>JARYSX010000004.1:461010-1061010 GCA_031081795.1 Debaryomyces singareniensis
CTTTAAACAAAGATACTTTAAACAAAGATACTTTAAACAAAGATACTTTAAACAAAGATACTTTAAACAAAGATACTTTAAACAAAGATACTACAGTCAAATATACTTTAGATAAAGAAGATAACTTAAAGGCCGAAAACTTGGCAACTGAGGAGACAGCATTAAATTCCAATAAAAATCCACTGGTCATTGTCGAAACAAATGAAGTTTCTGAATTTGATCCTGCCAAGGCTTTAATAGAAATAAGATCTTTGAGTCCTATGACGATATTTTCCAAGACCTACTGTCCTTATTCAAAAAAGATAAAGAAGCTTTTGCTAGAGGAATATGAAATATTGCCAGCGCCCATTGTAGTTGAGTTGGATACACATGAACATGGTTCCGAGCTTCAAAGCTACCTCGCTGAACTTACAGGGAGATCTACAGTTCCTAATGTTTTGGTCGGAAAGTCTATGAAAAGCAGAGGTGGTTCGGATGACTTTGCAAAGCTTCATAAAGACGGCACTCTTGTTAAATTCTTACAGGAATGGGGAGAAGAAAATATAGTAGTACAGAAAGTCGAAGTCCCATCCAATAGCTAAATAATTTTTGAATTCATACTTAGTATGCTACAGCAATAATATCCTTGACTTGAGAATAAACTTATATTAACTAATGTAACATTTATAGGTAACCCTTATAAACAAAGTAGTTTTGTCGAAAATGATTCCTCATACTTAGAACTTGGTGAATTGCTTGGACTTAGAACCAGAAACGGCGACCTTCAAGACATTGAATCTAACAGTCTTGGAAAGAGGTCTACATTGACCGACAACAACGACATCACCTTCTTGAACACGGAAAGCTGGAGAAACGTGAGCAGCCAAGTTCTTGTGTCTCTTTTCGTATCTGTTGTACTTTGGAACATAGTGCAAGTAATCTCTTCTGATGATGATAGTTCTGTGCATCTTGGTAGAAACAACGGTACCAGTCAAAATCTTACCTCTAATAGAAATCTCACCGACGAATGGGCACTTCTTGTCAATGTAAGAACCTTCAATAGCGGCCTTTGGGGTCTTGAAACCTAAACCAACATCCTTATACCATCTCTTGGTCTTTCTGTTAGCCTTAGCCTTTGGGTTGGTGAAGATATGTGGTTGCTACAAATGTTAGTATTAAATCCAAGAAAAAACCTTGTGCCGTAGAAAGAATATCATCCACAACTGAAATATCTTTTCCCACTATCAATAAATCAGATATCAACATTCATCTTCGCTCCCTATATCTAGACTTCTAATCCTCACCCACAACCTCATTAATATATCCGAACTATCTTGCAGTAGACAAATAATCTTTCATGTGCTCTTATCGTATTATACAAACCTTTTGGAAAGCTCTTTCGGATTGAACAGTCAATTCAGTAGCCATCTTGTCTTAACTATGCTATTAACAAATATCTAGAGTATTGAAAATTTTTTTATTAACCTTGAAAAATACCTGAGAAGCTTTCGTGCAGTATTTTCACAGAAGATTACACAAAGCGAACTTCGTACGCTGTGTGTAAAACCCAATATTCACTTAGGGGTGCAGCCCTAAGGAAACCAATTTGTGAGACTGCATGGATCTTTGCCCGAACATGTTGAGGGAGACACAAATAAATGGGGCGAATATCTGATATTGGGATGCTCATCCAGCTTGAGCATACATACTTCCTAATAAGGTAATCTAAATAATAATGTTTGTACTCATTTTGGTGACTTTACTTGACAAAGAGGTAGTACTGAAGGTCCAGACATAGGAGAATTATTAGATAATTTAATATAAAATCGAAAAGAAAATATGATATGATATGAGTAATAGTAATAATAATTCAAAATGGGGAATAAATCGTTTCAAACGAGTCACCTCTCAAAATTCGGCAGATAATACGTTCTTGAATCCTAATGACAGTATGCATAATAGCAGATCAAGAACTATTTCATCATCATCTACTTCAATCATAAGTACACCAAGTAATAATATTAGGCGGATTCAACAGCAGAGGGCACAGGAAAAAAATCGAGTGAGTCAGAGCACAAAGAAGGGGGGGATATCATTAATTAAAGGAAAGGGTGGTCTTGTTAAAAGTAAGTTATTAAATTTACAATCCCTGAAGAAATATATCAGCGAATCTAAAGAAGACGTGGAGGCAGAAAGTGGGTTTGGAATAGGCAAAAGCAAAAACCTAGCGTTTGATTATTCTCTGTTTGTGCATTTTTCAAATGTGGAGGTTGATTCGCTGGACGAAAACTATTCACCCCCATGTGTCAAGGAATCGCAGATCAAGGCATGGGAGTCAGCAGAAAAGATAAGCAGAAGCATCATCTTTGAGGATTATGATGACCTGGACGAAGACGTAGAAAACAGCGATGCGAATGCAATCGAGTCAATCCCTGGTTATACGAAAGCAGAGCTCGCTATAGTTCAGAAAAGGTTCAACGAAGAACAAACAATGGGTCCTAATGTACGCCACTTTTCCGACGATTATGAGAAGAAGTTACTATGGGAGTTGCAAAAGCATCAGCTGGTTTTAGATGAGAAGCAATTTGCCGAATTTCCTTCTTTTAACGGAAAGAGACGAATTCAGCTTGCACAAAAAAAGGACTACTTACGAAAAATATTTGGTTATTCAAACAACCTAAATATGGACTACATCACAAACAACTCATCTTATTCTGCTTTTACGAATATTTCGAGTGCCCAGAAGGCATATCATGAGGATAAAATGGAAATCAGTCAATTGATGGAGGAACACAGACTTTACAATGAAGCCATGGAAGAAACAAAAGCTAGATTAGCAGCACATGACGCTACAACTTTAGGCAAAGATCCTACAAAGTCCAGAAAATCAGATTTTCAAGATTTCACTTATGATAACTATCAAGATATCTTATCTTTCAAACTTGAGAAGATATATGAACATACGATAGCTAACCTTGAAACGTTTCTCAAGAAAAATACTTCCACCGATAATGATTTCCTTGATCCTTCGACTGTCGAATTATATGACTTCTGTTTAGAGTATCTACGATCATGCATAAAAGAAGACGAAGACGAAGATAATAGATAAGAGAATTGTTAGTCATACTGGCCCCGTTGCCTTTGTGGTTTTTTGGCCGCGCACTTTTAAAGCAATTGTTGTGCTCATTTTCTAATTGATCAAAATGATTATTAATTCTAGTAGACCGCTCATTAGTAGTCCCCTAAGTAGATTGAATATTTTGAGCAGACAATTGTCTTCCAGTATAGTAAGAATGCAAAATACTAAAGAGTATGATTTCTTGGTTATAGGAGGTGGTTCAGGAGGTGTAGCTACTGCTCGTAGAGCCGCATCTTATGGCGTTAAGGTTCTCTTGATAGAATCAAAGTTCGGTAAAATGGGTGGTACATGTGTCAATGTTGGATGTGTGCCCAAGAAATTGATGTGGTATGCTGCAAGCATGGCTGAAACGAAGCATAAACTCAAGTCGTATGGATTGTCAAGTCAAGAAGATAAAGTGAAATTTGGTGATTTTGACTGGTCAACGTTCAAAGGTAAGAGAGACGCTTACATTAAAAGACTCAATGGCATATATGAGAGGAACTTAGCCAAAGAGGGTGTCGATTATATTTATGGACATGCTCAATTTTTGAATAGTGAAGGTCAAGTTGAAGTGACTTTGACTGGAGATCAGGAAATTTCGTTTCTAGGAGAAAGAAAATATAAGAAGGATGAAAAGTTTGTGTTCAGTGGGAAGAAAACATTAATTGCTACTGGCGGTACAGTTATTATACCCCCCAAAATTCCAGGTAGCGAACATGGTATTTCTTCTGATGGCTTTTTCGAATTGGAAAAGCAGCCAAAAAGCGTTGCTGTTGTTGGTGCTGGTTACATTGGTGTTGAGTTATCAGGCGTGTTCCAATCCTTAGGATCTGAGACACACTTGATAATTAGGGGTGAAACGGTATTACGTTCTTTCGATGAATCTATTCAACATTCTGTCACTGATCACTATGTAGACAAATTAGGAGTCAATGTGCACAAAAAGTGCACGGTAGAAAAGGTAGAGCTTTTAGATAACGGATATAAGAAAGTATATTTGAGTGATGGTACTTCAGTTGAAGTTGAAGAATTGTTGTGGACTATTGGTAGGAAAGCTCTTGTCAATATCGGTTTGGACAAGGTCAATGTCAAAACTGATGAGAAATCAAAAATTATTACAGATAAATTTCAAGTAACGTCCAACGAAAATATATTTAGTTTGGGAGATGTGATTGGTAAGGTTGAATTAACACCTGTTGCCATTGCTGCGGGCCGTAGATTGGCAAATAGATTATTCTCAAACAAGGAAGAGTTTGCTCAAGACCATTTAGACTACTCAAATGTCCCATCCGTCATTTTTTCTCACCCTGAGGCTGGATCGATTGGATTGACTACAAAGCAAGCGATCGAAAAGTATGGTGAAGACCAAATAAAAATATATCAATCCAAATTCACAGGTATGTATTACTCAATGATGGATGACGATTCTTTAAAGGCGCCTACTTCATATAAATTGATTTGCTCAGGTAAAGATGAGAAGGTCGTTGGTTTGCACATCTTCGGCGATGATAGCGCTGAAATACTACAGGGTTTTGGAGTCGCCATCAAGATGGGCGCCACAAAGAAAGATTTTGACAATTGTGTAGCTATCCATCCAACCTCTGCTGAAGAAATTGTAACTTTGAGATAACTCATTAAATAGGCCTGTATTTATCATAAGTAATATACAAAGTTAACTAAAATATGATCTTATGCCTGGAAACTGTTCAATGTGAAAAAATTAGTGCCTCATCCTTTTAGGTGGTGGGCCCCTAACTGGCGGTTTTGGTTTATCTTTCGGATTCATGAAAAACATTGGTGCATTCTTTAATATATCTGGGACTGTTATGAATCTAATCATAGATCCTCTTACAAATACTTGATTCATAAATGAGCTAGCCCCTGTTCTACCTTTAGTTATTGTAACATCATAGAGTGATAAATTCATGTTATCCTCATTTTCTAATAATTTGCCTCTATAAATGTCACCAGTAACCAACTCTAATGAGACTATATGACCTTGGGCTTCATTTAGTAATTTCACAGGGATACCTGCTGACATTATTTGCTAATTGGAGATATAATTAAGATGCCTAGCTCGGTATCCGAAAACTTCGTTCGCGCAGAAGTCCTATACGGTCTTCTAAATATGTACAGAATATGGACTTATCGCTAAACGTAAACTTAAATGAAGAATTTAGTATTATTTCATGTTAATAACTATGGCTTGCACCAAAGATAATAACCTGAATAACATAAAAAAAGTTAGGAATAGAGTACCTCTTTCTTGCTTGATTTGTAAGAGGCGGAAAGTTAAGTGTGATAAGCAAAGACCAGCATGTGGGGGTTGTATAAAGAACGGAGTTTCACATTTATGTGAATATTTGGAACCTAAATGGGCAGAAGATGTTTCGAGTGTACATAGGGACAAGAAAGCTAGTTCTGGAGATGTAAAAGATAGCGATGAGTATAAGTTTTTAAAAAGAAAGAAAGATAAGATAATTGAGGAACAAAGATTGGAAATCCAAAATTTAAGGAGGCAGATAGAAATTAATAACAGAATTTCTCGAATGGATAATCGTGAAATAGAGTACAGAAGTACTGTTACCATATTCTCCAAGTTGGTGTCAGACTTTAACCCTCATCGCAATCAGTTGGATTTTGGGAGCCAATTTTACCTGATTGATCGCAGAAAATTAGATAGGATTTTTGAAAGGTCGTTGGATACGTATAGCTGGTCTTCGATTGTTAAAGTAGATCCCCTGCTAACCGCGTTGTGGTACAAGATCACAAGTTTACAGAAAGCTTATCATGTGTATAAAATGCAGGTAAGTACAGGTAAAATTTCAGAAAACAAACAGCTAAGCCAAGGATTCCCAGCACCACTGAGAATTGCAAGCCCCTTCAGGCTTAGTGAGATGGCCTCTACTAGGAATCAGAATAGTCCAATGGATATAAAGAAATGCCCGATTGCTGATTGTGACTTAATCATCACCAAAGATAGCCCTGCATCATCAAAAGATATGGAATCTCCCCAAGTAACTCCAGGATTCAAACTAAAAGAGGTTTCAGACGATATTTCGTCAGAGAAAAATGATTCAGGAACTGACAAGATATTAGAAGGACCAGCTTTTTTGACTTTAATATATGATGTCTGGCGGGCTGCCCTTTTTTCAGCCAATACTTCAGAGGAATTAAAGTGCAGCCAAATCAGGTATTTATTGGACCAGTTTTATAATAATGAGAAGAATACAGAATCTCGACCTCTCGTCGGATTGTTCAAGTCTGAAATATACGACATTATTCAGGATTTTTCTGAGGATTCAGTACCGACCCATGAATTATTCGAAAGACCTTACCTGGATTCAGAACTGTCTTATTTTATTATATCTGGAATTTATATTTGCATATTTGCTTTGATCCTCGAAGAGGCTTTAGATTTTTTTCAGCTTGAATTCGATAGAGATAGCAATAGCCCTATCATACAAGAGTTTCTACATAAGTTTCAATCTGAAAGAAACTTGAAGTTGGATTATAAAAGAAACATTATCGTTCCTTCCACCGAGTCGTTTCTTATAAGCTTGAGCCTTGGGAATGTTTCAGATGAGGCTAGGAATTCATTACCATTTTTAACATGCTGCATCTTATGGTGCAATAGTGAGATAAGAAGTACAAAAGGACAGGGATTTTCGCTAGATTCGCAACGCAGTATTGGGTTTGTTTTGAATCTGTTGTTATCTTCTCTCTCCAATGAGAACGGTTTATTAGAGATTTGGTCTAATCCTTCTGTGATAACTTTAATGCCTGGTTCTCAAATAAGAAGCCCTACCGATGTAAGGTTTCATTTATGTGCTGTATCTATGAATATCCTTCGATTGTGCAATTTAGTGTGCTTGAAGTTTTTTACACCTAAGCAGAAAGTTCATTCGCTCTTTCTGAAGATAGAACATATTTACAAGAATATGATCTACTATGGTATTGACGAACATGTTCAATTCTTGACTGCTTTAAATGAAAGCAAAGCTTTGCTTCTTTTACATTTATTTAAAAATCATTTTCTCATTTGCAGAATACTTATGACAATAAGAGACGCTATAACTAACAGGAGGGATCCAAAAATTACGTATCATTCCATAATATCTTTTCTGAAAGAAATAGAATCAATACTAGAGGGAGATATCGCTGGAGGAAATCAAAGAACGATGGAAATAGAACTGTCAACAATATTAAATTATTTGCGGCTCACTCTAGACCACTACTTGATGCTACAATCAGAAGAAGACAATCATGGAGAGCTCTCAGAAATTTATTTCACAAACGAGTTCAGAGTATTTTGCTCTATTTTAAATCAGATGGACACATTTTCGACCTGTGATATTTTTTTTGGAGGCTCTGGAGTTACGTTGCACATCTTATTGGAAATATTAAAACGAGAAATTCAATTATTTGTTGCTATTTTAATCCGAATTGATAAATTCGAAAACAATGTCAACAGATCCTCCTTATCCAACATTTTTTATAAATTGTACAGTAACGAAGATGATATAAAAGATATCGTTATTTCTGGTTTAGAAATCAAAAGCGTTCTACAAAGGAAAATAATCCTGCGCTTAAACAGCATTCTAGCAGTATTCTTAGCTAATGCAAAGGAAAAGACACCTGTGGTGAAAAATCTTCTTAGGTTATGGGGTCTATACTGTACTTTCGTTTATCACTATAACAAAACGGATTATGCCAGAATTCACGAAAATGTAATTGCTTTGAGCAAATCAAATTTAGGTCTCCTAAGCAAATGCCCCATCCACAAAGAACTTTTCTGCAAAAAACCAGACAGCGACTTGACTCAATCACCGGAAGGTTGCACTCACCGTGAAAGACTAAATATCAAGGTTGAATCACCCCTGGTTCAGCATATAACTAGAACCAATCTAAATAATAAAAATCTAGGAAATGAAAATGCTCTAAAGCGAAAGTGCCCGTTTGATTATGAGAAAATGGATTTTACGTCTAGTTCAGCTACATTGAGAGCAATAGAAGCCGTGGAAAGTAATACTCGAGGACAGCAGGAACCAAATAAAGAGACGGAAAATGAAATAACAAAAACAAAGAAATCGGAGGATTTGGTGGGCTCGAACGCTACTTGGGTTAATCATGATTATAAAGCAGAAATATTCAAAGGCTTATCTGCGAATGCATATGACAATTTAATGAAGCCTAATTTAGGCTATGAAGATTTCGACCACGATGCGCAAACGGCTCAATATGATGTGTGGCCAAGTGTTAACAACATTGACTTTGATATCCTTGGAAACGGCTTCTTATTTGAACAGGGCGGATTAGGTTCTTTAGAAGATCTATTTAAATAGAAGTCACGTGATATATAAATGTATAATAAACGGTATTGTCCTAGAGTAATAAATAATTATGATTTGGAAGAAGAATTTTATACGAGGAAGACATAATGGAGCAATGGGAGCTTCTAAACACGCAGCTGGATATTCTCTAAAATTGAAAAATAGCTTGATACATGTAAGGTTCTTGAGAACGCTGAAACCCAAAACCATGACAGGCAGGAGATTTTCGAAGTGGAATATCACAGGTCTCCTATCTGCTAGTGGTTTATTGGTTTACGTTGCAAATGATGATGTAAGTTCTACGGTTAATCACTCGTACTATGCTGTTAAAAGGGTTAGCGTTGTCACTATTGCAGCTATTGAATGTTTTAGTCTCTATAGGAAAACGTTGACAGCCGTGTACGATTCACCCGAAGACAGACTTCAGGCTCTATCAAAAACCCATTTGAAGTCTGCACGTATAACTAGAAGGGCATTAGAAGAAAACCGGGGTATTTTTATTAAATTAGGACAACATATTAGTGCATTGACATATTTACTTCCTCAAGAATGGACTGACACTATGATTCCATTACAAGATCAATGCCCTAGATCATCTATAGAAGAAATTGAAAATATGTTCCGGAAGGATTTGGGACAATCTATGGAGGATGTATTTAGTGAATTTGATCCCGAGCCAGTAGGGGTAGCATCCTTAGCTCAAGTTCATATTGCAACTTTACGAAGTACCGGAGAAAAAGTTGCCGTAAAAATTCAGCATCCATCTTTAGCTGAATTTGTTCCCATAGATGTTTATATGACTCAGAAGGTGTTTCAAATGATGTACAAATTTTTTCCCGAGTATCCTCTAACCTGGTTGGGCGACGAGCTTCAAAGTTCAATTTACGTCGAGCTAAACTTTGTTAATGAGGCAAATAATGCCGAGAGAACTGCAGAGCATTTCAAAAGCTTCCAAAAGCAAACATGTTTGAGGATTCCCAAAGTGGTATCTGCCAGTTCTCGTATTCTAGTTATGGAATGTGTTACGGGAGCGAGGTTGGATAACAAAGAATACTTGAAACAGCATAATATTAAACCGGAACAAGTTTCGAGTTGCTTGTCACATATATTCAATAGAATGATATTCAGCAGAGGAGTAGGCTTACATTGTGACCCCCATGGTGGCAATTTAGCGATTCGAAGCGTAGATCCACGCAGATCTAGCAGTGGGAAGAACTTTGAGATTATTCTTTACGATCATGGGTTGTACAGGCAAATTCCTGATAATATGAAATATGATTATGCTCGTTTTTGGATAGCTATTTTAGAGAAAGATGTTCCTAATATGAAACTTTACGCAAAGAAAGTTGCAGGAATAGAAGGTGAGCAAAACTTCAAGATATTTACAGCTGCTATTACTGGAAGAGCCCCAGAAACAGCACTTAACTATGACATTACAAAGAAAGTATCACCAGAGGAATTGGAACGGTTGAGAACACAATTACATAATGAAAAGGGAGTATTAGAAAATTTGATGCATATTTTGAGTAATATGCCCAGAATTATTCTTTTAATATTGAAAACTAATGATCTTACGAGACACCTTGATGAAACATTAGATAGTCCTCTTGGACCAGAACGCACTTTCTTAATCCTTGCTAAGTATTGCGCAAAAACGGTCTTTGATTATGATCGAGAATGGATATCAAGCACCTATAGCAGATACTCGTTATCCTGGATTTACAATGAAATAAAGGCTTGGTGGTCTTACGAACTGAGAATCATTTCATACCTTTTTATTAAAGCCTACTTTACATATAGGCGTCCCCAAATGTAAATAATCGCATATGCTATACTATGAATACACATATCTAGTTATCCATATCCTGTTTAATTTTGTCCAATAGATGATTTATACGAGGTGCCATGAGAGGTTGACCACTTCTGGTCTTTTGATTTAACTTGGTCTTCAAATCCTCCCTATCCTGCTTCAGCTTCATAATACTTTGCTTCTTGCTCTTTATTTTGTCCAACTGAAGTTCCCTCATTCTCTCCTTTCTCTCTTTTACTTTCTGGACTCTTTCAGAAAAATTCAACCTGTTATTTTGTCCTTCTTCTTTACTAGATTCTTTATTACTAACCTTGCTCTTAAATTTCCGTCCATTATTATTATTGATGTCTTTCTCTTCTTGATTCTTTTCATCATTTCCATCATCCAATCCTTCTCTTTTCAACAATTTAAAATAGTTTTTCCTCAATCTAGCCCTATGAGATAACGAGTCTTGTATTTTCTTTATCTTATGGTCCTTTCTATCTGCATATTGAGATCTTTTCTTCGGGGTTTTATCGTAAGCCATCTTAAATATTTACTCTATATTGGCCATCTCATTTTTCGAACCAAGAGATGAGAGTCGCATTATATAATCTTCATCCATCCTCTAGTACGTAATTCAGATCCTCCAAATATTTATGAAAGCCATCCTTTTCATTTTCAGTCAAAAGCCTCAAAAGGTCATCGACTGGAATGTTCTCTATGAGATCATGTAGCTCTTTTTCTTCTGTTTTAGTCAAAGATCTATCCGCAATTTCCAAGTCTTCGTTTGATGAAAAATCCGCTAAGTCCTTTTTAGAAGAGGAAGAATCAGCTTGCAGGGTAATGTTGTTTTCTGTATTGGATATTGTAGCGCTTGGAATTTTGTAGAACCATTTATTTGGGTCTTCCTCTTCAGTAGACGACTGTGAAATGTATTTAGAGAGAATATGGTGCAACCGTTGCTTATCTTTTATGCTATCTGAATTGCTCATTGATCCTACATGAAGTTTTCTATCAGTTAGAAAAGAGTCCACTTCACTTTTATAGAATGATTCTGAGCAATTTATGTGTGCTCTGCTATTGTAACATTTGACAGAGCAGTACTTTTTCTGGCACCTAGGACACTGATATTGTCCTACTGATGAATTGCAAAAATAGCAGAACAGGCTTAAGGCTCCAGAATTAGAACATAAGTTATCCATTTTTCATGCTATGACTTTACTAAACTTCTAACAAATAATGGACATATATTCTTAAACTGAGTCTGCGTTCAGGCTCATTATTTCTCGATTTCTCGCTTAGAAAATCAATACCATTTTCCCCATATATCCATAAAGTATTGTATAATGGTGGGCAAAGAACAATCGTATAGCAGGTTGGCCCATGATTCAATTAGCAATCAACCCCCTGGAAATGACATGGGTGAAGAATTCGAATTGTCGTCTTTAAACTCACTTGACTATGAGCATGAAGAAACCCCGCCTAACTCGTCCCTGGAGACAGAGGTGGGTCTGAACGATACAAATGGTACTTCTACAATGAGCATGGCATTTATGAATATGGCAAACTCTATTTTAGGGGCTGGAATAATAGGGCAGCCATATGCTTTTAAGAATAGTGGCTTGGCTGGTGGTATAGTTATCATGTTGTGTTTAACGTACTTGGTTGACTGGACCTTAAGGTTAATTGTAATAAATGCTCAACTTTCTCAAACTAGTACATATCAGGATACGGTACAAAAGTGCTTTGGTAAGCTTGGAAAGTATTTGTTATTATTTGCGATAAGTTCCTTTGCATATGGTGGATGTATGGCTTTCTGCGTGATTATTGGTGATACCATCCCTCACGTATTGATAGCCTTCATGCCGAGGTCAATTACAGAGCCTAGTTCTGCTTTTGGCTGGTTGTTCAAAAGAAACACGATTATAGTGCTATTTACGACTTGCGTATCTCTTCCTCTCTCATTAAACAGAGATATATCGAGTTTGGCAAAGGCTTCAGGATTTGCATTTATAGGGATGATAGCAATAGTTTTGATAACATTGATAAGAGGAGCCATAATTTCCAAATCAAATGTACCAAACTTATCTACTAACGAATGGATCTTGAATCTTAACTTCTTTCAGGGAATTTCTGTTATCTCTTTTGCACTTGTATGCCATCACAATACATTATTCATATTCAATTCGCTAAGAGATGCTACTATTAAAAAATTCTCCAAGTTAACACATTGGGCATGTATCGTTTCGTGTTTTTTTTGTCTTCTCATGGGAGTGAGCGGGCTCTTAAATTTTGGAAGTAATGTTAAGGGAAATATTTTAAATAATTTTGCTAGAAATGACGGTGTTATCAATTTTGCAAGGCTTTTATTTGGCCTCAACATGTTAACTACATTTCCTTTGGAGATTTTTGTTGTAAGAGATGTTATCAAAGATATCATACTCTCTTTACACGATGGTGCAGAAAGCGCGTCAAGTGTGGAACTAAGCTCTCGAATGCATATATTGGTCACAATTATACTAGTTTTTTCCTCGATGCTGG
Source organism: Debaryomyces singareniensis (assembly GCA_031081795.1). NCBI lineage: Eukaryota > Fungi > Ascomycota > Pichiomycetes > Serinales > Debaryomycetaceae > Debaryomyces > Debaryomyces singareniensis. Next base: position 473,777 of record JARYSX010000004.1, read on the forward strand.
TATCATTGTTCACTTGTAATCTAGGAATAATTTTGGAATTAATTGGCGCCACCTCGGCCTCCTTAATGGCATATATAATCCCACCATTATGTAACTTGAAATTAAGTTATGAACAACGAATTTTCGAGAAGCTTGAAAAAAGAGAGAAGAGGGTTTTCATATGGCGAAAAGTGTTACCAACTACCTGCTGTGCCATTTTTGGACTTTTGGTAATGGGTATTAGTTCATATAGAAGTTTGAACACGAATTCAAACCCTACAGGTCAATGCGTAGAAGACTAATATTATTTATTATATTACATAGTTTAATCTTCATCAATATTTAGCTTTCGTCTTTTTCGGCGAACAGGATTGATTTCATCGCCATCAGAATCATGTATGTATTTTAGATCTTTATTATTATCCATCCTGAGAGGGGTGACATCATTTCTATTAGATAGCTTAGATTCTTCCTGATCTGGAGTTAAACTACTCCTTCGAGACGATAAATCATGAGTTGAGGAATTATTGAACATTGATTCTCTTTCAGAAAAATCGTCTTGATTCAGAAATTTCGATATTTGAGGAATTGATAAATTTTCAGTTGAGGTAATTTGGCTCCTGAATTCTGTACCACTAAGCAATGGGATTTGCAGTCCTTGTATTTTTGACCATGCTGTTTGAAATTCTTTTAACTGCTCAGCATTCACAATCCCTCCTGATTCAGAAAGCAACTGCCTGAGTTTTTCTTCCCTTGCAAAAAAATCTTGCATGTTTTCTTCATCAGACTCATCATCAGAAAGATTTACAAATTCAGAGGACTTTGTATTCATATAGGTAGAAAGATTGCTTTCTATTATTTTTGCTTTCTGTACTGACTGTCTATGACGCTGTGTTCTTCGTTTGTGCTTTAAATGTGGTTTTGTCAGAGATGATAACTGCAGTTCTAAAAAGTCAAGTTGATCAAGTTCATTCCAGTTGGAGTAATCTGTATGTCCTTTTGGAGAGGTCTCAAAAGCTATTGAAGTATCATTAAAGTCGTAATTCGCAGATCCATAGTTTACATTATCGTAAACATACGAATCCATGGCACGGAGGAAAAAGGAAGGATCTTTTCCGTCTTCGAAAGAGACAGGTTGGTTCGTGCTCCACTTTTGAATAAGGTCAACACATTCGTTCAAAAATTCTGTGGAAACATCATTTTTTAATGCAGGGGTATCTTCCAATACCTCGGGAAGAGAAAAACCAGTTAGCTCCAAAAACATTCTGATAGTTGAATTATTCACCGTTCTTCTGAGGTCAGATTTCGGTAGTTTCAAACAATGAATGGAGCGATCACCCAATTTTATGAGCTCTATAATTTCCTTAATTTGACGAAGTACCGTTTGAATAAAGTGCTCACTTTCTTGCTTGTAAAGAGAGGTTATAAGAATCTTAAACTTTTCATCAAGGGTAAAATTATCTCTAATAAATTCTAGCTTTTTTGCTACCTTTGGATTAAAATTAGTCTCATCTTTCAGTTGCCTTTCATATACCTCTCCTACACTCAAGAAAGTTTTAAACTCAGCATCTTCAATTCTGGGAAATAATAGTTCAACTGGAATGGGAAACCTTTGAAAAGCAACTTCAAATTTTTTCATATAGTAGGATGCAAACGAAATCGTTTGTTCAAGTATCTGCGAGCCCTTGGGTAAGTCAGTACATAGCTTTTGCAAAGTTACTATGAAATCTAATCTGTATAAACCAGCGAAGTCTTTCATTACCACAAATAATTGATGAAAATAAGATAAACATCTTTTAATATCAGAATGTGATAGCTCTTCAAATCTGCTCAAATGATCAATATAACTGGATACAGTGGAAGACAGGAAAAATCTCATTTGCGTCTTTTCGTAATCAAGCTTTCTCTCTTTAGAAACTTGGCGAATTTGCTCTTCTTGTAATTCTTCATCAGACTCATAAATGACACCTTGAATATCACTTCGATCGAACCCTTTTTTTTTGTCTTTTTTTCTTCTGGACTGAACATAAATTTTGATGTTCTCATTTGCAAAAGATTTAAAACATTTTAAAATAATATCGACCATTCTAATTGATACACTCAAATAATGGGGTGAGTGTTTTGAGGCTGATTGAGGAATTTGAACAATTATATTTAAAAAATCATTAAAAGTAAACAACTTTCGTATAATTCCCTCTGCTAAATCCTGGTCGGCTTCATCTTGATCAGTCGCAATTGAAGATGAATACTTCAACCTTGTTCTTTTAGAAAAAATAGTGTGTGAGATTAATAGAAGCTCATTGAAACATACCATACCTACGTGAAGGGCACTCCTATTTTTTTTTTCAAAAGATTCCCTCATGTATGAAACAATGAGAATAAAGCAAACTTCGTTTAATCCAGCCCCCACAGAGCCATAGTCAGTATCATCTTCGTCCTCATTAATTTTAATTTTATGCCTTTGTATTAAATTTGTACGTTCTCTTTTGAAGTTAAAAAACCATGCAATAGTTGAAAAAAATGATGCTTTCTCGAGATCGTCTACGTACTGTAAATCTGAAATCCCCGACAAGACCCATCCCACACTTTCGATCAACTTATTAAAACATCCACCAGTCAAAAATTGTTGTAAAAATTCAATCAACAATAATACCGAAAAACCATTTAAATTTTCCTTAGCATGATTAATATAAAGATCAGAATCGTATTTAAAATGAGATCGGGTGTTCCACTTTTTAGTGCTGTCTAATTTCTCCAAAGTCTTACTAGCATTCAAGAGAGCTTTTTGTCCTGAAATCACATACGAAGAATTATTGTCATGTAAAGAAAGAAGGGTACCAAACCTCCCATGTCTAGTTGAGATATTCTGATTCTGAGTTCGCTTTATTTTAGATTCTTCCTTGAGTAGTTCTTGCAACTTAAGACCAGAAACAGAAATTTCATTGTTCGAAGGCTTTGTTTTTTCTCCGTTAACTGGGTCCAGCTCTGTGGTGAATTCCAGATTTCTTGACACGCCGCTTATCTTGAAGTGGAGCTGCAAAAGGTCCTCAACAGGTACATTTTTTATAATTATATAAATACACTCGAGACAAATCTGGGAGTATAACTCTTTATCAAACTCAATACCCAAAGACCCTGTGATGGTTAATAAAAATGTCAATACCTTATTATCCTTGAAACAAGGCAATATCACATTCAAAGATATATCATCTAAAGTTACGTTAGGAGGCATGTTATCTTGGACAACAATTTGCTTCCGAGCTTTTGTTGAAACAGAGAATTCCGGAGGTTCGATGCTAAGAACATTACGGATAAAAAAGAGAACCAAGCGTAAAATAGAATTATCTCTTGCATCACGATCTCTCTTGTCTTTAGCTATGACAGGAATCGCGAGTCGAATAGCAGCCTTTAAGGTTAGACCTCTGTTATATGCTAGCACGCACTTTTTATATTGTACTTGTGACTTTTTAACTTTAATATAATCAAGTTTCTGATTTTCTGACATGTCAGGTGTCATCGTAATTGGCCATGTTAATAGTACCAAAAGTTCTAACACGGCTATCAGTATTCTTTCCATGCTCTTTGCCTTAACAGTACCTTTCATGGAGTTCAAATCACTCTCCCATTGACAGAGAATGACTAATAAGTCCTTTTCTACGAGGCCACAATCAAAGCATGCTAATGCTACATCAAAAGTTTTATTCTTCTCGTCCACATTTTTAATCCACCTCTTAATATCTTTAAGACATGGTAAAGCATCTTGTCCTAACCTATATCGCCTAGCTTTTTCCGTTGAGCTGTGATCCATACCCCCCAATGCTGAAACTAATACTGCTATGTGTGCTTTAAGCACCTTTTGTTTCAAGGATTCATTATATTTAACAGATGTAGTTAATTCTTTGATCCGATCAAGCTGATTGACCTCATCATCAGCTTCTTCTTCTCTATTTCTTTCGTTGTGCTGTGACACATCGTCAACAATAAAATCACCTAGCTCATCGGCATCTCCATAAGATGAAGTTTCGGAATCTGAGCTTGCACTAGACATGGTGTTTTAATATCTTGTACTAGTGACGGTTCTTGCGATTATATAAAACGCGTCGCATGAAGCTGAGTTCAAAAAAATCCAATATTATTTTATATATAGGGACTATCATAGCAACACTACTAACTAAAAAAAGACTACAGTTAAATAGTATGAATCATATAAGAGCCTACTTAAAGTTATAAAGGAGGCAAAAAAAAAAAATAAAGCAAATATTTTTATGGCACGTCGTATCAGATTCGTTTAATCAAAGGTCTTTTAGAATCACGTAGGAATACAATTAATTTACCAGACAAAACTGGACGTGAATTCACATTTAAGGCTATTATCATATTAACAGGTATTGTGCTTAGTACAATAACAAACTACAACTTAAAAAAACCACGCATACTCAGGTCAATAGAAATTACCTTTTTAATAGATCAATAGAACTCTTAGCTACCCGTAATAGGTACAAATGGATCCCAATATTGAGCTTACAAATTCGCTAGTCAGACGACGCTAAAATTATGCATTATATTACTATGAATGTAGCATTCATCCATAACTTTTAACATAGTAACCACTCGGTGCTATCCCTTCGAAAACTGCTGCTTTTGGTGAAACTTAAAGGAAGGCAACAACTTAAGTCTAATATAATTGTATCTTTCTTATTCTTAACTATTTAAATAGTGGTTCCATTTAAGAAATTTTGGAACGTAGCGCAGCTGTGTTCCAAAATTTCCTAATTCAGAAAGACTAACAGATGCTAATGGGAGAAGCATTTGCTTCATGGAAAGAGTTTTCAGCATTTAGGTTTATTCCTTAAACATAGATGGTAGTTACTGGCTTCAACAAAGTGCGTAAAGCATGATTATTTATCCCTTCAATGAAGAATCTGAAGTGTTAACCTTCTATATAGTATTATTTGAACAGAATAATTTTGGTGTAGCACAAAACACAATTTACGATGTGCTGAAAGTTTGGACAAGTGGTACCTTCTATAGGTTAGTGCTATTGGAATATTCTTCCAAGTAAGAAGGATCGTTGTAGGGATGACTTGCAATCGCAGGGCCCCAAGGTAAGCTGTCTTTAAAACAGTTAGCACGTGATCTAAGATTATGATATTATATCATGGGATAGAACCAATCTTTGGAGCTGAAGTGAAGGAGGATTAGAGAGGTTGCTGTTATCTACTCAGAAGATAATGGAAGATAATAAATCTAAGAAGAGGAATAGGGTTCCACTATCTTGTTCTGTTTGTCGAAAACGAAAGTCAAAATGTGACCGTACCAGGCCAGTATGCGGGACATGTAAAAAGAAGTCAATTGCACATTTATGTTTCTACGACAATAATATTAATGATAAAAATAGTAATTCACTGAACTCATCATGTCATGAATCTGAGAGCAGCACGATTGTACAAAGCTCTCAGAATGATTTCAATCAATCGGATCAATCTTTTCAAGCTCCGCACTTAAATTCAATCGGGACTGAGATAATACCCAATGAAAAGCCCCCGCCATCATATAATGAACAAAATATTCCAGTAAGCAATGGGAATCAACCACGGGGCCAAAATGGCTTGTTTTATGTTCCTGGACAGCAAACAATTCCCCACATACCAATATCCTTTGCTGAGCGCTACGCACCAATGCAACATTCAATTCTTCAACTTACACCGACGGATAGAATCCTTCCGACCCCACTAAAGGGTGCAGTGTCTTTTGGAAATCAATTGCCGCCATGCCAATTACCAACTCAACCCACATTTGATTTCAAGTTGCCTAACGCTAGTGATGCGAATCCAGGCCCCAGTGCATGTTCCTCTTCGCATCAGGATACCCACTCGTCAAAGGTGCATTGCAAAGAATCCTCGGATGTTAAACTAGTTCCTATAGTTTTGGGAATCAAGTCAACATTATTGGTCAGTCCAGTTGATGTATTAAATATTGCGGATGATGCGAGTTATTCACTACAAATAGAAGGAAATTTTTGGCAACAGCAGGGATTACTTTCATATGTGGGATTGACGAAAAGTGACCCTTTTTTGAAAATATTCAGAAATTATGCATTAACTCTATTCAAGTCTGGTCAGATCACACAGTTTGTTATAGCAGCAAAAAAGAAAAAGAAGGCCGGCAAGAAAAGGTCGGCTAAAACAAAGCGTGAAAGGGAAAAGTCAGCTAATAAAAAGTTGAAAAGGAATCTAGAAAAGATATCAGAGTCTTTTAAGAGCAAGAATTTAGATGACAGAGGATCCAACACCGGGATAGATGATCACGATCAATCTAAATGTGATAAAATTTTAAACTTGCTAGAAAATGGAGAAGAAATCATAAATAAAATATATGAAGCGCCCCCCCATTATGGCTTAAAGCAAAACGAGATAGCAAAATTCATAAATGCAAGTTCCAAATCATCTCAAGGTAAAGAGATACTGGTTCCTTGTGATTTTAAGGTGCCTGTTGGTAACCCTGAAAGAAGTGCATCCCCGCAGAAGGTTCAGCAAAATGACTCATCATCTTCAACATCACCAACCTCTTCATCATCGTCACCATCGTCCTCATCTGCTGAAGAAGAGTATGATGATGACAGTGAAATTGAAAGAGAAGGTGATGTAGAAGTTGATGATACTCTTATATTATCTAAAATTTCAGATAAACGGCGGGAAAAAAATGAAAAATATCAGAAACTGTTTGAAATTGTTTCGTATCTCAAAAGGTTTCATCAAAGTCATTCCGCTAAGTTGGACTATTATAAAATTATTAAAAAAATAACTTTGAACTGTCTTCCATGTTGCAAAAATATGCTATTTTTATACATAAGATTTTTTAAGTACGTTTTACCTTTCGTACCTGTTATTGATGAGACAACTGCTGTCTATGATGCTGATCTGTTGTTCCCCGAACTCTTTCCTAAATATAAAGGTCGGTACAAGAAAATGCGCCTTTCTTCGCCTGATGATTTGAACAAGCTTGCAACTTGCTTGCTTATCATGCGCCTAGGATACTTATCTTTAATTCATAATGAATCTTCTTACAATGGTCAAAATGAGGAAGAAAAGTCTATCTTAGCTGACATGGAACGTATCAGTTCTAAAGATTTTAATGATTTGTTAAAGATGTGTATCCAAGATGATCCTAATAACAAAAAGAGTTCTTTTAAACTAGTTCAATGCCTTTGCCTTAGTCACTTTTACAACGGGATAGTTCCTGATAATTGCTATGGTATAGGCGGTACTGATTCGCAAATATTGTTTGGTACAATTGTAACTCATGCGTTTTCAATAGGTTTGAATCGTGATCCATTGAAATTCTCGACACACGACAGCATCATTCTTGATGAAACCTTGACACAAACATGGAGAAGGATTTGGCGTTACATTGAGGTAACGGATGCCTTGTTTGCTATTAGAACGGGGCTGCTTTTAAATATCACAGATCTATCTATGTCTGATGTCAAGGATCCAGATGACTCTACATCTCAAGAATTATCAACGCTTGATAAAGATATAAAAGAAATAAGTTTGAAATATAGAAGATTGATATCTTTGATATTTAATGTCAAGCAGCAGCCTAAAGTGATAGATCTTCTTACTGAAGCAAGCGCATTAGAGATGAAATTTGTCGAGATCTTTGGTAAAGATTTTTTTAAAAATGTCATATCAAAAAACAATGAAGTCGAAGATGATAAGCAAAGCTTGGAAACACCAAAACAGAGGGAGAAGAGAATTATAAAAGTTACAAAATATATACATTTTGTGGAAATGAGGTCGAATCTTTCTTGCTTGTACTACAAAATTGCATTATTCTATGAGAATCAATATGCTAGCACCAAGCAAACATCACGCACAGGCGTTGAACTTTTTAAAATATATATAACATGTGTTGTTCAATTGGTCTATATTATGTCTTTCGCTCTCGATAATTCAGTCCAAATATTCGGAAAAAATTTAGATTATATCTTAACAGCTGCTAATGAAAAATGCATGATTCAAACGCATGCTTTTTTTGCATCTTTTTTTATAAGAATGATTTCATATAAGAAAGAGTTGATGGAAAAGATTGAAGGTCACACTGAAAATGATGATAAAGAAAAAGAATTAATACTTATAATGAGAAACTTAGATAAATTGTTGATGATGGTTTTGACAGAAACCGAACTCTTTGTTGGAAACATAAGGAAACTCAGCCGTCGGTATAGTAACTCATTTCGCCTACATGTTCTAACATATTTCATTTTGAGGCAATGCGTGGAAAATCCTAATGTTTTCTTTGAAAATAACGTGAAAGGAAATAGATTTTACCACGAAGGACCCAATATCTTATCTCTATTGACTGTCAATGAGTTAGATGATTTGTGTAAGTTATGTGAAGAATTTATGGTTGCCAAGAACGAACTACAAAAGCAGCGTGCTCAGTCCGAAAATCGGGAACAGCAGCTGCAGCAACAAGAGCATCAACAGCAAGAGCATCAACAACAGCATCAACAACAGCATCATCATCAGCATCAACATCATTATCAGCATCAACATCCAAATCAACATCCACATCAGCAGCAGCAGCAGCAACTACAACAGCTACAACATGATCAGGAAGGAAGCAATGGAAGGACTAATATAGTTCAAGTAGATTATGATAATGCTATCAAAGGGAGCCAACGGATTCCAGCAGGAATACCATATAGTGGGTTGAATATGCTTCAATCAGTAACAGATAAAAATTTTACAGAACCAAACGAAATTTCCGCAGATGTGACCAATATTTTAGGTTTGGGGGACTTTGAAAATCCTCATCTTCTACATGATGATATAGTTAAAGTATTGGAGCTCTTTGTAGACGAAGGCATTTGATCTGACATAATGTCAAAATCATTTATATACAGGAATATAGTAGATTCGAATTTATTTGGATTATTTCGTAAGCAGTGTACATGAAATCAGTTGAGTGTGATATTAAAAATATTAGAATGGTGCCTAGGAAGAGGAACAGACCATCGCTATCCTGCAACTACTGTAAGAAACGTAAGGTCAAGTGTGATAGGGAGAAACCTTGCTCCTCTTGTATCAAGTTCAAAGTGGCAGAGTTTTGTTCGTACGATGAGAAAAGCACAAAGGATGATGCTACTTTAAAATCCGGTTCTCCTAAAAAGCCCAGGAAGATGAACGCATCTGTGATCAACTCTAGGTTAGAAAGTAACCCTCATACTTTGGAAAATAATGAGGCCATTCTGGCTGAGCAAAAAATCGAATTATTGAGCAATAAACTAAAAATCATAGAAGCAGCGCTAGGTACGGAAATTGATAATAGGTACAAAAGTACCGAATCTAATAGTTTAGCATTTTACAAGAGGCCTTCTTTTACATTTAACGATGGGGGTTCCCCAAGTTACAAAGTAGATTTATCTACAAAAATCCCTAGAAGTGAATTTCAACTCTGGGAAAACGTTAGACAAAAGGTAGATTATTATAAAAATATTAACTATTGTGGTCTAAACCCATGTGCTTCTTCAACTGAGACAATAAATTTCTACGACGGTTACGTTCCGATACACATAAGTCCTTCTCGTAGAATATATTGTGGCCCTTACGCATGGATATGCTATGTCAGAAAGGATCCTTATTTAGCAAAGATATGGGAATGTATTATGGAAGCATTTAAGAAAATTGCTGAAGACAGAGGTAGAAAGTACTTAAATGCCGAAAAGAAATTACCTAAGACTGATTCAGGGACTGTGGATTACGTGAGAAAACATTATAAATTATATGACTTAAATGGTGGACCAAGCGATAATGAATTTACTGAAAGGGCCATAGAAAGACTTGGGTTGAACGATGTCAAACAATTCACATTTAAGAAAAAAGATTCTGAGGATCTCTGCGAGACCACTTCTTCACCAAATGCTAAATTACTTAGCTATATTTATGGTGATACAATGTGCTTAATGAATTTGATAAAATCAAAATTACCTCAAAAGAAAGCAATTTGGATATTCATAAAATTGTTTTTCAAATATATTTATCCATTTGTTCCATTTACGGATGAATTCTTATTTCGAGAGGAACTAAGTCGCATAATTGGACCTGAAGACTATAGTGAAGAAAATGTTGAGAATTTGAACTTGGAAAAGAAACTTGACTTTGCCTTTATTGCTGTATTGTTTATCATTTTAAGATTAACTTATTTGTCATTTATTCCATTGGGTAATGAAAATATCGATGTGTCATACGAAGAGGAGGATCCCTCAGATAATGAAGATATCAATTATATAATGAAGGAACCAATAGAGGTAAATGTGATAGGATTAGCTCAAATATGTTTAGACCAGTTTCCAGTATTCAAAAGAAATAACATTGAGGTCTTGAAAGCTCATATTTTTATGATTATGTACAGAGTATATGCTCCAGAAGAAGGCGTTGCAGGAGATCCTGGTGATTTTAATATATATGTTGGAACACTCACGCAAATGGCATATTGTTTGGGACTTCACCTTGATCCTTCCAACTTTCCTGGTCTTAAAGATGAGCGGGAAAATAACTTGGGTAGAAAAATATGGTGCTATTTGAAAGCATATGATGTCATCCAAGGCTATTCTGTTGGTAATATACCATTAATTGATGTCAGGTACTCTGATGTTATGTTCCCTAAATTTTCAGCTGAAGCATCCAATATAAAAGATATTCAAATAGAAGAGGCCTTGCTAAAAAATGTGGGGGTTTTCAAAAGTATGTATGATTCTGTGGAGCAAATTCTAAATGTGACTTTACCTGTCTTATCTGTAACCGAGGCTGGAGTTGTGACTAGTATGTTATCAAAGTTGGAAAACAATATACGAAAAGAGTTTGGTACCTTTTCTGATTATTTCATCCCTTACGACAATATGAAATATAGACATCGGTTTACAAAAATTGCGTACTGCAGAGTTTATATTTCGCTCAGGACCTTTATTTTATCTGTTCAGTTTCACTTCTTTTTGCATTATGAAAAGCTATCGAGCCAGGACCTCAAATTCTTCTATATGAAAAGAATAATAAAATCAATATCAGGAGACATGATAGAAGCATTTGCTCAGTTAACATGTAACAACGCTATTCACTTTGGTAAAACAGCAAATTTGTTTTTAACTCCTGATTCAATCATGATGACCCATCGTTGCATACAGTTTTGCATGGCATTTCTTATTCGAATAAAAAGTTTACATCAAATAACGCTACTGGAGTTAAAAAGTCAAAGTTCCGAAGCATGGAATGCAGCGAATGGGCGAGCCACGAAGTTGGAGCAATTGTACGAAGTACTTAGGCATATAGTGGAATCCTACTCATACAGATTAAAAAAACTAAGCCATAAATATTTCTATGCATGGAAGGTATCTAAAGGTAACCGAGCCTTGATTGGTTTGATGTTTGGCGATTCTGTCTACAAGAATATTCAGGCTGATAAGTTTTTTATAACCGATAGCCAAGTACAAGAACTAATAGATATATGCAAAGAAGGATTGCACAAATTGAAAAATTCAAATGTCGATAAACTAAATAAGCCCTACAAGGCAGGCCTGGTTATGAGTGAAATCATGACATCCTTGGATTCGACGCTTCAAGGAAAAAATTCAGGTACAGAATATCAAACTCCTTGCGAAGTTCTAAATGAGAACCTCTCTTCGGATAAAGAAGACTCTTCTGATAAGGATGACTCTTATGATAAGGATGATTCTTCTGATAAGGATGATTCTTTGAGCAAAGGTTCAGCAAATATTATTTCTGATTTAGAGTTGGATGAATTCTGGAAAGAGGTTCAAGAGACACGTTCATTGAATACAGAAATGCCGGATAATTTTGATTGGCAAGATTTGTACAACATAGAAATCTTTCCTAAAAACGCTACAGAACAGATAGGCAAGTCTTATATTACGGATTACAATTTGAATGCAATTTTGAATCCAGACAATTACATGTATGAATCTTTTCAGCAAAGTCCAACTTAGATGTTACCCGCACACGAAGAAAATATTTAAGTTGAAAAATTTCTAGATTGAACTTTCCCATTTACTTTTAGTTTTTTTTTAAAAATCTCTATATTGTATGTTATAATCAATAATATATTAAATGCAACGGTTTCTTAAATGACGACAAAGACGCTGTGCACCAGTCTGAGTACTCTTTTCATGAAAGACCAAGTATACCCAAATTTCTGATAAAACCATGCATTTTTATTTTTATAATAAAGCTTACTAACGTTTAGGTTGTCAATGTTTATGTATTTCATCATATAACTTACTTCAATATATTCTTTTCAACTATTACGCCTAAACCACAAGTAGATCTCTATCTATTCACTTAACCTACGCCAGCAAGATGCCCAGCTCTGGTTAAGATCGTACTCGTCAGCTTACATAAGCAATTCTGATGGCCTACATCCGGAAATTTTCCGACCTTAGAAGGGAAACGGTCAAGTTTAGCTGTTACAATATTTGTCTCAGAAGGAGTTCATTTAGGAAATTTAATATGAACTATTTGTTATAAAAGGATATAAATACGCGATTCGCCTAATTTGTAATAATTAAACGTACATGTAGGAATAACACATTTTAACCTGAATAGTTCAGTTGTCCATGAAACACGGTACCGTGAATATAAATGAAACACGATAGATGAATTAAACGCGCCTCAGGGATTCCAAATTATAGTTCTCGAATACTTTTGTATGTGATTAATGGCCATTTTTTCCAAAAAGGTAGCGTTTTAAAAATGTTTGATTTAGTACCTTTTGCTTCCTTACACTGCCATTATGTCAAACACGAATGTATTTATATAATTAATTAGATTGATACATAAAAGAAGAATTATATAAAACAAGATTAGATCTCCATTGTAGTTCTGGTCCAGTTCCAAATATTTAAAATAAATTATTCCATAGAAATCATAAATCTTGATGTCATCACTTAGCTCAATAGATTTAAAGGCACTTGAGGTGCTTATAAAGGCGCCTGTATCCGAAGAGATGATATACAAAATTGTTGTTACAACTTTACAAATTTTACCATGTGTGGAATCCAAGAAAACCATTGATGTCAAAGGCGATGGCCAAAAAGCATTACCTTCTTTAGTCAGCTTCCTCACAAAGTTGGTGAGATACACACATGTATATACTGGGACATTGTTAGCTACGTTAGTGTACCTTGATAGATTGAAGTCCAAATTGCCTAAGGACGCACATGGACTTCCATGCACTAGACACAGAATTTTGCTTTCTTGTCTCATAATATCTTCAAAGTTTCACAATGATTCCTCACCAAAGAATAAGCATTGGGCAAAATATACAGACGGGCTTTTCACAACCAAAGATATAAACTTGATGGAGAGACAATTGATATTCCTCCTTAATTGGGATTTAAAAGTTACCAATGCAGAGATGGTTTCTCACTTGAAAAAATTCTTGGATCCAATTGCAGAGGAATTGGAAAATAGCCAAAAACTAAGAAGATACTTGCAACAGAAGAATCAACAAATACAGAAACAGTTAAATCTGACTTCTACTCCAGTATCTCCAGAGAGTATATCAAGATCATCTTCTACCTCATCTTCGCTTAGTCTAAGATATAGAGGCGGTTCGATTTGTTCCATATCAAGTCACTCATCAATAGAAGAGTCTCCTTTGGTGGATTCATACAAAAAAAGAGATATTCAAAGCAGTCATGTTGATCCTTATATCGAGCTAGCAGCACAACAGGAGGAGAATGAACTCAATAAATTCATAAATCTGATAACTAATTCTGTGCATTGTTAAATCATTTCTTAATTCATATTTAGTTCTTCATAGGTAGGTAGGTTAATTTTATGGGGTTTTGTGTTATTTCCCGCGCGACATAAATACGACATCTTTCAGAAAGTCTCCGAAGTGATCCATGGTTCTTGATAGCATATCTTTCGTTTATATATTTGTATATGAATATGTATATGCGGTCTCTAATAAGACGCGGTTTCAGTACTTGCCATAATTTGCTAAAGTCAAACAAGAAGCTGGAATCGATCTCAAAAAAGGTAACTGAAGCCTATGAAACAATAGCTTACATGGGTGAAGATGACTTGGCGATGCAGCAGAACTTTGATCAGGGTAGGCAATTTATATTTCCTTCAGAGCACTATTTAGATCGTAAGAGATTATTGCGTAATATACCCGATGAAGTTGACTTGTTCAATTTAGAGGATGTCGATTTGGAACAGATTTATGGTGATTTGTCAAAGCTTGATTCAGATAAGTCGGTTCAAATGAAATACTACAGGAAGTATTTGCTGAATTATAGTGACCAAGTAGTGTTGATGTTACAGGAATTTAATGGAATTGATGAGAAATTCAAAGCTTTAAGACGTAATGAAATAGCGACGTTACCTTTGTCTCCAGGTTCATTCTATCACAAAGAGAATCTCTTCAACAATATCTACAATGTTGTGGGATTTGATAAGAGTCTAACTGGACTCCCATTATTTAAACTGAAAGGCAAGTCTGCAGATACACATTTCCCCAAAGAATTTATTGAGGATTTAGGAATGTTTAAGAAGAAAATAAAGTTTCATAAGAGAGATTTAAATTTTTTACTGGAAAATAAGTCAAGTGTTAACATAGATCCAAGATTTCTAAATAAGAGTCTGCTTTCACTAGATCAAAATCCTAATACAATGATGGAAGCTATGTATAAAAATGAAATCCCCGAAAATACCATTCAGTATGATAAAGTAGAAAAATATGAGTTGCTACCTGTGTTCGACTATGAGATATTGGATGCTTTTGAACGAGAGATTCATAACCTAAGAAATTTTTTGCATAAGGATATTAAATTTGAAATTTCCAAGGGTAATTCTAGCATTTTGTTATTAGCAAATAATGAGATCAAAACAAATATATTTCGATTGTGTGAAGTGGTCCATACAAGTGATACGAACAGGATACCCTCAGTAGTCACTATTCGATATAATTTCAAGGAATTCAATGTTTTTCCAAATTACACTCAAATTATGAACTCTAAGAGAATGTTCAAAAACCTTAAATCACATTTATTCAAACTATTCTTGATAAATCTTGAATTACAACTTGACACCTTGTTACGATTGAGATATAATAAACAAGAGGAAATAAATGCTTTTATGAAGAATTTGAAATCTGTAATAAACTCCACAATTGATCAAATACTTTTACCACTATGTGAGAAGAAGATTAAGAAATATCGACGGAGCTCAATTGAAGCATTCTATTTCAAATCAAATAATAATATGTGCTTCAAAAGGATATACTGGACTAATTTTGATACTTATAACTTGGTCTCTCCAAGAAGTAAACATTATAACAAGCACAAGAAAGGTTTCTTAGTTAAAGGTATGAAGTTGGTGGATCTTTAGAGTGCGCGAATCGAAAAGTTTTTTTTTTTTTTCGTCCAAGTTATAATTTGGATTAGTACGTACTAGTAGTTTAGCTAATATATTGCATTTTCATTGAAGGATAGCCTAAAAGATGGCCTATAAGAAGTTACAACCAAATAAAACGCTTCCTCCATTACCTCGATTAAAGATCAGAAAACCAACGGTATCGAAAGCTACAAATGAATGCTTCGTCTTCATGTCATCTTTATTGAACTGCTGGGCGGCTAATGGAGAGAGCTCTTCTCAGTGCCAGCATTTAGAACTGGAACTCAAGACATGTATGGAAACAGCTAAGCCAACAAAAGAAACACTTTCTTCCATAAATTTTCATGCAGCAAGATTGTACCCAAAGTTGAGAGGTAAAGTTAATGACTAGATAGATTTAGACATGTTCGTATTGCTGGCAATATAACCACAATCTGGGATAGCTCTAAACTATTGGTTAGGTTATATGACTACAGTTGAGAAAAAAAAATGTATATAGAGATAAAATGTCCTGTACCGATTTCTTTCTAAGGAGTACTTTAATAGATATCTGATCTTCAATAAAATCACCCCCATCTAACTTACGGTTTCTATAGTTTCTCATTGATTTGGTTGTAATATTCTATGGCTGCCTTCACAATAATTGGAAGAGATCCTCATTTTCTTAATTAATGTTCTTTTAAGGTACCAAATACATAAAAAAAAAAAAGAATGCGAATTCTGTGGATCGAACACAGGACCTCCAGATTAACTGCAACTGAAGCGTACTTCAGTCTGACGCTCTCCCGACTGAGCTAAATCCGCTTTTCTTGAAAATAACCTCTAGAGGTATGTTCATGACACATAACTCAAATATGTAGAGTTCTACTGACTACAATATATAGTATTGTAAAATCGAAATTTTCTTTCAGGAAAATAATTAACATTCTGAATAGAACAGAAGTTTACCGTTGCACTGCATTCTGGCTTGGTCCACTAGTAAAGCAAAATATTTTTCTATTTACAATTGATTTCATGAAATAACTATATAGAAGACACAGTATCCTAAGTTTATATTCTATTAGTTGAATTGAATATTTACGGCGGGTAAGGTTATTATAAATTCTGATAACACGATAACTTTTAATTAAGATATGTATGAAACGAACATTTTTGGGAAAAAAATTACTAACCCCAGTAAATATACTATAGATTAGCTAACTGCGTATATATTGCAATAATACATAGAAGCCTTCAATTGTTAAATCTTACTACAACTTGATTGTTCTTATTGACGATGCATTCCCAATGAAGCGTTGCGCATAATTTTGAAATTGTCGTATATGCAGAGTTTCAATAGCTATTAAATAATTTAGGTTCAAAGAAGTAGTCACTGGCAAAACAATTCTACACCAACAAGATACCCTAACTAGTTTGATTGGTAGGAGTTAAGCAACTCTTTGAAGATTTTGCTAAGTACATAGGTGCTAATATTTAAGAAAATGAATTCGTTCGTTTTATTTTTTATTTCGATCTTGTTACTTAATGTTTCGAAAACTAGAGCTGCCTTGGTAGAGAGTATTTCTCCGCTTGGCATAGAACAGAGGCTATTGGCGCCGTTTATTATTGATGTGAATCTAAATAAGACTAGTTCTCAGCTTCAGTTATTTATGAATACTCATGTGCGTAATCACACAGATCCGTCCGGTAGAGACCCAGTTATCACAGATGTTGGTCCCGCAAACACTTATACAACATTTCATGTAAATATTGAATTCCTGGGAAAGAATTTTGTGGACAAGAACATAAGATTTTGTGACATGCTTGCTGTGAAGAATACAAGCTCATTTAGGAAATCACCAAGATTTGATTCCAAGCATTCTAGCCCCAACCCTAAAATTATAGGAGACCATGGCAATATTCAAAAGCGAGATCAGGAGAATGCAAATTCGCAAACGAACTTAACGTGGCTGTCTTTAGCTAATGATTATAATTCGCTGTCTGGTGTCCTTGGCACAGATTTACTAGGCTATGATGGAGATTTAATCCAATGCCCTTTATACAACAATGACACTCTAGCGTTGTATTATGAAGTGGATTTGGTTAATTTTGAGTCGAAATTCGGATCATTTACAGTAGAGTTTTCTGTCGTATCTAATGCTGAAACTCCTCAAATAATAGGATATGCTAAAACGTATGTCACTGTATCTATGCATGATAACCTTGCTGATACTACCAACAGTATCATCTTATTGTTTCTTTTAATTACATTCCTGATAAATATATTGTTTGTGGTGTATTCTGCTCACCAAGAGACATCTAATCCATTCTTGATCATGGCATCTACGATTTGCAATAATGATTTGTTGAAGCAACTAGATGCATCGGCTTATAGAATCATTGATCATTTGCAGTTTGCATTTTTTTTGGCCGCGTTAGATCTACAATATCCTGGGTTTTACCAACCTTTAATCTCTTCCATTCAATGGTGTGCCCTTTTGGGCATTAATTTCTATGATGCAACAACAGATGAGGGCAGATCTGTTCAAGATCACATATATGTTACGTATGGTAATACTGGTATTAGAAGTTTGCTAACTATATTTTCAGGGGATAGGATTTTTATCATTTGGTCAAATTTCATGATGATCTCATTTTGTTGGGTCTTTTTATTGCTGCTTCTTTTTATAATATATCTTTTATGTAAGAAGTGGTATCTGTCTTTCAAAATGAGGAGGAGAGGAGAAAATAATGAAGAAAAGGCCGAAGTTGTTGAAGGCGCCGTTCGGGGAAAATTCCTTTTCCTTGATTCTGTGAGAGTTATATGTTTCATATGTGGTATATTTGCTTCTCACTTCTTTTACTATTTTGCATTCCCATTTCTTGTTCTCAGTTTTTGTTTGATATATTCAATTGGGCAAGATTGGACAAGTATAAATACATGGAAGTTCTTGACGGAAATTCAACTGAACCTCTTTGATATGACAGTGTCTTACAAAGAGTTATTTCCGGTCGCCGTGAGACTACATGGTAAGGAAAAAGAGAAAACCTTCAAGGCTTTTGCTTCCAATAGTTTGATACTATTATCATGGAAGGGTTACTCTATTCAAATTTTACACGTGGTTATAGTCTGCATATTCTTGGTTATTTGGTTTACTTTGGCTCTGTTCTTCATATTCAATTATGTTGTTTCTTTTTCTTTCAAAAAATTCAGGATTGTTACGAATAAGAAAATTTCAAAGCTATACACATCAGTGAAAGTCATTCTTCTTTGTGCTTTTGCTTATCACCGTTACCATCCTGATAACGTTAAATTTTTAATCATAGATTTAATTGCCATAATTTGCAGACTGTTGATCGTTTCATGTTTTCAGTTCTCTGGGATTTTACAAGTGACTTTATTTTTAATATTGGAGCTTGTGATAGCATTCTTGTTTCTTAGAATCAAGCCATTTTTCGTAAAATTGCTGGTAACTTCTCTTTGGTACTATTTGACTTTTGCCCGAATTTTAGCTATATTGCTATGCTTTCCTTGCATACATCAATTTAATCTTTCTGAAGAGACCAGAACGTCCGTCATTTTTGCTCAAATAACCGTTCATGCAAGTGTTGCAATTTTTTTCATAATTCGCTTGGCCTATTGTGTATTTATTGTTTGTAAAAGTTTTTACAAGGGCAGAAAAAAGGCTTCTGACTCCACGCTTGATAGTCAGGATACATCAGCCCACGAGAGACCTTCTTTTGAGTTCCTTCCCGTCGTATATGTGGGATGTAAATCGTCGGAAGAGGAAGGCTCTGAGAATAACCTGGATGGAACTACAGACCCAAAATATGAATTTGATAACATATCAGAAGACTTTTACTACAGAGGAAACAATGCTTATAATAATGTCCATGATGGACCAGTATTCCCTGAAAGGATGTATTATACTAAAGTCGGAGAAGACGTGACAATTTTCAATTCAGATTCATTTGATATTGAGCAGCGAGATTCAATTATACGGAAACGAGGAACAAACTACTGCGTTAGAGAATCTGATGTCATATATCATAATTATTTCGTTAATGATGCAATCGATCCAGATATCAAGCAGTTATGGGATTCGCGTAATAATTGGAGTTCAAACTTAGCGAAAACTAAGAAGGGAGAGAAAGCTGATGCATTTCGCAATCGATATGGTCCACTATCTGTTATATTTAAATCTGTGAAATCAAAGCTAGGCTATGAAAGCGAGGTGATTGGCTTTGAAGTTGCTAGGCCGAAGCAGCTAGTAATTAAAAAGCTATCGGATCTCCCCAAGTGAAAATGAAAATCTAAATTATACCATCTTTTGATTCATCAAATGCCTTTGTTGTGTTATATATTTAGGTGAAAGTAACTGATGGACTATTTAAGGATGGGACATCGAAGAAATTTGTCTTGAATATTTTCAATTTATGCTCTTTTCCTTTATAGCCATTCCCTTGACTATATTTTTAATAATCTTATCATCACTGGTAAATTTATATTGTGAGAGTGCTTGATCTATATCAAGGCAACTTTCTAAAGACTGATGTTCATATTTAAGTACAATCTGCAGCATTTCGCCTCTAGATAGAGCTGTTCCAAAATCAGTAAAGTTTTTTGCATTATCAGGATATTGTAAAATTCTTTCATTCAAAATATTTTTGTAATGGATTAAAAAGCGTTCACTCAATTTCTGTGATTCTAGTAATTGATAAATTTTTTTAAAAATTCTGTTTGTAAGTTTTATTTTATCTTTCATGCTTAGAGCAATGAATCTATATCTTTCATTGATTATTTCGAACACGGTAACAAGTTGTATAGTAAATACCATTTCTGTAGTGATCTCACCTCCATTAAAACAATCGAATGAATCAGAGAAAATATCTTCCATTTCTCCTTCATTCTCAGATATATTTTTTACAGTTTTCATAAAGAACTCTAAAATTTCGTTTGAAAGAATACCATGCGATGTGAAGTAGTCTTCAATTAGACTCATGGGAACTTCGCCGAAATCATTTCTTGAGCCAGAGGTTTCTACGTATCCGTATCTTCTAAGAATCTCACTATTTGGATGATCAGAGTAACTGTTGAAGATTTGAGTTCCTTTTTCAATAATTTGAGTCGCTCTCATCTCAAGAGCATCATCTGTATATACGAGCCTTGAGTTACAGAGTTTTGTGTCGGCATTCAAGATATCTGCTAAAGGTACAAGGGATTTAATCAAGTCATCTTCTAGAATTTCCTCTTCATCATCTTGCCCACCTTCTTCAGATAACGCTGACTTAGAAAACCTATCTTCAACATCAAAAGAATATGACATAATTGTAGCTGCTGCCTTCAAGTATTCCTCATAACTTACCTCGAAATCAGGAATTTCAGATTCTTCAAGAAATTTCAAAAAGATTTTCTGGTACATAGTTTCTACTTCTTTTTTCCCTACTCTTTCTATTATTAATGACGGACTTAATAGTTCTAATTCTTTATCTGACCAAAATACTAGCTGATTGAAAATGTAATTATTTTTATCATTCATAGGAAGAATATTGAAATAGGGCCCCCAGAAACTGCATTCCTTTTTCATCTTAAATTCATATACCAAAGCAAATATTAAAGCCTCCCATTGACTTAACGTGCCTAATTTTTCTTTAATGTTAGGAAAGTCCTCAACCAAGCTACAATTCGTAACATCGAAGATTGCCTTTCTGGGTACACTGAAAAGCTCTTCATCTTCATTTATATCCTCTAATGCTATCATTCCTCTGCCTTGATTTTGCGGTCTAAAATCATTAATCTTAACCTTAGTTGACATCTTAAATGAATTGGATTTAAGCCAATCCTCAAAGGATGCTGTGTTAGTCTCAAACAGCATTTGGTGGGGACTAATTTTTTCACTAATCAGAAATGGTTTGCGAGATGGTCTTCGCAAAATAAATGTACTGCGTAGTTAAATTATTTATTATGATCTTGGGTTACACTCAGCTTCTGAGAGACTTTTCACATATATACAGCTTTTAAGAGACGTAGAATTTTCATACAAACTAGATACGTTTTTAAATGCATCTTGACCTGTGCCGGCAGCTAAGAACATACCATCATCACTAACAGCGATCTTTGTTATGCTTTCAGAGACACTACCATTTAATTTGTTATACTGCCTCATTCTCTTTCTTTTGCTCAAATCCCATAGGCATATAGTACCATCTGACCCAGCAGTAAATAGGGTACCATAGGAAGGATGAAAAGCTATTGAATTCACTGGATGAACCAACGCGTCACCCTGATCTCCAACCTTACGATGGCATTTAAAAGCAAATTTTTTAAGTTGGTACTCCGTTGATGGATCTATATACTCAATGGCAACCCTTCCATCGACGCTTGAAGTTGCATATATCTCATTCTTTGGAGAGCATTTTAAATCGCTTACTTGGTATTTAAGACCACATTCGCGCACTTGATAAGGTTCATTCCAATTCCTGCTATCAAAGATGTTTACCTCTCTATCAGTAAAAGCTACGATTAAATGTTGCAGGGAACTTTCCATTTTGATTATTTTCTTTGAGAATTTGCGGTTAAAGACCTGTACTAGAGTTCGCGTATCAAGAACAGTAAAATTTCCGTCAAATGATGAAGAAGCTATATTATGATCACTTCCATTTACATTGCACAAATTGTTTATTCCTTGCCCTACTTCGTGGCTTGAAGTCTTCATGATGCCAGTAGGTAAAAACTTTAAATTCTCATAGTCAACGACTTTAACAGACCCGTCTAAAAACCCCATGAAGTTTGACTTGTTCAGAGTGAACTCCATACATAGAGGGGGGGAATCAGTTGTTAGTTCAGCTGCCTTTTTATAATATCCTCCCTCTCCATATTCATATAAAAAGACTTGATTGCTAAAAGCTGATGCAACTAAATCATGAGACTGTGGAAGAAACCTTAAATCAGTAATTAAATCTGCGTACCCTATGTCTGGAAGTTCAGTAAACTTACCTTCAAACATAAGATTGATTATTCTACTATGTGGATCAGCGATCCATGTATACAATTTAATGTCGTGAGATGTCGTGAGATGTCGTCTTTATGTTTGAATCCAATTGAAGTAAGTCCGTTTTTGGTTCATGATCATGTAATCTAAACTCAACAATCTCTGCCGGATCTTGTTCAGGCTCAATCCAGATAAAATCTTCACCCATATTGTTCCAGAATTCAAGAAACATAAGTTCTTCCTGAAGATCTGTTACTTGAAGACGCCTTTTACGTAGCTCTTGTTTAAAATATACTTGAAGTCTTAAAACTTCAGGATCCTCATACTCAGGATTTTCTATCTCTTCAATAGCTGCATTAAAACTACCTTCCAGAAAGTCTATAATATAGTCATCCAGCTCCACTAAATTGAGATCCCTTTTGATACGGGCTTCGATGTGATGAAAGTTTCTAATATGAACCTCGTTTCGTTCCTCAAGGTTCGTTATAATCTTATTTACAAATAGCATTTCGTATTTATGTTGAAATTTATAACTCAAATCACTTTGTGATCTCCATGTTAATCTTCCAACTTGTCTCAAAGTCAACATCTTCAAATATGCATACATGGTCAGCAATGTGGAAAGAAAAGCTACAGATGCTAAGATTGAAGATGGAATCATAGGTAGCATATGACAAGCAATTATAGCCCCTGCTATATATGCCATTATTATGCTACCCAGTGATTTCACAAGCTCTCCTTTCTGATATTCAAGGAAAACGGGTGCGTTGCATGTACGATCAATCAACTGTAGAGCATTCATATAATCCTTATTTTTAAGAAGAATATTCAATGCAAGTTGTATAATGTCTAAATCTATCCTCCTTTTTCCAAGGTTCCATTTAAAGACAAATTCTGCTATTATCAATATATTGTTCGGGTTCTTTGGTCTTGGTTCTCCCATTAAGTACTCTCTTGTAACATTCTTATCGGTAAATCCCACATCTCTGTAATTATGCAATGTCTGAAAAAGGAGCATATCTATCTCTGAGTTAGAATATTGAGTTCTTAAGCCCAATTCATCAAATAAGTTCACATTTTCAGGTTTAAATGCTTTACCTTTTGCGGTTCTTCCTTTCTGAAGTTCTTTGCCTGCTTTAATTAGATCCACCAACATATAGCTATTCACATTGCTTTGCATGCCCAGATTTTTCGCATTCATTGAATTGAACTTCTCGATTCTGCTTTGAAATGTTTCGTAATTTAATGGGTGTCTTGAAAAATATTTGGTATTGATATATCGAGCTGAAATTACAGTGCTATAGTTCGAATATATCCAAGCTTTCTTATAATTAGATAATCCAAATGAGCATATGGCCTTCATTATTATTTCATTTGATGAACTTCCTAGGTAACTCTGAGCAGCTGGAAGGCTTTATGTGCAGCCTGCATCAATTATTTGAAGTATATCGTAGATGTCTTAATTACTGCGATGTTATCAAAAATAATCATACTTCCTAATTGGGAATATTTAAAAACACGAATGAAAATGATCCTAGCAACATTTTGAATAGAAAGGAACATTTTGATTCTGTTCAAATTGACATATACTACTAATGGGTAAAATAGAAACCAATTTAGATTATCTGGATAGTTTGAATAGTGAAGCAGAGTATGAAAGCTCTTTGAAGGAACCTAGAATTGAGGAAAGTATGCAACAGGGAAACGAAACTGGTTCGGTATACTCTACCATATCTCTGAATTCTACGGATACAAAAAGAGCGAAAAACGATGTACTAGAATCTGAGGAAAATTTAGTTAAACTGCAGTTAGATTTCCTGTCATTTGAGGGTTTGAAGGTAAGAGAACGCAAGAACAGAGAAAGCTTTATTTCACACTTGTCTGATTATTCTGTCAAAGACAAAGATGTTGCTAGAAAGGTTTCTATAAAGGTAATCCATCCAGATACTGACACCTTTTTAGATGTGTCAAATAAGAATCAATATGCAAATAATGAGACTGAAGGTTCAAATAAAAAGGAGTCTGGCAGAAAGCTCACTACGCAAACATCTACGAAATCAATGAAACAAATTCCAGACCTCATGTATACAACAGCTCTTGAAGAGTCAATTCCACCACGTTCACCGCGTAGACCTAAGAGTGAAATTGTGATTTTGAATAACGAATTAAAAGCAGAAATTGAGAAATACAAGGCAAAAGCAGAAGAGACAAAGAGAAATTCTCTCTGTCTTACTGATAATCTAGATGAGTTAATGGAGAGGGCGAACTCTATCGCATTGAGCGAGGTTGGAATAAAAGGGCTAACTGAAATGGAGTCAAATGCTCAACTCACTAATGATGAAGTAGAGGCTGAGTCTGAGTTTGAGGCTGAAGCTGAGGATGCTGAGGCTGCTGAGAAAATCGGATCACGTATTCCTTCAGCTGATGTAGACAATGACATCGCCTCTGTATCTACCGAAGATTACCCACATCCTACTATAGGAGAACATGAGCCGTTGCTTATTTCTCATGATTTCAATAAATCAGAATTGCCACCACGTCCTACACCCGAAAATGTGCGCAGAGCTAGGGAAATTTCAAATTATCTCAGTGAGAACCGAAAAAGCGATGATGAAGTCACAAATAACCTGAAGACTTCACTATTATCTCCAGACCAAGACAAAGAGAATGATTACGCAGATAAAGATGAACCAATTTTGCATGAGAAGCCTGCCAGAGGTATTTCAGTTAAGCAGTCAATAAAAAATCCAAAAAATGTGAAGCACAAAAAGGCGCAGCGTAAAAATGCCAGAGGTTCAGGACAGAGTCTCATGCCATTTTCTTACCAAACTCTCATCAGCCTTCTTGAAAGCACAAATGGTACAATGATAGGAGATGAATTTAGTAAATTAGATTTACCTCCTCAAGAAAAACAAATGATTGAGAAAATCATGGATTCCTTGTCTAGGTTAACGCTGGATATGGTAATTGACTCTAATAGGTATGAGGTGGGCCTTCAAAGACTTGATAAAGCCTTGCGAGCGTTGGAAGGATTTTTGTAGCTGGCTAATTGTATATGCAGTATGTCTCAATTTAGTGTTTTTAGCATCTATTGACCTATAAAGTTCATAGTACGTATTAGCGCAAACAGAGGTAATTCGAAATTAATCTAAGGAGTAGTTAATGGCTAGCTCAAGAAAATCAAATGCAGTTGGTGATTGGGATGAAAATGAATCATCAGGTGAATCATCTTACTCTCAGATTTACAAGAATTCATATGTAAATAAACATCAGAGCAGTCTTCATATTATTGTTCCTAAGGGTAAAGAAGAAGATAAATTTATGGAAGAGAAATCTACATTAGGTACTCCCCCAGAAATAAATGGGACGGAGCAATCAGACTACTCCATAGATAAGATAACACAGGTTCCAACACCAATAATTAATAACGGGTCTTTTGGATTCTCTCCCCAGTCGTTGCCTTCTCTTGAAATTAAAAAAAGAAGAGGCGCAGATAGGGCTGTGGATAATAGTTCTCGATTTGTCTCTGAATACCATCCAGCATTGACATCCTCTCAAAAGTTGGAAGAAGTATTAGAAGCGAAGAATGAGAAAAGATTTGTCTCTAGTCCTGGAAAAGAAAATATAATTGATAGAGATAGTGGTGAACTCAAAGACACCAATACGACTGAATTGACCGAACTTTCTAAATACTATGGCCGCATGTTCACATTGGAAAAACTAGAGACGACATATAAGTTTGAAAGAGAGATTGGGAAAGGAAATTTTAGCAAGGTTATTCTAGCACGCAATGTAAACGATCTCAATGACCTCGTATCTATCAAAATTGTTTCTGTACCCAGTGAGAAAACAGCGGAAGTGTTCAATTTCAGATCCTACATCAAAAGGGAATTAAACATATTATATCACTTAAACCATCCTTGTATAATTCATCTCTTGGGATACAGTTTGAGCTTAAACATAAGTAATTACGAAGTGGAGCAGGAAACATCGTTGTATAATGAAAGTGAATCTGAAGATGACAAGTCGTTTCATGCCAAAGCACTTGGTACTTCAGGTAATCGGGATCAGCAAATATTTCTCAATTATTGTCCAGGGGGTAACCTCCTTCAATTTTTAACAGTGAGTTTCTCCAGATACTCTTTTTCAGATAATTTCTGGTCATTAATCAAAAGGATAGTTTCAGAACTCTTAGTTGCCATTGCTTACATACATTCAGAGAATGTCATCCACAGGGATATAAAGCTAGAAAATGTTCTTCTTAATTTTCCAGATAATCAGGAAAATACGGCTTTTGATAAGTTTGAATTTTCAAAAGCTGTGATTAATTTGACGGATTTTGGCCTCTCCAAAAAGTTGAAGTCTGCTGACCAATTGTTAAGTACAAGATGTGGTTCACAGGACTATATACCTCCTGAAATACTTTTAGGATTAAAATACAACGGGAAGTTGACTGATTCTTGGTCTTTGGGTGTGTTAATATATGCAATCCTTGAGAACAGACTTCCCTTTGACCCCCCACCTATGGGCAGCTACAATGGAGCCATCGTTTCTCCCTCAGTCATGAGGAGAAAAAGGACTAAACACAATGTAGCTCATAGGATAGCAATGATAGATTGGGATTGGTTCTCTGTTCAATCATTTCTAGAAAGTCCCAAGTTATCTGATGATTCTAAGCTTACAATCACCAACCTTAAGAATCTTGCTGCTGAACTCTTGGTGCGGAAAGATAGAAGACTTACGCCTGAAATAATATTAACCAAAGAAAAATATCACTGGGTTAGAAATTCTGTTCCTATAAGCTTTTATTCAGCATTTTCATTTAAGAATAGTACTTGATCAATAAAGCTTACGGTTATACATTCCTTTAGAACTAACTTTATACTGTCTACAAATATAACAAAAACCTGAGTTCATTAATCGTATCGCGTAACTTTATTTTCGAAAATTTAAAAATTATGTAAAATTAAGAAAATTTATTCGACATTGGTTGTAAAATCTGGTTCCACGATACATGTTTGCTACCGTATGTAACGCAGTCTGAAGATATGTTGCCTCTTTTACAGATCAGTATACATGCTGTCCCTATTACTATATTGATGATTGCAAAAAAATATGAACGCGACATTGTCGTACACACCGACACGACATTTCAATGAATTTTGTCCTTCGAAGCGATTTGAAATGTCAAGGTTAAGATTCCTACAATGAATGGTTCTACTTCTACACTGCTGTTATCGCCTAAATCTGGAGGCAATGTTGAGACTATGGATGGGCCAAAGCCCCTGGACGTATATCCTAGAGATAGTAGAATCATTCCAGAATTACCGCATATATCTGATAATATTATTCCACTATCAACAGTATTGAAATATTACACACAAGAAGCATATAAACAGTTAACAACAGCTATAGAGAACCTATCCATGACGCATGAAACATCAAGTGATTTGAACAGGAAGAAAAAGCTCTTACAATTAATAATGTCCTTGCGCCAGGAGTTTGTTAAAATATACGTGTTGGTGAAATGGGCTAGTAATGCAAAAGATGTATCAAAATTAATAGATGTATTGAATTGGTTGAGATCACAGGAATTCTTCTTCGATCAAGCAAGTTTGGGAATGAATGATTTAAATAGATATTCGGGTGCCAAATTGCCCAATCCTGATTTGGTGACTAGTTTGGAAGTGTTCCTATTAAAAAGACCACAATTACCTTCTTATAATTACATTGAAATTCCTCCAGTTTCGGCAGAAAAAACTTTGGAAATATTACAAAACCTCAACTTGGTTTTAACTGCGCGGATGGCATTGATGGATGATTTACCTGAAGAATTTGTACACAATTACGTAGTGGAGAATGGTCGTGTTTACCTTACAGTCGAAAACGAATTTGAAGTTGAAGTCTCTGTGGCAAATGATATAATTGTGGAGTCGAAGGAAAGTTATCACAAGTCGCCTTTCTTCTTTGTTGATTTTAGATTCTTGTTCGGTATAAATCCCGACTCTTTTTTAATAAGTCACGATGACCTAACAACCAAGTTACCCGAATCTTCATTTAAGAAGTTGGAAAATACTGCAAATTTAATTTTGTTTAATCAAGGTTTCTCGGGTTTATTTGATCTTTTACATAAATACTCTATTGCTTTTAAAATATATCTCATCGCAAAGCAGTTGAAGGAAGTATGTTCAAACTCAAAATGGAGGAATAACGTCCAATTCAAGTATTTAAGAAGCAAATCTTTAATTGTAATTAATTATTGGTCCGGTCATTACCTTTACAGAAGTTGGAGATCATTTATTGAAATAGGAATGGACAGTGAACATAACATTGCAATTAGATGGTTTAGAAATGGATCTTACGATACACTGTTTGACTTTTCGGGGCTTCTTCGTGCATTGAATCATAAGAAGGGAACTTTCTCTAGGCGAAAAAATTTGACTACACTGGAAATACCATTTTTTGAAACAGTATCAAACCAGGATGAAAGTGATATACAAGATTTGAGCATAGATCTAGTCTTGAATACATTCGTGAATAAAAATGCTGAGATATTGATGAAAGAAGTAGAAAACCTATTGAATGAGAAGCTATCATCCAAAACTGACAGTGGTTATTTAGTAACGCCTCATCAACTTTACATAAAGCTAACTCCCACCAAAAATGCAATTTTTGCTATTAATCCATTATCAGGCTTTTTCTACTTTTTTTCTCCTTCTCCCATAGAAAATACAGCAATGAGGAAAATGAACAGTCCTCCTAACACCAAATCACAGACAGGCATACAAGTTACTGAGATGATTAAAAGTGTAGTCAATGAATTAATACAGGTGAAATTGGAAACTTTTAATAAAGAAATTTCTAATAAGCTTAATGCAACTTCTTGGGTTCAGAATAAGACCATTACATTAAATGAACATGAAATGCAAAAGCCATTAAACTTTTTGACAAAAATTCAGATTTCAACTTTAAAAAATCACAAGGAGCTGTTTTACAGGAGAAAAAATTGGCCATCTGGGTGGTTTCTCATGTCTTATATCGATGTTAGATCGGGCCCTTTCTGGTGGATATGCAGGATGAAGTCATTAAAAGGTGAATGGACTGTTCAATGGATTCAATTAGTAGAGCTAGCAAATAGGAAAGAATCACCTAAACTCGAGGATAAGGAAAAAACTGATGAAATAAATATCTTGGATAGCATGGAGAATTCCTCATTGACTTACTCTTTTTTCAATGGATTAATTTCTCTGAGTTCAAATATGATACTCGACCATATGTTAGCCGAGGAACTCCAAAATAGAAGAATGCAATACATCAGATGTGTATCGGAAGAAAAGCTCAACCGATTGATAGAAAAATATGATATAAAGGATTTCAAAATTTCTAAAAGTGGAGCTGACCATACTTCGTCAACAGCTTATGAATCTACTATCATCCTATACAACGATTCGTCTTTAATCCCATTGGAGTATTCTTCCACATGCTTGTTTTTGAAAACCCAATTAATGAATACCAATAATGTTAATCAGATGAAATTAACGCTTTCTGGAAAGTTAAGGAATTTATCAGAAAACTTTCTAGGCTCACTTGAAAACAGTATACTAAGAATCAATGATAAACATGATTTTTTCGAAATGGATGATATCGTTGATCTTTCTAACACATGTTTACAAGAAAGTAATATGATTCAAGACAATAATATTCTTGATTCGTTATTGTCAAAGCTTGAGCGATTTAGCAGGGTGATACGTGTTATAAGCTTGTTGACAAGGCATAATATAGAAATTATTTCCAGCTCTTTTGATGCTGTTAAGTTCAAGATATCAGAGGAACTTAATATTTCTATCTCAATTCTTATGAAAGATTTGGACGGTGGTTTCTGTTTTTCACAGCTGGATAATTCTACAGCCGAAGAGAAGCTAATATACTTATTTATAAACAGGTATTTGGAATCAAACGATGTCATCGAAGAGGACCTTATAGGAGTCATTTATTATCTAAGAGAAATCTATAACATTTTGAACTCTTTTGCAGAAATAAGAAAGAGGCTCAACGAGAGCGATAATTTCTTACCCAATGGTTTGCGTATTTTAAATTTTGAAGTTCAAATTGAAAATCTTAATTTCATTAGATATGTTTTCTTTGTGAATTACGCCAACACAGGTTCCTCAAAGAAGTACTCATTTGATAAAATTTCAATTTCCCTGTTGCTTAAAACAGACGTGTTCAGGAATAACGATAAGTTGAGCTGCAAAGTATCATTGAAAGAGAGCTTGACTTCTAGAAATCTTAAATATAAGGGATTGTTCGGAAAAATTTTCAAAGAGCTAGATGAATTAGAGTCAACAAATCTGGGCGTTTTCCTTAAACTAAACTACGATCTTTTGATTGACTGTAATACGCTTCCCTTAATCCTAAAAAAAGTTAGAGACTGCCTCTTGCAACACTTTATAAATGTATAATAGAAAATTTAATAGTATTAGACACTATTTAATTATTATTTAATTTTACATATTGTCAAATTGACAATCGTTATTCTTCTTAGAACAGCTTTCGCATTTGTTCAATGCTTTATCAAAAACACACTTAATCTTCTTCTTTCTACAATTAATACAAGAAAATTTTCTTGTAGCAGAAGGTGCTTTTAATTTTGTAACTTTGGCTTTTGAAATGCTATTGATACAATTGGTCTGGGAAGGATTTATGGCCTGCATCTGGTTGGGTTTTTTGGTATTCAACGTTATATCCTCCTTTGTATAACCATTTGAAAAACAGCAAGTAATGTTTTTATTAGTGCAAGAATTACATGCCTTAAATTTTATTAATTTTTGATTAGATATTAATATGCTAGCATCGTCTCCGACATCGACGCAACGATTTTGTAATAATTCTTGGAAAAGATCTGGTCCTAGAAAGCTTCTGCATTCATCATCATGATTGATTTTCTGTAGCAACACGGTAATCTCAGCATTACATTTTACCTTTCTAGACCTGCAAGAATCACAAGATGGACCGAGCCTTTGCCGTCTTTTCTTGGGAAGAACGATATTATTTTCGGACTTAATGCCTTTGATAAAATTATGCACAGGACTAGAATTATGAATCACGTGAGGTACAATATTAGAATTTCTGAGACTTGGTGACAGCATCGGAGAAGAACTTGCGGAGGAGGAAGCTAATGACGGTGGGTTAGTGTTGGCGTTTAACACCATCAAGTTACCCTCGGTCAACATGGGGGTTTGTTGGTGTTTCTTTATGCTTGAAATAGGCGGTAAACTAACTGTTTGCAATGGTCTATAGTGTTCAAACCTGTAAACTTGAGATGGGTCTCGTCCTTTGAAATGAGATGCCAGTGGTAAGCCTCTATTATTACCATATGTATTAGTCTGATGCATAATAGAATATGCCAATAAATCGTTAGATAACATATTGCAAAATCTTTTACCTCTTTCTTCCCCTTCTGATCTCAAATTCTCGGTTAAATTCGTTCTGATAGCTTGAAATTGATTCCTAATTAAGGTTGTTGCTTTTTAAAAATTAATTTAACTTCAAAAGTAAAAATTTGAATGATATTCGATGCCTGTGAACGAGACCTTTTAGGTATTATATATCTTCTAACAAGTGAATATTATTGCAAAAATTTCACGGATAATTTCTGGGGTATCCCCCTAACACAGGTGTCCGAGACTCATGAAATACTCCGTACAACTTATATGCAGTGTAACACATTAAACTACCGTTTCGCACAAGATCAAAAGCTACCCATCTCCCCTCCTTTCCACAATTTTTCCACAGAGTATGAGTATCATCTGTTCCGACTATTCTCAAACTTTTACATACCTTAAATTTTTTTTTTACCAAAGCTATAGTTCTTAAATTTACATTTAACACAGGGAAAAGGAAAGTTTTCTAATCGCGTAAAATTTTATAATTCCTTCTCTCCAGAATTATCTCCTAAGGATAAGTGTATTCCGAGCAAATCCTACAGATGCGCTTTAACAATAGGGTTATTAGAGTCATTATCACCTCACCAAAAGGGTGCTTTGGCATTAGTGTCGGCTATGGCAGCCGTTCGGTCTTAAAGGCTATTCTCATAGAGAATCATACTAGGCTGGTTTCGGAAGCTTACTCCTGTTTATAAGGGTTAGCATGATGAGGTATCTAGAAGAAGTCGGGGAAAAACGGAGTGTGGACATTCAGACCCGTATCTGTAACATGAGACTCACTAATTTTTTAAATTCTCCCCACTACTCCTGTTAAATGAGTCTTCTTACTTCTCAATATACAGGTCTTCCATCTATCCGTCAGGCGTTAATTAATGTCTGACAGACGTTAATGGCGAACCTCGGAGTCTTTTTTAGTCCGAAAAGATAATTTTAGTCATGTGACTATTATAACTTTGAATTCCCAATTAGTGCACCTATTTACACTATGAATAAATTAGGAAATATTTATCCATTACTAGTGGCATCCCATTTACAGCATCAGGCAAGTATCTACAAGTGATTAGCGAAAACTAGATATCTATACAAGTGCAACGAGGCTGAATAAGCTTATAAGGAGGTAAAATAATACTTTTAACTTTTAGTGATATAGAGTATTCAATATTGCTAGAGGGCAATCCATAGACGTTAACGATGGACATTGATTCTTGTTTGAACACCCCTATAAAACGCATACGTAACTTACAAATTACTTCACCGAACCAGATATATGAGGATCATTCTAATCGTAAAGATATAGCAAACTGCATGATTGAGAAAGGCTATTCGAAGAAACTAACGAATAACGTTCTACAAGAGTTGAACAGCAGAGCGCTTGAAATTTCGAACCAGATAAAACTGCCTCCACCTAATACGTCATCTAAGACACCTTTAAGTTCAAGTATGAAGCGATTTTCAAGAGCACATAGAAACAGATTCAACCAGATGGAATCGATTTCTAATCATTATTCGGTATTATTCAAAGAACAGGATAGTAAAACACCCACGATAAGGAACTCAAATTCTAACAAAAACGAGATGGGAAAAAGGTCTGTTTCAATAAATGGTTTGAATAGTGAGACAAAGAGGAGGAGAACGTTAACCGAAAAGGATGTGCTTTCCCTTGGACAAGATTCAGCTAAGTCGAAATCACAAGGGGAGAGGAGCTCCATGAACACTTCAAACAAAGGAATACCAACATTAAAGTATAGGGTACCAGATATTGCCCCTATTTCTAAATCTCCATTAATATCACCGACGAGAGGTTGTAATCCAGTTATTTCAAGTTCCCCAATACGGCCTCTAGGAGAAAACAATTTCAAGATACCAAAAAACATCCGAGATTCTATTAAGGATAAAGAAAACCAAAGTGCAAAGGAGGGCCCAAAATTTGCTACTAAGATTTCGCCATCTAAAAGATCTTTTAATCTTAACAAAATCTTAACAGAAAATAACGAGAATGATAACTCTCAAAATAAGCTGCATCTAAAGGCTACTTTAACTAAGTCAAACATCCCGACATTAAAGAGGAGCATGGTTTCCTCTGATAAATTGGGAACGGAACGTAAGGCGTCATCTGAGGAAAAGAATAACTCTAAATTTCAGAGCATGCGACCAGTAAGTTTACTGCCCACTAAGTTCAAAAAGCCAGATGATATCCATACTACAAAATTGCAACCACATAGAAAGTTAGCATCTTCAACTTCACTCAAACTGTCGTATAGACTGCAACAAAATTTAAGTAATTCTACTGCTACCAGAGTAGATTCAAACGTGGAGAATAGGAAACCGATAAATTTCACAGTACCTCAGCCATTTGCCCTATATGAAAGGCCCACTATATCGTCATCGCAAAAGTCATTGCAAAGATTCAAAAAATTTAAGGAAAGATTTAACTAAGTGTCATTTATTATTAATTAGATTAATATATATTAGTCTGTATCTTAATTTCGCCAGAATCAACTAAGGTCTGAGCTCCAGACCATTTCTCACCAGATTTTAAACTTATAAAATCAGCAACATGGCCAGGTTCGATACATAACATTTTTAGGTAACCATTTTTTGGCTCAAAGTCTCCCATTCCTGATGATTTCTTGATCCAAGGGTTCCACACAACTGAATCTGGAAGGTTCTCTCGTTTGACAGTCGTGAGAACTTTGCCTAATTCTACAACTTGAAATATTTTCTCAGTATCAATGCCTTTGTAGATCCTATCAAACTCTTCATGGAAGCTAATCATTGGTGCCTTCTCTGTGTATTCCTCACCGATCAACTGATCAAAGCATTGAGCATCAGCAAAATTAGTGACAATGGTATCAGTGATATCAGGAACTCGAAGATATGTGTGGAATAGCCATTTGAAATCAAAAGCCTCTTTCCCACAATTTGCAACTTCGATATGAGTTTTCATATAATCATCACCAAGGGTTACGGATAAAATCAAGGTGAAGTTGGAAGAACCGTCTCCCCACAATTTTAAAAGCTCTGGAGACACTTGTTCAGGACCCAACCCAAATTCAACGGTCAATGGGTCTGCAGTTGTTTGTCCTAAAAACTCCCATTCGGAGTTCCTCGCAAAACCATGTTGGGGTAAATTATAAGTTGGATGATCTGGATCTTTGCATTTACCAAAGATAGGAAACACTAAAGGAATTCCACCTCTAACAGCTTTACTACCATCAAGCTTAGCAGCATCCGATAACCAGATCTTCTCCGTACCCTTATGTTTCCATGATATAACAGTAGCTCCAAACTTTAGTACTCTTATACTTGTATTCTCAATTGAACTATGTTCCAATATTATTTCGGTCTCTGTTTCAGTAACTGGCATTTTATTGTTTCCAATTCCAATAATATGTTTGAAGCTTCTACCCTACTAACTGTAGGGCCATTAGTACCTTTTACTAATTATACAATATCGGACTGCGCACTACCCAAGCACAACTTTCTATGGGATCGATCAATGTTCATCCTAGCTAAAACTAATCGATCTTTACTTTATGGTCTTCCCTATATTCAAATTAATAGCTTTTTTCCTTACTCAAAAAACCACTACCTGTCTCTGCGGGAAACAGGAGAAGTCAAAGAGTAGACAAACGTGCTAAATATCTCTGAAGCAATGAATCACAAAGTGAAGTCAGGGCATTCAGGCAGCGTTGCTTACGTGTTGTATAACACCACAATTCTAGTTTTTTTATGTACACATATCTTTTCACATGATGATGTTTTCTACATTATAATCCCGCCCATAGCGCAGTTTTTTGCACTTGTAATTTGACATATTAAGGGCCGCTCCAAAATACAACTCCTACGCGCCAAAATCAGATTACCTTGACGAAGCCAGTACCGCCCTAATTTCAACTTAGGTTTCGGATCCCGTCAAATCCATTTGCTGGTGCTCTTTTACTTGCCATCGTGTTTACTCTACTGTTTGCTATATCTATGCAAATCATCTAACCGTAATACTTAACATGTATAATTTATGCATATATATATATATAACGCATTTTAATTTTAGCACTCAAAGCAAAGCCAAACAATAAACCCTTGGCTACTAGTTGTGACATATTATAAACATTCTGCAACTATAGAGCGTCTTGGGGCGCCATGTACCCCTATACGCTAAGCTGCTGTGAATTGGTTAACGGTTGACATAATCTAATTTAGGAAACTTAGCTCTACATGCAGTACATTTGAACATCCCTGACTGGTTGCTTTATTCCTCCTTTTCAAGGATCTTACGGTAAAAAGAAATTACACAGAAAAGAAGAATTTTAAGTTACACAAAATAGAACGACTTGCGACAATATATAATAAGTGGAATGGTTTTCATTTTATGCTAAGAGATTAAAGGTTGTTAGTGGGCGTCAAATTTTTTTTCTTGATAAAAGAGTCTAAAAAATATCAGGTCACCTTAAGGGCTTATCTTAGAATTTTAAGCTAATATTAATAATTTCTGTTGGATTTCTTCAATTTGCTTTAAAAGATTGTTGTCTGAAGGATTTGTTACATATACGTTCAGTTTGCATTTTCCGTCAAAAAAGTCAAAATAGTTAAGCGGTAAGGCTATTAAGTGTTATAAGTATTAATTCTTATACAAATTGTATAATATAAAGTGTTGGGCTTGGAGTTGCTTTTTAAATTACATTTTATATCAAAGGAAATGGATAGGAGGATACTAAGATCAAGATTGGTTCTGAGACCATACCAATTATTTCATTATTACTTCCTACTGGAGAAGATTGTAGGTGTTGATTTAGCGGATTTGGATTTTGACGTGGATATCAGTAAAAGCATAGAAAAAGTGAAGCAACATAAATGGAAGCCGCTAGATGTTTTGCATTATGGATTTCTTTCCAGTGTTATACTCTTTGTATTTACGATATTTCCTGCCTCTTTTTTGATGAAGATTCCAGTATTATTAGCATTTGTGACGATTTTTTTAGTTCCATTGACGTCACAGTTTTTCTTTCCAGCATTGCCAATATTGACATGGTTAGCATTATATTTTACTTGTGGAAAAATTCCAACATCCTGGAAGCCTCCAATTACGGTGAAGTTTTTACCCGCTATTGAGACAATTCTCTATGGCGACAACTTGTCTAATGTGCTAGCTGCCGTTACTAATCCTGTTTTTGATATTTTTGCATGGATCCCGTACGGTATCTTGCATTTCAGTGCCCCATTTGTTGTTGCTGCTTTTATATTTGTATTTGGTCCCCCTACATCGCTTAGAAGCTTTGGTTTCGCTTTCGGATATGTTAATTTATTAGGTGTTTTGATTCAAATTTTATTGCCAGCTGCTCCTCCATGGTACAAGATTTTGCACGGCTTGGAACCTGCAGACTATTCTATGAAAGGGTCTCCAGGTGGGTTGGGTCGTATTGATGGCATTGTAGGTTTTGATATGTATAC
Organism: Debaryomyces singareniensis; assembly: GCA_031081795.1. NCBI lineage: Eukaryota > Fungi > Ascomycota > Pichiomycetes > Serinales > Debaryomycetaceae > Debaryomyces > Debaryomyces singareniensis. The sequence continues at coordinate 511,046 of JARYSX010000004.1, forward strand.
TACCGCATTTTCAAATTCACCTGTCATTTTTGGTGCATTCCCATCTTTACATTCCGCTTGTACAGTCATGGATGCATTGTTTTTATCATGGCTATTTCCTAAACTTCGTATTGTTTGGTGGATTTGGGTCTCTTGGTTATGGTGGAGTACAATGTATTTGACACATCACTATTTTGTGGATTTAATGTGTGGTGCTGTTATGTCATATGTTGTGTTCACCTATACCAAATATAGGCATCTTCCTATCATTGAACCAACTAATTTTTGCCGCTGGTCTTATGATGAGATCAAGAAGATAAACATTCAAGAATTGGATCCAGTTGCAGCATGTAATTTGTATCAAAGTCCATTAGATTCGAGATTGGACGAACGCCCTGCTTTCTCTAGATATTACAACACCAGTAGCCGAAATTTGGAAACGGAGCAATACGAGATGACTGCATTCACGAGATCTCGAGAAGCTTCAAGATCTTATATAACACCAGAGAGAATACCTGGTCCACGCCCCGCCGCTTTGAACATAGCCATCCCTGTATCAGAACCTATTAATGTTGCAGAGGAATTAGATACTTCTCTGATTGATCATAGTTCACCGAATTCAGTGTTTGAAGGCGAAGTTGACGATATTTCTAATATGATGAGTTCCGCTACCTCTCAAACTTCTTTAGATGAGATGGAAAGTTCATCGAACATTAACGCTAATTGTAACAAAAACAAGCCATATAAAAAGTAGTGGCTTCAGTTTAATGAAGTTGAAGGTTTCATTAATCTAAAATTATAGCAGTTTAATTTCCCTAATCTTATTTTATTTAATTTATGTAAACTGATTTACTTAATTCTTAATATGCAAATAAAACTAGAAATCGGCGATATTGCTTTCCTAACTATGTACAAAAGTCCAACTTATCAAGCTAGCTAACTGGGCGAACTATTCAATGCTCTTTCAAATGAGGTCATAACATTAAGGTTCTTGGCGATATCTTGTTTGATAATATTAGCTCTTAAAACTCTGGGATCTCTTCTTAAAGTTCTCAATAATTCCTGTTGTACAGTGGATGAACAGTCAAATCCCATCAAAAAATGATATCCTTGGTAATGCCTTTCTTGCTCTTTAGATACAACTTTTGGTAAAACTCTTGGTCCCATGCATGTAATTCCTCTTATAATTCCCCTATTATTTAAAATTAATTTTCCCATAGTTGATGCAATTTTCATGGCTTCTTTATTAGTCTTGAAAGGGTCCGTTATACGGGCTATTGCAAATAATTCGTAGTACATCCTGATGAAATCACAATGTCCACTGATTATGTCAAGAGCCTATCCACTTGAGTAAATTTTTCAATCCTGTCCTAGATCATAATTTATCAGCACTTACGTAATAGAACAAAATCAAAGCAGCACATCACGTGACATTATGTGATTGAAGTATATAGAACTGGTTGGATGCTAAACTTGAAAATTCATCTAAGACTAAGCTGGATATCTATATTTATCAGTTAAAGAAGACGAAGGATGGCTACTAATATTACCTGGCATCCAAATTTGAGCCACAGTGAAAGAAGTGAATTAAGGAAACAAAAAGGGGTTACCATATGGCTTACAGGTTTATCAGCTAGTGGAAAGTCTACTATAGCGTGTGCTTTGGAGCAGAGCCTTTTGCAGAAAGGGATAAACAGTTATAGATTGGATGGTGATAATATTAGATTTGGTCTCAACAAGGATTTGGGATTTACTGAAGCGGATAGAAACGAAAACATTAGAAGAATCTCAGAAGTGGCTAAACTTTTTACAGATTCATGTTGCGTTACGTTAACATCATTTATATCACCTTATAAAAAAGATAGAGAATCAGCAAGAGAAATGCATGAGAAGGAAGGCCTCCCATTTGTTGAAGTCTTTGTTGATGTTCCAGTAGAAATCGCCGAGCAGAGAGATCCTAAAGGATTATACAAAAAAGCTAGAGAAGGAATTATCAAGGAATTTACAGGCATCAGTGCCCCATATGAAGCACCCGATAAGCCCGAAGTTCACATTAAAAACTTTGATGGAAAGTCCGTAGAAGATTCAGCTAAGATTATCATCGATTACTTGGTTGAAAAAAATTACATATAATAATTATTCTACATCGATCCTACTTTTTTAAATTATTAAGCCTTTCTTGTAAATCGCTCTCATCATTGTGATGGTCGCTTATTCCGCTGCCTCCAACTGCTTGTGCAACCTTTCCTTCAAGAGGTGTTTCTGCCTCATTAATGTGTATTTGGCTAGGCGTATCTTTCAATGTTGTGTTCAAATCAACTCCAATTTCATCCAAGACTTTACCAAGCACCTCGTCTACCTGTTCATCCTCATCCTCTTCTCCGAAATCCATCGCATCATCTATGGCCTCGTCCATAAAATCTTGTTTTTGGTCCATCATGTCATTCTCTCTAGCAAATTCTTCCGCTATTCTGGAAAGCTGTGGTAAATTCATAGATCTATTCATTCCACCAAGTAGCCTAGTAGCATCCGCCATTGATGATGCCATTTGTTGATTACTTCTAACAGATTGAATGCGCAACAGAATAGCTTGTAATTGTGCCTTAATAGAGTTAAACTTTACAACATAATTCCTTGTCCTTACTAGATCCTTTGCCTGGACTTTTGCACTAGACATCTGTCCTTGCTTTGCTGATTTCTTTATCTCCGATATTAATTTCTTTTCCTGAGTTGCTAGCTTATTGATCTCTCTTGTAAGTTCCCGTTGGGTCCTTTCAAGAGCTCGCTGGTTCCTTCGAAGCCTTTCTTGAGGAGTTAATTTTTTTCCAAATATCCATTCTATAACTTGGGACATATTGTATTAGGATAAAAAAAATTAGGCCCCCCCAGTAATGTAAATGGCCAGCAGATAAGAATCTAATAATTACTTGAACTATATTGTTACACAAAACTATCGACTGAAGTACAGGAACAGCTACAATTTGCAATCATTTCTAAAAGCTAAGCAAACACCTCTCTTAGCCATTCCCAAACCTGCTTGATATCCATATCCACTGGCGCCGTAATTATGGATAACAGTTTTTCCATGTTCTATCTCTTCACGTTCAATGCGAACTCCACCGTATCTACTAGGACGTAAACCAACACCAGTCTTCAAGACATTAATGTTTTCGAGTTTCGGTCCAAACGGATTATCAGTTAGGATTTTAGGAAGGAGTGCACAAGTCCTTTCTAAGATATCTTTCGATTGAGACAAGGTACTGTCTGGGTTCCAATTATTTTTTTCAAGGAAACCTCCCAATACTAATTGATCATTAGAATTGGGTCTTTTTATAATATAAGTAGCATAGTTATCACCCCATCTCATAACATTTTCCTGGATATGTGGAGCTTGAACTATAAGTACCTGTCCCCTGGTAGGATAAACATTTGTATCTGTAACCCCTCCAAGTTTCAAAGCACCTAGTCCAGTACAATTGAACACATACTTAGTATCATGTCCAAAGGCTTGAGCTATATGTGTTAATTTGCGCTTTTCGAAACGAACGCCCTTTTGTTCCAAATATTTCATGAAATTACGCAAGAACAAAGGGCAATTGAAACTCCATGACTTGTATCTTATTCCGCACTCAACCCCTGGTATCAATGATTTGCTATCAATAACACGAAAGTCTTCCAAGTAGCTCTTTAATGAATTAAGCTTAGCAGGGGATGGTTTCGTGTCCCAATATTCTGTAGAGTAACACCTTTCTAATCCACAATTATTTCCAAGCTTCGACCTCAAATTCAGTAAGCTTAAATAGGTGTATTTATCATAAGATAAAGTATCTTCATCATCTCCACTAATACAGGAAAAATTACCTCCAGCATTTGGTGAAGTATAGTTTATAGACTCGTCTCCGGGAAGGTGTTCCGCTAAGACGAAAATCTGATCTGGATCTACTTTTTTCTCTAAAAGCTCATAGATAGTGTATAAAGCGATCACACCAGACCTATATATTTCATTAGTATTATATGATACTCAATTTTCTTTTTTACAGGCTAACTTACCCAATAATTACAAATTTTGTCATTGATTATAAAACTGGAATATCGATAGAGTCATAAAATTACAAGCCGCGAAATTTCTATTTAAATTTCTTGAAGAACCGTTGGATCAAGTAGCAAACACATCCAATAAAGCGGAACAAAGCTAAAAATGCAACTGTCCATAGAATGACAGTTAAAAATATTTTAGAATTTCTGTTCTTCATTGATGAAGGGTGTGAAGAAAATTGATCGACACCTCCTGTTTGCAATACTACCGCGATGATTGCAAAGTTCGATATCATCCACACCAAGACTGTCATAGAACGAACAAAAGCGTAATAATCTTCATTTGTCCCCTCACTTTTTTGATTAGAAACTTCGAGGGGGTCTTTAATTTTTTCTAATTGATTTAAGTAGGATTTATTTATTTCTTCTTTCAGAATCGGGATGTCGACGTCAAAAGTACCATCATCTCGAACTTTGGCAGCTCCTAAATCCGAAGCCCCGGTGTCACCTTTAGTACCCCAAGATATATCATGAATATTGCAGAAAGCATAAATATTTAAAACATTGATATATGAAGGGGACAACAAAATATACTGGATGAACGAGGTCATCATGTGCCAAGGTTCAAGGTAAATAATTGAGGATACCAAGTACAATGCGTAAGTTGAAACATTAGCAACAACAAGATCTCTGAATTCTTCATTACTGAAAAATAAGGAAACAGAAATATGGGTATGAGAATCATATATGCTCTCAACAGCTTTTACTGCCATGAAGATAGAAGCAAAAATCATATAAGCCATAAGAATTGCAAAAAACACAACAATAACAATATAAAACTTTTCTGTACCTTTAGGGGTGTTACCAAAACTCAAAACAAATGTAGTCACTATAGAAGCCAAGTACAACCATAAAAAGACGACGGATAATATGTTTCCGGGCAGGAAATTGAGATCCTTTTCTGCTAATGAGGTTGTTAAAATTCTGAACACGAGGAAATACGAACCTATGGAAAACCATGAAATAATCAAATTAAGCATTTGATAGAAAAATTCCACCTGCAAAAAGAGCTTCCTACCAAAAGAGTGCGAAGAAAACCAAACCTTAGGATAGTGAACCAAAGAATAAAGTGCAGCGAAAAACGATCCATTAAGCCATCTCCTTCTTTGTAAAACAAACTCCGCAAGACCTTCAGGTACATCAGTTTCAGCAGTAGCAGCTCTACAATATCTTAAAAGCCAAGCACAACCTTTTTTAGCAACCAATTCAAAACATAGAATTCTATCCTCGGCAAGGTACATGTTGGAAGTAAATATACCAGCTTCATCCCTCATCTGTGCCATTTTGAGTTCATATTCATCGTCCTGTGGATCTAGATCACCTGAATGATGTAAAAATTCACCTTTAAAATACTTTTCCAATGGTCCTTTACCGTTTATATCGTTTTGAAGCGCAATATATCTATAAGCTGAAAATGCACCAGGTAAAACGGATATAAATCCAAAAACCGATTCAGTAGGCTTATCTAAAATATTTGAAATTTTATATTCAAAGTTTTGCCCATAAACCAAAGGGTTGGTCAAGATTTGGCGTTTCTGTAAAGAAGCTTTGATTTCACCACATGTTCCAGCAACTTGTGCGTCTCTGTCAAATTCCTTCCATAAATGATAAATTGCTTTTCCAGCAGGTTGTGTACCAGCATCAAGCAAAACAACATATTTGGGATTAAGTACCTGTCCAATTGCCTGGAAACACCATCTATGAGAATTAATCTTCTTTGCATTTTTCTCTTTCAAACAAAAGAGCAACTGCACAGGAACGATTTTATCAGTTGTTAGTCTTACAGTGTCCTTTACACTAGAAATACCTACACGGGTAGTGTATTCGTACATATGTGCTTGAACTTGACGGTCATCAACTCTACTCTTTGCTAACCCTTCCTGGTAAACCCCTAAGCCAGCTAATAAGGCCTGTGCTCTTTCATTAATTTTAGAGCGTCCATCACTAACAATACAGACAACGACCTTTTTCCAAGAATCCTTACCCCACGTAGATGACCTATTTCTAGATTCCAAATGCTTAATATTCTTAAAAACTCCTTTCAATGTACGCGCGAGTAAAATATCGTCCTCATTGTACATTGTTACAACTATCATAAGTTCTGTAGATCTTGGAGTTGGATAATGAATAGGTCTTAAAATGTAACCATTTCTATAAAAATTTGAAGGACCACAAGTTACAGCAGTGTATCTCATATATGCAAATTCTCTAGAGAGACCTCCATCAGGTTGCTCATATCGATAATCAGGAAATTTTCTTAATAATTCATTAGCAACGGGACAGTCCAACACTAAGTTACCATTCACTCCTGTGGCCACACCTATCGCTTGTTTAGATCTCACCGGCTCCTCGCCAGGCTCCGGTAGCTCAAACTTCTCATCAGGGTCTGCAAATGGAGAATCTACAATATCAATCAACTCATCGTTCTGATCATCTCTAATATATTGCACTGTTGTGAGATCATATGAATCACCTGCTATTTGATTGTATTGAATATTTTGATCAAATCCAAACTCTTCTTCATCGTAATCTGATGGGCGTTGTGAATAATTTATTTTTGGAGACTGAAATGAGTCACTGCTGAGAGCCCCTTTGTATCCATACTCCATATTGTTCATTTCATATACCTCAGGATCACTGCTTACGTGTTGTACGTCTTCAAAAGATGAGTTGGGGCCCAATTGATCTAACCTCACAGAAGATTGATTAGTAGCGAAGATATTAGATGGCCTTAAGTATCCATTCGTATTGTTATCTTCATAATATGTGTCTGGGTTGCTAAATAAGTGAGATTGTTCTTGATTGTACACTGGTTCAGGAGGTAAGAAGTTTAATGAGTCGCGACTTTGATGCCTGGAATCCATGTAATAAGATCTTGTAGGCGAGTAGTGTCGATCTCTATTGATTACAGGATCATAATGGGTAGTTGGTGTACCAATTTCTGATGGGTAATCATTATAGCTATTGTAGCTTGTGTCCATATACAATGGTCCTTGCAGCTCAGATCTAACAGGGCTTCTCCCAACGTTGTGATTCTCATTCTCATAGTTGTAAGTTCCCATCTGCTGCGGTCTAGAATAGTCGTTGATTGGACTTGTACCATCTTCTTCCAGATCTCTTCGTATATATTTGTAGTAATTGTTATAATTGCTCATATTAGTTCGTTATGCTAAATGAAAAGGTTGATGATTGTGCTTGAATTAACAAAGCCTGATTGATTTATTTTTCTTTTTAATTTACAAATTAGAAACCAAAAAAAGTCTCTCAAATCGCAGAATCGGCCTAGTGAAAGTTTATGCTATTCTAGCACCTGAATCTTGGACAAAGTAATTGATCTAAATTATGTCGCCTTTAAGTCAAGATCAGTAGGCTTTATTTATGTGACACAAAATCAAAATTTTAAAAGCGTGTCAGTATATTTGCAAGCAAGATAACAGGAACACAGTAAGAATTTCAGATCCTAGAGTATAACTTCAATAATTCTAAGTTTGAAATGAGATCCAACTTTTAAATATAATTGGATTATTTTTTTTTAGTTTCCAAGAAATTGAAGACAATAAGAAGATGTTTTTATTCTACGACTGTGCGATGTTTCTATTTTTATCACCTATTTAGATTTGTTTCAAAGGATGGAGATACCACAAAAAATACGGCCCTAGGTATTGAATTAAGTCCGAGCTGTTGTAAGGTTATTATATTGAAATAGGATCTTCTGTTCGAATCAACTATTGTGAAAGAAATGCAAGAATATAAATGCAAATCTAATCATATTTTTGATTAGGGAATTATGTTTTAATAAATTTTTATGATAAATCATGTGTTATGTTAACATTGACGATATAAAACTTGAATATAATATCAAATAAAACTTGTCAAATATACTGCAATGCTCTTTACATAGATGTACCCACTTTGCATTTATCATGTCCCAGCTTGGCCTAATCTCAAAATTTCCTTAATTGGAAATTTGGTCAATTTTTAGCGTCAGGTGAAGCTACTCATACATTTTTATTTAACAATACTTTAAATTTGCTTCTAGGTAATTTAAAGTAAACAAGCGGTTGTTTTTTGAAATGGATATCTTATGTAGTTTATGCTAGCTTGTATGAGAGCTAAATAAATTAGCATAAAATGAGCGAGATTAATGACCTCAACTCCATAGGACGTTGATTCACCAGTTCTTATTTCTGAATTACTTCATAATCTAATTGACAATAATATTTTCGAAAAATGATGTTACCTTTTTCAAGCTAACACCATGAATGAAAACTAGGATAAACCTCTGCTACGGCTAGATATTTATTACAAAGCATGTAATTTCTCAAGCTTGCAATTAAATTGATGCAAAAGGTACAGAAGTATATTTATGAACTTAAAGATGGGCAATCTTTAAGGTTAATGCCGATATCATATTCCTACTACTAGTAGAGAGGAACTTCTTCAGTGCCGTGAAGGACACCAATATGCAGTACATACATAGACACCGGAGATGAGATGAGATAGCCCAATATATCTCAAAGCTATAAAGCCACCTCTCCTTAGAAGTTTTTTTAGTTAATCTCAGTTACAAAAAATCTCTTGCTTAACGAAACATGAGTCACTTTGAATGCACCCCTGATATCGAGGCTTTTTTAAAAGACTTGCCCAAATGTGAACATCATGTTCACTTGGAGGGAACCTTAGAGCCTCAATTAGTGTTCAAATTAGCGGAAAGAAATAAAATCCAACTTCCAGAGTTTTTTCCAAAAAGTGCAGAAGCATGTGAAGATAGATATAATAGATTTAAGGATCTTCAAGATTTCTTAGATCATTATTATGCTGCGTCTAGTGTTTTAATCACCGAGGAGGACTTCTACGATTTAGCTATGGAGTACTATAAAAGAGCACATAAAGATGGATGCTTACACAGTGAAGTTTTTTTTGATCCGCAAGGTCATATAGAAAGGGGCATTTCTCTTGAAACTGTTGTGAACGGATTTAACAAAGCCTCTCAAGATGCGAACGAATCTTTTGGTACGTCAAACAAATTGATCATGTGCTTACTTAGGCATTTACCAGCTCAAAGTGGTTTAGAATTGATAAATGATGCACATGGATATTTACTGGATGGTACTATACACGGGCTTGGCTTGGACTCCGCTGAGCTTCCATTTCCTCTGCATTTATTCACTGAATGTTATTCAAAAGTAGCTGAAGATCATCCACATATTCGCTTAACAGCTCATGCTGGAGAAGAAGGTGACCATACTTATGTTAAGAGTGCTTTGGATGACTTGCGTGTGACGAGAATTGATCATGGCGTGCGTACCAAAGAGAGTCCTGAACTTCTTAAACGTGTTGCACAGGAAAAAATCATGCTTACTATGTGTCCAATGTCTAATGTGAAGTTAAATGTTGTTGAAAATGTAGGACAGCTCCCAATAAGACACTTCTTTGATTCAAATGTCAGATTTTCCATTAACTCAGATGATCCTGCCTACTTTGGAGGTTACATTCTTGATAACTACAAAGAAGTTCACAAGCACTTTGGATTCTCACATAAGGAATGGGCTCAGATTGCCAGAAACTCTATTGAAGGTTCTTGGTGCGATGATAAGAGAAAGGAAGAACTTTTAGCTCATGTAGAAGTAACTCTTAACAAATATGATCCCACTGTCGTCTAGATAGGTTATAATAAACTGGTAAGATGTACTATATAGAACTGTCTTATATATTATATTGCAATTTATAGAGACACAATCGTTGATTGGAATGCTTAGATAAATAAGGGTATACGCCACTTGCGAATTAAAAACAATTCAGTCAAAAGAAATCGATACATGATGAATAATTAAAGTTAAAGTTAAACATAAATTGAGCCAGTCAAGATTCAACTACATAAATATTTATTCATAAAATTGTAACTCAGGACTGAGAGACAATATACCATAAACAAAGCACACGAAATGATGATAAAAATCATTTAGTAACCACTAAAGTACTTAGATTCTAATTAACTACTGATCTGGGGAGCCTATAATGAAACAATAACGGTCAGATCAGTAAAATTCACTAAAATCAAAGGATGATAAATCTACCTTTACCTTTTCCTCTCCTCCAAAAGTATTCTCACCCGAATATAAGACGTATAAGAAGCCATCTTCATCTTTATGCTCTTCATAGATAGTACTCATCAATGCAGCAGTAGGAGGTAAAATATCATTAACGAAAATAAAAATAGCCTTTTCGCTAGGTAATTTAATACGCTTCCTTATTACGTACACAAATTGCCCTACAGAAAGATCACCAGGAACTAGATACTTTCGCTTGTCGATTTCTTGGATATCTGAATTCTCAGCCCTTTCACATATAACAGGAAGTCTATCTGAAAACCTCTGTGTGATCCTGGTTGCTTCATCTTTCCTCTTTTCTAAACTTAGGTTAGTTCAACTGTGGTACAAACACACTTCATTGCTATGCAGATTCAAAAGCTCTAATATTTAAGATAGCTACTTACCAAAAGGATGCTCGTCCTTGAATTGTGATCTCATATCTTTCATCTCGTTAATAACTGAACCTTCATAAATTGTAGGGATAGTAACAAGGAGTGGCAACGATCCATAATAACCTTACTATACATGATATGTATCGGTATTAAGTTCCCTGACACTCCAAAAACTCAAATATAAACGACCTAATAGATACATACTTCTTTAATATCTTAGTTAACCTTTATTACCTTATCAAAACCTTATAAGGATAATAGCTTATACTAGATAAACATTCAGGATGTCTATTGATAAGGAGTATTAAATGGTAGGGACACGCCACTAATTTTCACGATAGCTAACGTGGTACGAACATAGACAGGCTGATACAGGTTCAGTCAGTTGAAGAGATAGTTTTAATCTCCTGACGGATTAGCAATATAGAATTATTGCGTTTGTTCCTAAAGTGTGCCTTATTTATCAAGTCGGCATTTTGAGTCAAAAAAAGGTAATACAAATGAATTAGGCACCTTTTACTTTTAAAATAACAAAATAAAGCCTGTCATGTTCTAATTGTATAGTTTGCCATTAATCCACGATAGGGTCTTTAGTCAAGTGATTAGATATCAAAGCATTAATTCTCAAGCGTAGACTCTGGTATACTGACTACTGATACCGAAAAACTCTAAAAGGGGGTTTAAATTGGTTTGGTTCTAGCAAGGCAGAACGGTAGTTTTGTTAATAGGAAGCAGGTACTTGCTATCTTTCACGGAATATAGAAAGGATTTCAGTAAAGAAAGAACTAAGCTAATGTCATAACCTGCATATAAACATGACAAAAAATCCTAAGCTCAAGAAGGTGTTAATGACACATGAAAGGTCGAAGAGCTAATCTCACTATGAAGAATCAGTATGTTTATTCGATAAGGCAGCTACTGATGAAATGCGGCTTGGAGATTCACACCCAACTCAAGACCAAATATAAGCTATTTTCGTTATCTCGCAATGAATCCGGTTCACGGCCCAATCTGAGAGTTAGTTACTTTGACTGTGGTTTGCCAGGCACACAGCCAACATTAAACCCCGAGGCCCTATACTTGGCACTCAAGGCAGCAACCATTTTTGATTGCGATCTACAAGACTTTTCACAGTTTGATCGGAAACATTATTTTTATCCAGATCAACCTATAGGTTACCAGATCACACAGCATTATAGACCGATTGCTAGGAATGGATACTTGAAACTCACAAAAGCAATTGATGGAATCAAATCTAATGAAAAAATCATAAGGTTCGAGCAAATACAGATTGAACAAGACACTGGAAAATTAAACAACGAAAAATTGGAAAACCTGATAAACGTCGATTATAACAGAGCCAATGTTCCTTTAATAGAATTGGTTACGAAGCCTGATTTTGAAAGCATAGATGAAGTTAAAATATTTCTAAAGAAATATCAACAAATAGTAACGTATTATGGAATTTGCACAGGGGAGCTTGAAACAGGTGCCATGAGAGTTGATGTAAATATTAGTCTTAACGGTGGTAATAGAGTTGAGATTAAGAACTTGGGAAGTACGGGTGAGATAGTGGCGGCGATGAAATGTGAGATAAACAGGCAAAAATTACTTTTGGCTGAAGGAATGACGGTCAAGCAGGAAACTAGAGGTTGGGATGGCAGCACTACTAATAAGTTGCGAGACAAGGAAAATGCAGTTGACTATAGATACTTTCCTGATCCTGAACTACCATTCATAAGACTAAACCTGAAAATGAAGGCTGATATATTGGCTGCTCTTCCTCCTTTACCTGATGTTGTTATAAAAAAATTGAGCAGCAAACCTTACAACTTAAAGACTAAACATGCCAAATTTTTCGTAGAAAATAAAGCTTTGATGGAATTTTACTTAAAATTGTTTCAAATCATTGTAATAGAAGGTAATGGGGAGCCAGGAAAGGTTAATAATTGGATGGTCAACAACGTTTTAAATATTTTGAACTCCTCTTCGCTTTCTCTAGTTGATTTGAAATTAAGCCCAGAAAAATTGGCAGAGTTGATTAAAACTAAAGAATCTGGGTTGATATCGAATACTGCAGCTAAGCAAATCTTGAAACAGATTCTTATAGAGCCGAAAGACAGGGAATTATCAATTTCAGAATTAATAGAAAAATATGACTTGGAACTGGTTGACAATGTTTCTCACGAAGAGCTAGATGAAGCTCTAGAAGAGATATGCGTAGAAATTATTCAAAATAATGCGGACATAGTAGATAAAATAGTTAAAGGGAAGAAAAATTCGATCAAGTATTTGCTAGGTTTGGCAATGAAAGAAACTCAGGGAAGAGTAAAACCAAATTTAATCGAAGATAAACTCATGACATTAATTCATTATAAATAGAACGTTATTCAAGCATAGGCAGTTTAATTATAAATAATTGTATCTCCAATTCCTAGAAGTAAAATAGACTAGTAAACTAGTAAACTACCAAATGTACTAAAGACAGATTTTTTTATTCATTATTGTTTGCTTTTACCAGGTATGTATAGCAGATTTCATCAGAACCATATTCGTCTTCATCGCTACCTAATATATATCTCATCTCTTCGTCCAATGGGTTTTCAGAGGGTGCGAAATATGAAAGTGTATCTACTGGTGACTTTTCCAGCTTAGGATTTTGCATACTCAACGTATCGACGTCCGTTTTCCCGGCTGAAATATTTGATTTACTTTCTGTAAGTATTTCGATAACTTCTCCTTTCTTCCAATCTGATCTTCCACTATTAAGTGTTGCGGAATATTTTGAAAGAGTTACACTGTGATCACTCAATGGAGTATTATTCTTGGATAATTCAGTAATGTAAGATAAAGTGGTACCCAGTGTTCCAGAGCTAAATGAAAATCCGAAGTAGCAAAGTGCGGTCTTGTACATACTGATTGCATCTGTCCCCAAACCAAAGAGAACGAAGGCTATAATGGACAAACCAATGTCAACCCATCGGTCAAATATAACACTATATCCATAATCGAAGAATACAATTTCGTTCCAGAACGGGCCATGTACCTGTGACCATACGAACTTTCCTTTGAAAAACCCTGAGTCATTAACAAAGTAATAGATAGTTACTGGTACTAATGCGAGCACAACCAAAAGATTGAAGATTACCAATCTGGCAAATCTCTTCAAATTCAAACCTGAATTAGTACATTTAAGCAAATCTGATACATCTCTTCTTTTTTTTAGGTATTCATATAAAGTTAAGCTGGAGAACACTACAGCAATGAATGACCATATGATATTCCACATTGAATAAAATACTATAGACACAGGAGAAGAGGCATAAGATACAGAGCATCCTCGATAACGTAGGATTAAAAATCGACACAGCTGAATAATATAGTTAGTAGCCATAACAAATACGGGAGTAAGCAAGCACATTGCCAAATTTAAATATGTCTTTCTTCTAGTCTTATTCGTGAACCAAGGATCTTTTGCTCTTAAGACCATGAAGAGATTAAACGCTAAGGTAGCAATAGCACATATTTTACCACTCGAAGACCCTGCTTCAAGTTTGATAGAAATATCACAATATATCTTACCATCCCATATATTTTCAATATCATCAGTGCTCCAAATGAGAGCTCCAATAAATGAGGTTAAATTATTAAACATAAGCCAAAACATGAGACATATCGCAGGTATATTTTTGCATTTCCCATGCCAAATAAATGCTGGTATTAATAAAACAAACGATATAAATGATAACAGAGCAAGGGCTTTAGCTTTAGCTTCCATGATGAATTCGCAACCTCAATAATTTAAATAGATATATTCATTGATTTTTCCATGATACCTTCATTATTTATAATATTCATAACTCAGTCTCCTTATTGCTGAAAAATTCCTATTTTTGACTTCTATGAAAAGATGTTTTGCTTGGTATTGCGTTACACGATTCCATTACTGTACTAAAATGGTATTTAAATTTGGAACTAAATGCGGACTGAAAATTGCGATCTTATCAATAGATCTAAAGAAACAGATGTACAAAGGAAGGTACCATATACTAGAACAGTGATAAAATTCATAATATAATTGACCATAACGGCAATAATTATAAGTAATATTATTTAAAAGTTGTTAGAAAATTATAAGGACAATGTAGATTTCAAAAATTCGTTTTGGGAAACAACACCACTAAACTTTTGATCTAAAAATTTTAAAAGCTCAACTACCTTTTGCTTCAATGTATCGGACTGGAATTGTTTAACTCTATCTATGTTTTCTTCTCTGCCTAAAGTAGACTCTTGTGCTAACTTAATACCTTCCAAATCTTTTTTGAAGATTTCGGCGAAAATATTGACTAATTTGTTAGTCTCTTTAAGAATAGCATCATTGTTAGACTCATATAATTTTATAATTAAGTTCAAAATTGGAGTGTTCTCTTCATACGCTGTCTTTAAGGGAAGGCTGCTTATTAAAGCTGACACAATGTGCTCCAAAGGAACCGCGTTCAAATGCTTTAATGCCATTCTAGAAAGACAACCACAAATGTTTGCAGCCGCTCTGTTTATTGATTCTTTTGTTTCTTCGTCATCCATATCGTTCTTCCCTTGTGCCTCTGACAAAGTCTTGAATAATATTTCTATTAATTGTCCATAAGTTGAAGAAACGTCACTTGGAGCGTGCTCAAGCAAAATTCCCAAACCATAAGCTGCATTTCCCTTAACCTCAAACGAGTAGTCATTGGCTAGTCTATCAGTGAAAATCTCTAACATTTCTTGGAATTGTTGGTTGGATTCTTTCAATCCTGCTGCAATACCTGCCAATCCTCCAACAACACACACCCTTTTTGTTTTAGATTCAGACTTAACTTGAGAAAATATAATATCCTTGAATGAACTAAAGATTCTGTTAAAATCACCACCAAGCTTATTGGATAAACTGCACAAAACTTCTAATGCTGATTCGAATAAAAGAACATCGGTTTCAGAGTCTTGTTCATCACCTGCCACTTCTTCCTCATCTTGCATTTGACAAGTATGCTCCTTCTTAAGTAAAAACATCAACTGGACACAAAGCTTTTCCAAAGATTCGGTATTATTACCACTATCCATAATAATATTTGGTCCAATCAATTCAATATAATCAGAAAAGCTATCTAAAATGCAAGCAACCATGGTAATCTGGTAACCCTCCTCTAAATTACTGAGAGAGAGATCTCTCACCTTCACAATTAACAGAAGAATATCTGCACTGACATAAGGTTGTGCAGGTACACCAATAGGGGCTTTAAAGTTCTCGCCATATTCAGCTTTAAACATGGCTCCTAAAATCTTCCATAATGCACCCATTGCGGCCTCTCTCATTCCATAAGAATAGTCAACCTGTTCCTCCAATATCTTAACGGAAGGTTCCAAATATTTCACGAAAGCTTTACCTGTCCCAATTGCCAACTCAGCTAATGCTACAGAGGCGATTTCCTTTTCGATCGTGATACCGGTGTGAACATTAAATTTATTTTCTAATGCCTCGTCATCTTCATTGAAGTCGTTGAGATCTTCTTCATCTTCGTCTTCAAGGTTAAATGTGAATTCTTCTTGTTGCAAGCATTTGAGAATTTCAGGAACGATTTGATCCAAAAACCCAGCAAACTCAGAACCATAAACCTTTGCCATATTAGAGATGAAAGCAAAACCAGATTCTCTTATTCTTGAATGTTCAGAGCTGAGTGCTGCGTATGCAGCTTGTACCAAAGGGCTCGCGTAGGAAGAAAATGCTTCTGAACCAACAGCTCTAGCCATGGTGGAAATGTTTTCAAAAGTTATAGCCCTTAACTCGATGTCTTCTTCACTTAATCCTTCGGTTTCAGCAGAATTTGAGATGAAAGGTTCAAGATATTGTACGCTATTATTGAAATAAGGTGTAAATCCTTTTCCACCGGCATAAGCTGTGGATCCAATAGCTGAAACAATGGCTGACTTCAAGACGGAAGAGTTAGCATGTTGTAACATTTGGAAAAGCTTTTCGACCAATGGCTGAATATATTTAGCCATAGCATCATAACTCATAAACTCGACCAAGCCATCTAAAGCATAACAAGCATATTTGTAAGCTCTAACTGAATTTGTTGAATTAATAATATCAATTATGAGAGGCAATAATTGTTCGTGAAACTCTGCGATGACATCTTGAAGCTCAGATGTCAATTGCGATAATGATCTCAAAGCTGCAACTCGAACTACAATTTCAGTATCTTTAAGACCACTAACGATCGCAGACACAATTTTAGCTATCTGAGAAGAATAAAAATCGGGTGCACCACTTGATGCTACACCTATACTCAATAAACCAGCTCTTCTTTCAAAAGGATTTGATGATGACAACATGGACCCCAAATGCTCAAAAATTGGAACTAACACTTGAGAGGGAGGCAACTCGGCGGAAAGAACGGCAATCAATCTTAAGGCTAAAGTTGGTGGTGCGTTCTCTTCATTTTCATTTTCTTCTTCTTCACCATTAAGTTCATCATCAATATCAACCTCTTCTGATGAAATTTTCAATGCTGACAAAGTGATCTCTGGCCCAAGCTTATTAGAAGCAATTTTTGATTTTCTGAGCGAAAGACAAGAAATCAAAAAATCAAGAGCGGAAGATCTATATTCTTCATCCAAATTTGGATTAGCAGCTACTTCAGTCATGATTTTAACAAGTGTAATGAGATGGTCACCCACAAGTTTTGAATCAAGATAGATTAAAGATTGGAAAATAATAAAAACATCTTTTATGCTTTCAGACTCGTCAGAATTGATAAGATCTTTAAAAACTTCTAACATACCTGGTATGGTTGACTTAAATTTGTCTGCGTGAGAAGAATCAACCTCAAGCTCTTCTTCGATAATTTCAGATATAGATTCTAAGGATTTGACTGAGTTCACACGAATCTCAAGGGAGCTTCTATCATTCATTAATTCAGAGAAAAGATTCAAGAAGTCACCCACATGTGGATTTAAAGCTGAGACTTTGCTGTCTAAAAGTGTGAAGATGGTGAACACAGCCATTTCCTTGGTCTGGAGGTCATTTTCCTGGACAGATTTCACCAAGATAGGCATCAACTCGGGCCATTCATTATTTTCAAGGTCAAGTTCAGCAATAGCAGCCAACGCTCTTGAGGTAGAGTGTCTCACTATTTTGGAAGGCAGAGAGAAGGTGATGTTCAATACAGATTGACGGATCTGAGGTTTCAAAGAAGCATCAACTGATTCCCAAGAGTTTAAAACTAACTTTCTCGCCTCAACTGCAGCGAGTTGTTGAAGCTGGACTTGAGAAGAATTTTGCAAAATGTGAAATAAGGAAGGTAAAGCCAAAGGATTACCGTAAAACTCTTTGGTAAGCTTAGCCGTAGCCTCCTTGACAGACTTAGAGTCAAATGTCTGAACTAATGTTGCTTCCAAGGAAGAAACAAACTGATTATCCATAGTATAATCTTAAATAATTTGCTTTGCAGCTAATATATTGAATTTCTACAAACAACCGAAGTGTTTAAAAAATTTTGATTTCGGATCACGTGATATCATCTCTATAAAAAGTAGGTCTATTTATCATGCTAGACTAAAATCTGCAGGTAATTCCCTTATTTTCGTTGAATAGTGGACTTTAATTTCCTTCAAACCCTTCTTATCATCTTTTGTTAAAAGGTTAATTGCTACCCCCTTTCTCCCAAATCTTCCAGATCTTCCTATTCTATGTACATAATTTGCAGGGTTGATTGGCAAGTCATAGTTTATTACCAATGATATTTGCTGCACATCAATACCCCTGGCCCAAATATCTGTGGAAATGAGTACTCTGGAAATGCCAGATCTAAATTCACGCATCACGGAGTCTCTTTCCTCTTGTCTCATATCTCCATGTAGGGAAACAACTGCGAAATTTGCTCTCTTCATTTGTTTAGCCAACCAGTCAACCTTAGACTTGGTGTTACAGAAGATAACAGCTTGTGATATGGTGAAATTATCATAAAGATCACATAAAGTGTCAAATTTCCACTCCTCTTTTTCACACTGCACGTAATACTGTTTAATTCCTTCTAATGTGACTTCATTTTGCTTGACAAGGATTTTCACTGGGTCAGTCATGAATTTTGAAGATACTGCTAGAACCTCTCTGGATAATGTTGCACTAACAAGTACAACTTGCACAGAAGGAGAAAGATTTCTGTATATATCATAAATTTGTTCTTTGAACCCTTTGGTCATTAACTCATCGGCTTCATCTAGCACTAAAATTTTCACATTCTTCGTGGAAAGCTGTCGTCTCTTTATTATGTCCAAAATTCTACCTGGAGTTCCACTTATGATGTGCTGACCTTGCTGTAATTTAGATACATCACTACCCATATTTTTTCCTCCAATGCAGGCATGGGCGCTCAACTTCATGTATTCTCCAAGCTGTCTTATAACGTCTTGAATTTGTTGTGCTAATTCCCTAGTTGGAGATAAAACTAAAGCTTGACACGCTTTTGAATTCGTATCGATCACCTGCAACATCCCTATAGCAAACGTGGCTGTCTTACCCGTACCTGATTGTGCTTGAGCTATAGTATCCTTACCACTTATTATTTGCATAATGGCTCTTGATTGAATAGCTGATGGTGCTTCAAACCCATATCCATAAATTCCCTTTAACAAACTATTTTTCAAGTTCATTTCTTCAAAGCTGGAATAAATTCTTACATTTCTTGTAGCCTTTTCACTAAATTCTAATTTTTCATCCTGCTCCCTATCGAAATCATCCATTCTGCTTTCTTAATATGTAAAATCAAAAAATGTTTCTTTAATTAAATTGCATCTTTTGACTTTTTCACCTCTCATCGCAAAATCATAATCTCTTTCAGCAATGGCACTTGAAAAACCAATTATAATTTTAATTGCAGGGGGACACGCTGCTGGTAAGCGTACTTTTGCTTGCTTATTAAAAGATGCTATAGAGCTGAATATTGTTAAAAAAAAATTGGAAATAGAGGTTGTCAGTTTAAAGGATTTTGAGTCTAAGGAGAAAGGTTCTAATCAGTTAGGTGCAGAGAAATACAATTCTATCTTTGATACTGCAGAAGTATCTTTAGAGCTTCGGCCATCTAGATTTATGTTTGATGATCTATGTCGATATTTAAATATTCAAAGCTCAAAGGATTCGGTTCGGAAAATCTTCATAGTGCATGGATTATACAGCTTATATGATAAGACCCTTAGAAGCATGGCCCAATTGAAAATATTTATCAATACTGATGCAGATGACAGATTAATTCGCTGGATTAGAAGAGATATTTTAGAAGGATATAAGCAAAGTACATTGCAAGATGTTACAGAAGAATATATTCATAAAGCAAGAATTGAAATGAGCTTATTCATATTTCCTACCAAGGAATTTGCTGACTTGGTTTTACAGAGGATCTCTGATGAAGTGGTACTAGAACTAATTGTTGATGGCTTAATTCCTTTGCTCGGTTACAATACAGTGATCTCAGAAAATGATGCAGCTATGTACGAAAATTACTTGAGGCCAAGAGTCGAAGGGTTTCTTAGTACCGATAGTTTGGACCTTAATAAGAATGTTTATTATGAATTAAACTAATATATGCTAAAAATTGTATCATCAAGATCATTCACTCTTAATTCAATTTGGCAGACACCCTTACAACTTTGTTTATTGGGTCATCGCTTAAGCTATATTCCTTCAACAGTCTGATCTTATCAGCTTCAATTAGAGATCTTAATTTTTTATCTGAGTTATACCATACTTGGATTAAATAAGGCATTTCATTTTTCTTTAGATCCTCAAAAAATCCTTCATATATTTCATATGCATTATTCTCTATTAAAGATCTCATGATGTAATAAATTTTTTCGTATTCAACGCCTGAATTTTTAAAAATATCAACTATTAGACCTTTGGGGGGCTTCTCTCTAGGTCCATTTTCTTCTATAGCTTCATGTAAGTATTTAGAGATCAACTTTACTAGTTCATCTATAGGAAATACAACATCATTTGATGATAATTTAGGTCCTATGATTGTAAAAGCATTGGACAAAATGACATAGAATGGATTTTTCTTCTCAGATTCGATAAACTCATGTAATAACCTCTCAAACACTAATTCCCAACGTTTCAATATATCATCCATGTTTCTATAATCAGAAACCATGAATATAACCAAACATAAATCATAATAGCCCAAAGGATCCGTGAAGTTATTGAATAAATCACTAATACTCAAAATTTTGTAGTTGAGAGACGTCAATGCAATTTCTTTGTTTTCTGGGCTAATCCTTGTTTCTTCTTTTACTGCATTCAAAATGTCAAGTTGTACATTTGCGACGTCAAATAATTCTTGGATGGTGTAAGCCAAGTCAATCATTTTCTGTCTTAAGTTAGGGGGACAAACACAGTTGCAAAAGCCGTTAGCACGAGACAAATACTCTATCCTCTGTTCTAATGTCAATTTAAACTCCGAGATAGCCAATGTATAGAGAATATTACCAGCCGAATAATAGTTTTCTCTCTTTGCGTGATATAACCATAACAAGTTACGGAGATCTAGTTTATCTTCTGATTCCTTTTCTAAGAATGGCAAGATAAACGGCGTGTCAATGTCAAGCAACCGTTCACCAGCATTCAGATTAACAAACCATTGATAGAATTCATAATGAAATGCTTTATCCTGTGAAGCGAAACATATTTTATAGCAAGCGTCTCTAATCTCTGCCATTTCGTTACGTTCAAGTTCATTACTAGATTTTGATGTTTTAAACGATTTAGCATCCACCTCCCCTAAGATTTTAAATATTAGCTTATACAATTGAGTCCTCATCTTGGAATTTTCCACAGACTTTGAATTATCAAAATTATCTAGAAGAAGCTTATGCTGAGCTTGCGTAGTTGGTACATTCGATCCTGAGCTGATAAATTTATGCGATAGCTTGAGTAATAACTCAATAGCAGCCTCGTAGGAACCCAATTCCAATATTATGTTAATAGAGTTTTCTATATTTTCAAAAGTAAGAGATTCATAAGCCTCTTGGAATAAATCAGATGCATTTTTTAAACATTTTGTCCTCAATTCATTATCTCTAGTACCTACGTTCTTGGCCCTAGTTAGGTTTTCTATGGCTTTGAAGATGTAAACATCATCTACGGAACAGAATGAACCACAACGGCCTTGTAGAGATGATGCTATCAAATCAATAGAGCCACCTTTCAAAATATTCTTGTTAATAATACAGGACAATAAATCCTTGATCAAATTCTTAACCTCCTGGTTGGGAAGAAGTAAGTCTTTGAATTTAAGCTTGAGTAAATTAAGTTGATTTGTAACAGAAAGAAACTTTAAAATATCTTTAAAATTAGTCTGGTTCACTTGTGATTCCTCAATCAAAATCATAAGAAAAGAAAGAGCCTCTTTCATCGAAATAAGGGATTTTATAATAGAAGTGAAGGCTATATGCTCCGCTCTCATGGAAACTTCGTTTTCAAATCGTGTAGGGTCAGAGCTATATATGGGAGCATTCAAACCAGGAATTCTATTTCCATTCTCTGAAAAGAAGTCAATTAAAACTATCATTGATCCAATAAAAAATTCAAGTTTGGCTTTATCAATATTAATCCCTTCAATCAAAAGATTTGGCTCTTTAATTGTAGTTATATCTAGCTCACCTCTAACGTTAAACTTCAAGTAGTCGAAGTTACTGAACACTTTTTTATTCCAGTAATCACGCACAAGCCTGGATATCAAAAGGCAAGTTCCATAAAATCTATCACTTAAAATCACCTGTTCTACAGAAGGGTGATTATGAGATTTACTAAATTGAGTTGAAGCGCTGACAGCAAGCTTTTGAGGCACTGATACTGAGTTACCAAAGTCGCCATTCTGATATCCATCTCTAACAGCTGTTAACAATCTAGCGTTGTTACCACATGTGGCAAAAAGAACTCTGGCTCTATCTTTCAATATTTCGCTAGCATTGTTATGGCCATAACTACAAGCTAAGTATAACAATGTCGAGCAAGTTTCTTCATATCCATCCTCCTCGATAAAATTATCAATTGCTGATTCGCTTAACGACTTTAAAACTTTATCAGATGTGCGGTATTCGTATGTCAATATCCCAAAGTTCGTCAAAACAGCAAACCTAAATGGTTGCTTTGTATACTGGCTCGCAAGGATATTGGCATAACCACTAGGAGTATCAGTAGCGTTCATTGGAGGAGTAAGAGGAACGATGTCGTAAATGTATGTGTAAGGCTCCTCGTCGCTCTTAGAAAGCTTTATTAGCTCAGCATCCTCTACTAGCTTCCTGTTTTTTTTTAGGAATCCGTAGTTTGCCGTGCAAACGAATAGCTTGTCCGATTTTTTCGTTCTCTTAGCACAGAGAAATATTCCAGGGCTGAGAACAGTACCAAATTTCGTATTCTTCAACAATTCAGACTTCTGCTGATTTGCAATTAATTGGGACTGGTATTGCTTCATCCTTGTGAAAGCGTCAAGTTCAGGATTAATTTGAGGAACTTCTCTTGATGGAGGAAATTTTATGGCAGCAACCGACAATTTTAATCTAGAATTAGAGCTTGACGAGTATGCCATGTAAGATGCGATAGTGCTGCCAAAGGAGCCATAGCCAAATTTCAATAATATACGATAACCATAATTAGTTATTGCTATAAGTTGAATTTTACTTGATTCTTGGGATATGACCTTCAGAATACTAACTATCCTGAATTTCAGAAAAGCCTTTAGGTTTGATGAGTCCACAAACATTGATTGGACACTTCTAAAAATTTCGCTAGGAGTTATTCGATTAGATTGGGAGAATTGTTCCTGCCCCTTTGTGAGATTATAACAGCGAATTACAGATTTGTTCGACAATGTGTATAAAATATCTCTTCCTTCATCAATTTCAATCTGGCAGATGCTCTCAGGTACATGTTCCAAGCCAGAAGAATTAGATCCCTTATGACCTGAATCTGTGAAAAGAAAATCAAATTCTTGAAGCCTATTTATTGGCAAGACGCTTGAAAGACCACTCTTAGTAAGACATATTTTCTCACATTTATTCCTAATGAATGAAGATTTATTATTATAATCTAATCTCCAGATATTGACCCCATCGCCCTCGCCTGAAAAGAATATTTCATGTGTAGTTTCATTTACAACAATATTATTCACAATCAAACCATGTACCGACACTGTCAAATCAGAGTTAAAAACTTCTAAATTATTCGAGCTCTCGTCGTACTTCACCACATATATATGAATTTCTTGCGTTGTAGCAACTATGAGAATATAATTTGCTTCTTTAACAAAGATATTAGGCTTAGGCTTAGTTAATTTAACTTTCAAAATTGAATGCTTTATTTGATCCATTACCAAAAATTGTGTGCTATGATTGAACGAGGATTGAGGTGCAGTATAGTTCCATAATATTAACTTGTTATCTACTGCAATCCATGATCTTTTGATTTCTTGGAAGAGTCCGAGTTTTGTAGAAGCTTCTGTCAAATTGTGCTCTTCGAAGAATTTCTCAGGCAAATCCAATTGACTGATTTTCTCAAATCTAGAAAACTCACCAAGTCCTTTTTCATAGTCAAAATAATAGTTGTCTAGTCTGGAGCCTGAAATGTTAAGATTGTCATCGGAGTACAAGTCATCAGGAATCATGGAGTCGATCTGAATCTGATTACTTATATATTTAGAAGCTAACTTCAATGGAGTAAGACTAGCAAAGTTAGGAACATGGACTTTGTAGCTAGCTTCACTAGAGGAATCACGCCCTATAGGGTTCAAGATTCTCTGTGATAACTCTCCTCTGGACGAATGTACTGAGTTTGAACTTCTTTCTTGTTGAAACTGAAGGGAATCAGCAGCCAGATCATCCAAAGTTAATGTAGGTCCTACAAACTTCCCCTCTTTGCTTCCAACTTGAAGATTTACTGTATTAGTACCTGTAGAAATCACCATGATTATCAGAAGGTCACTTAGAAGGTTCAGCTAGAGAGTTTAGACATTTTTTTCGTTGTTTGGAAAATATATGGTAGGCGCACGCAAATATCAAATGTACCATTCCAATCTTCAATCTACGTCATGCTAGAAATGGGGGTCTACGGAATGCCATTCAATGCTCAATATGTAAGCCTTATAGGATAAATTGAAAGAACTTTTGATTTATAACTGAGTTTACTAAGTCTATTACAGGTGACTGAAGGACACTATATCTTAATTACGCAATACAAGGTCTGAATCAATTTTGATGTTACGTACCACTCCTATGAGATGAAGTAGAATGAATCCTCAAGCTTAAATATGAAGCAATTTATATTTCTGAAGTTTTGAAATTCTTGGATTATGCGACAGAGTAGGTTGCAACAGGTGTGCAAACCATGAGTAGATAAGACTTAAGTATCAAACCTCCATCGGATTGAACTGATCCGTTTATTAGTTATCTTCTGTTGAGTACCAAACTTCTAGGTCCTATTTATTGCCTGAAGTTGAATTTACATACTTTCATAACGTACATGCTATCTACTCTCTTGCCATTTTAGGGTGCGGCTCTTTGTAAGCTCTCAGTAGCATTTAAGACAGGCTCCTCCCATTTAGACGAAACCAAAAACTTAAAATGAAAGGTTTTTTAGCATTATCTTCATTATTTCTAGCTGCTAGTTCTTCTGTGATTAATATATTTAGAAATGAAGCTGATGATGAGCTTAGAGTAGTCAAATTTGGACCTGAAGACTATCAAATAATCAAAGAATCGGATAAACTAGAATTCAAAAGAAATGATAAAAAATTCATTGACGTCACTAGTAAGATTCCTGTTCAAAAGATGATCGAAGAAGGTATTATAGAGGGCACAACAGGGGGCTTTTTCAAGGATTTGTTGTATCTTGGGGCGAAAAGAATCGAGTTCCTTGAGAAACCTATTCCAACATATAATTACCCTGATGAAGCACATTTTAAGGAGAGTGTTGAAAAAGCGATTGAAGGAATAAGCGAAAAGACTATGTATGATAATTTAGCCAAGTTCACGTCGTTCTACAGCAGATATTACAAATCCGACACTGGATTGGAAAGTGCAGAATGGCTTGAGCTGAAAGTAAATGAAATTATTGATCCCCTCAAAGACTACGGAGTAACTTCGAGAAGGTTTCAGCACGAGTGGAAGCAGTTCAGTATAATAGTATCGTTCCCGGGAAAAGTTAAGGATAAAGTAATAGTTGGAGCTCACCAAGATTCTATTAATTTACTTTTACCTAACTTATTAAAGGCGCCAGGAGCAGATGATGATGGTTCAGGAACTATAACTATACTAGAAGCCTTGAGGCTTATCTCTATGGAAGTGGCAAACGGTTTGAAAGTTCATAATACCTTGGAATTTCACTTCTATTCGGCTGAAGAGGGTGGATTGCTAGGTTCATCTGAGATATTTAACGCTTATTCCAGAGAGCACCAGACAGTCTTAGCTATGCTTCAACAAGATATGACAGGGTATACTGCAAAAACAATTTCAGAAGGTGTTGAGCCACACTTTGGCCTTATAAGCGACTACACGTCGGTTGGTCTCAACAACTACTTAAAGATGTTAATTAAAGAATATTGTAACATTCCTTACCATGAAACTGAATGTGGATATGCTTGTTCGGATCATGCTTCTGCTGTTGAGAATGGTTATCCGGGGAGCTTTATTATTGAGAGTGAATTTAAATATATTAACAGCTACATCCACTCTGTAATGGATACCATTGATCGAATTGATTGGCAACACGTCAAGGAACACGTGAAGTTAACCATAGCATATGCATATGAGTTAAGCCGTACTCCTATTTCAACGTAATATTACAAATACATACTTGCTATATATTTATTTACCGTAGTTAAACAAAATAACATTTTCAGACGCGTTAATTACTCTTCTTCGACAAATTCCTCTTCGGTTCTCTTAGGAAACTTAACGACATCGTAGCTAATTTGTCTTAAAGCTGTGGTATACTTAGTTTCGCCTGCTTCGTCTGTATACTTCCTTTGTCTGACATCACATTCAGAATAAATTTGAGCGCCAGGCTTGAGATAATCGTTGAAAAAAGCAACTTGACGTTCGTTAAATACTGAAACGTTAAACCAATCAGTGACCTTACCATCCTCAGAGTTGGGGCTGTATCTGTTCACTGCCAAAGAATACGTCAAGAATGGAGTACCATCCTTGGTTTCCTTAGGCGTAATCAGGCCAATTGTTCCCATAAGATTCAATTTGGCAAACGCACTTTTGGAAGCTGTTGAGGAGAATCCTCTGGCTTGATTTAAAAGGGTCTTAGATAACATTTTTCGATTTATTGTATTGTGTCTACAGAGTTCATCCTCTGTTGCCTTCATCTGTTGAAACGCTACATTATTTAGTCACGTGATGTAGATTGAATATATTTCATACAAGCTTTTGTTACTGCTACTTACGGTGAACTAAGAGAAGCCATCGTATATTCAGGAGCAATTGGACCTCCATCATATAGATACACTACGTGTCATGAGTTCAACTCTTTTGAAAGTTATGTATTAAATTGGTTATTAGTAGCATATTAAAAGTGTCATTATAAAATCAAACATGCAGCTTTTAGGCAAGAAACATCAAGACATGTCGTCCCAAGAACCACCGGAGCCACCACATCTTATCATTGACGATGATGAAGCTGTGTCTGAAAACGGTTTATTGTTGGGAATAGAAAATTTGCGATTGTTCTTCTGCTTCTCCATGGCTACATCAGCAAAATGCCTTGCTTTACTTGCGCGCAAAAAAGAGGCATAAGATCTAAGATCCTTCAAATGTAGATGATCTGAAACAATGCCATTATTCTGCTGTAAAATATTCTGCAATAGAAAGTCGATTATAATGGGTAAACTTCTCTTTTCTGGTCTGGTGGTTAATGAAGGTTCTAATTTTTTTGTTACTTTGCGAAATTCGATGTAATCCTTCCGTGTAAAGTTATGAAACAAGTCATCGCCATAGAAGGGCATTTGGCGACGTAATATAGAAGTATCCAACCTCAGCCTAAGATTTTCATCCAAGTCCCATGATGCGGCGTTGTCGTTGTGGCACTCCTCTTTACCAGAATTATACCACTGGTCTATTCTCTTATCGAGCAGGGAATTCGATTTGGCTTTAAACAACTGTTCTAAGCGCGCCTGAGATGGGGGAATATCTAACATGTCAAGTAATGAATCATTGCTCTCCGTGTCATTCAAGAAAATATCGTCTCTTATTGATGGCACGTTGTTAATCTTGGAACTCTCGCCGATGCTACCTACATCACCAATCTCCGTACCCTCGCAACTCAAGGACAATATCTCTGAAATAGCTGGATTGCTTTCATGAGGATTGAATAGAACCCACAGAGACTGTGAATCGGATAAAATAGATCCCAGTTTAGCATCTACTTCTTCATCATTCTTAGATGAGATCTTTGATCTCTTATTAACAATATCAAACTGGAACTTATTATTCATTGCCATCGCCCATACAATAGTTGGGATTGTTTTAGGTGATTACTTGGAAATTAAAAAAAAATTCTTCAATCCTAGCAAAACTAACGATCTCTTTCAATTATCTTATAATATCAGCTTCCTACAGTTAGAAAAAATCTTAGATTTTAAGCATCTATTAAATATATCTGTTTGAGCTATATATTGCAAACGTATTAATCCTTATCGCTTAACCCCTCGAAATGTTACACAAAGCGAGATCAAGTAACCCGCAATAGAAACGAAACTTGTACTCAATGCTGAAGCGTAGACTGCCAATGTTAGTACGAATACCTCTTGTAGTTGATACAGACAACTCTATTTATCTAGGTAAAGTCAGATAGGGGTGAAAGACTATTTGATGGAGTTTTTCTTCAGCAATATTCAGTTGAACTATGCATTGTTTAATCATCTTGTCAGGTACCCAAGAAAAGATAGAGTACGCTAGTGCTCAGATATAACTATGATCATATCTAAGATAATGAAATGAACTGTACTTACTAATTGATCAAATTGCAATTTCGTCAAACAAACACATATATAAGTTAACTAAATTTTAGTCAGAAAATTTTTCAGCGCTTCGAATTCCATATCACGTGATCACGGTCTCGCTATTTCTTAGAAACGTCAGGTTGACTCAGTAATCAGTACATTTGGTATTATATATAAGGAATGGCAGTTAAAGGATTAGGTCAAATTGACAAAACATACGATGGTAAGGAGTTCTTCTAGGATATGCGATATCCGAAATACTATTGTTTTTGATGAAATTTAGTACTAACATCCAGGTTCCTCATTACGCATTGGTATACTCCATGCGAGGTGGAATAGCAAAATCATTAATGCTTTAGTTGAGGGTGCCAGAAAGCGCCTCCTCGAGCTTGGTGTCAAGGAGGAATCTATCATTATAGAATCAGTTCCAGGCTCTTACGAATTGCCATTTGGTTCCAAGATGTTAGTTGAAAAATATGAGAAGTTAGGTACACCACTTGATGCGGTTATTCCAATTGGTGTTTTAATCAAGGGATCTACCATGCACTTCGAGTATATCTGTGATGCTGTGTCTCACCAATTAATGAAGCTCAACTTTGAACTTAACAAGCCAATTATATTTGGCGTCTTAACATGTATGACGGATGCTCAAGCGGAGGAAAGAGCCGGCTTGGTAGAAGGCAAATTACACAACCACGGAGAGGATTGGGGTGCTGCTGCTGTTGAGATGTCTTTGAAATTTAATTAGCTAGTTAGATATTCGAGTAACATGTTGACAATACTATTACATAGTGCTTATCAAAATAAAGAAATCATGCCTTTCATCTAATCACGTGGCTTGTCCAGCGACTCAACGAAAGTCGACGATTGTTTTTGGTGAAGCAGATAGTTGACTTTAAGTACGAACTTTTATGAGTGGTTGTAAGTTATTTGAGTTTCTATATCCTTCCTTGGGGCATATGTATTTAAACGGATATGTTCATTTGGAAATTTTTATGTTAAAACAGTACTAACAGAGATTTTCTAGTTCGCCTTTTAGATTTAGTCAAGTTTTTTTTGCCAATCTTGCCAGAGATTGAATCCCCAGTCGAGACTGTGGAGTTGGATGAGAAGATTATATACACTGTCTCAAGTGGAATCATCTTTCTTTTGGGGCAACTTCCTATCTATGGATTGACCAGTGATGCAAACAGCAAGATTAGCGATCCATTCTACTTTTTCAGAGAAGTATTCATCATGGAAAAAGGAACCCTTCTTGAATTAGGTTTATTGCCTGTTATCACTTCAGTATTCTTCTGGCAGTTATGTGCTGGCCTTAGGATGATTAATGTAAATTTCAACCTGAGAAGCGATCGTGAATTATTCCAGTCAGCACAAAAGCTTACTAGTTTGTTCTTGGCAATTATTTATGGTATTGGACTCATAACTTCAGGTTATTATAACAATGTGATCAAGGGTTCAGCACTTAATTATGATTACTTGCCTCTCGGAACGCTGATATTAATTTTACTCCAAATAGTCGGAAATTCTTTCTTTGTCACTCTGATCATTGAAATTTTAGACAAGGGATACGGTTTTGGTAGTGGTATTTTGAGTTTAATGGCCCTTCAGGTTTCTATGAACCTTGTTAAAGATATTGTGGGTATAGAAATTGTTTCACTTCCTAACTCCAATAAATCTGAAAGTGTTGGTGCTTTGATGAATTTGATCAGAAACTTTAGCTTCCTGCCAAAAGAGATTGCCACTAATGTTGCTAATTCATTTACCAGAAGTAGTTTGCCAAATCTTTCTCATGTTTATTTAGCTGCTGCTACTATTTTAGTCACCGTTTACTTTCAGAACTTTAGAATCGAAATTCCTATCAGGTCAACTAAGGTTAGAGGTATGAACAATGTGTTTCCTATTAGATTATTATACACCGGTACTTTACCAGTTCTTTTTGCCTACACTGTCATTGCAAATGTTCAGGTTTTAGGCTTCTTAATAGCTTCTAATTTGAAGCAGTATTCGCCTGTAGCTTCTTCGATCATTGGAAATTGGAACTTGGATTCTAAGAGTTTGCATTTGGGCTTGTCTTCTGGGGTCCTTTACTTCTTTTCCCCATCAACCAATTTCTTGCAATCGGTGGTTTCACCTCTCAGGACAATTGTTTTCGGTGCATCCGTCTTGATTATGTCCACTTGGTTCGGTGACAAGTGGTGCTTGATTTCTGGTTTCTCTCCAAAAGATATTTCAAAGCAATTCAAAGAGCAAGGAATTTCTATTGCTGGTAAGCGAGATATCTCAGTTACTAAGGAGTTGTCAAGAGTTATACCAGTTGCCTCTGTCAGTGGGGCTTTCATTGTCGCTGCTGTGGCAGTCGTCACTGATATTTTAGGCGCCCTGGGTAAAGAGGCAGCTGTACTTATAGGAATGAACGCTGCATTCGGTATCTTAGAAGAATTCCTGGTTGAATTTCAACAAGCTGGAGGTTCTTCTCAATTTACAAATGCTTTCCGCTAAGCTGCTCAGTTCAAGATCGTTTTAAAATAGGCTGAATCATTTTTATATAAGTTACCTACTCATTCTTTATATCAGTCAAATATCAATTCTGAATATCTATAAAAGATTGGTATTTTTTTATAATCAACCTTAATGTATTCTCGTAATAAAATTCTGTAAGATCCACCGCTATGATGGCAATTGTAATGAATAAGGTGCAAAAAAAAGTAAAGATAAATAGTGACTCCTACGCGGTTCGAACGCGTGCATCTTTACGATAGTAGAACTTGAGTCTACCGCCTTAACCACTCGGCCAAAGAGCCCTAGTTATAATATATAAGAACTAAGATTGTTAAGTCTTGGATCTTGTGCTAGTTTTGTGTTATTTTCTTCTTTTGAACTGGCAAAGAGCATACAAGACTGGCGGTGGTGACTTATGAGATACAAATCTGCATACTTTCCTCCAAACATATGCCTACTTTTCTGATATTAGTCGATTCGACATAGTAACTTAGCAAAGTACAGTCAACTTTAAACGCATTTTTCTTCTTAGCAGATTCTGTAAGATGCTCTACGAATTGTGCTAAATTTCTTAAATTTTGATATATAACGTGAAAATTCAAAAAAATTTTAGGTACAAAAAAACTAAGTTCAGATGAACGAGTCCACAAAACCCCGACCAGCATTTGAAGTTGCTAATACACAAGCCATGCTCTGTAAAAGAATCATATTATTGAAGTAGCAGAAACTATATGTGAGATGATATAGTATATACAGGAATTGGTATTAAAGTCCTCAATAGTCATTTATGATAATAATCAAGATGTCTTCTTCAGACGATCCATATCCACACTGTAAATTGGTAATTTTGGGAGAAAGCTCGGTTGGGAAAACATCATTGATCCACAGGTTCTCTCAGAATAGCTTTAACGAATTGACAGCTAACACTATTGGAGCTGCATTCGTTACTAAAGATTATGAGTTATCTACCAATGCTGATAAGAAGGTTGTTTTTGAAATATGGGATACTGCTGGGCAAGAGAGATATAAGTCTTTAACTCCTATGTATTATAGACATGCTAAGGTGGCATTGGTCTGCTATGATCTTTCAAATTTTTGTGAGACCATAGAGAAAGCAAAATACTGGAGAGATCAGTTGGAACTTAACTCAAACGAAGAAAATATTACGGTTAAAATAATAGGAACGAAAAGTGATCTAGTTTCTAATTTTGATAAAGATGTTTACTTAAAAGAGTTTGGGGAAGATGCCATTATATACAAAACTAGTGCAAAAACCGGAGAAGGCATTTTCGAGCTCTTTGATGATATTATAGATGAATTTGATGAGTCCTTTTTTCTTGAACCGAAGAAAAGCCAACAAAGTAGAGTCCCTACCCATGATGGCAAAACCATACGAATGCTAGAGCTGATAAATCCTTCTGGTAATAGTTGTTGTTAAATATTCTGGTTTTCAATTTACATATCCAATCCCTTTTGCATCCAATAATCCCTCTTAGTGTCTTTATTTAATGCGCTCTTTTGTTTCTTTTGTGTTGGTTTATCATTATCTGATGAGCTTTCTTCTGACTCGATGCTCATAAATTCTGATACGGTTCTCTTAACACTATCTTTTAAAGAGCCTGTGTTCAGCGGAACGATTTGTGAAGCATCACATGTGTCGTCTTCACTGCTCACGCTCAACTCGGAGTAGAATGTTTCATCTTTCCTACTCAATTCAGATGACAAAACTTCTTCTTTATGATTAACCAATGCACTGTTAATAACCTTATCTCTATCATCGTTAAAGTCCCTCTCTTTGCCTTTGTACTTAATAATATCTCCCAAGATCAGGCGTCCTACCCTATCTTTATACGATGCACTGTTTAATGTATAACATTTATCAACTAACAACAGAAATGCTCCACCAAATGCTTTTTTTATATCTCTCAAGTTATAGGAAGATCTAGAAATGTTATTGTCTTTATCTGCAGGGTCCTGTATAACAAGAGAATAGGGATTCTTCGAAGTATTAAGTACTGGATAACGGCTTTTCTTTAGGTATCTCGCTTCTCCAGTATCTGGATCAACAGAAATTATTAAATTGTCGAAGGAAAAATTTCGGCCATATAATTCAAAAAACTCTATCAACAAGGCACCTAAATTATCCATTGCCGACATGCTATGGGTGCTCAACCTGGGATGCAACTTCAAAAAATGATAGCATAAAATTATAGTAGAATAACCCCCCAAGCCACCAACATGAACGTTATTTAATTTTCTTGATCTTAAGAATTGCTTCACTACAAGGACCAATTCTCTCAAGGCTGGAGTGGTGTCTAACCATTTCCTAATCCTCTTTGCTGCTTCTATGCCATTAGTTCTTTCAAATGAAATATCTATATTGATGTTGCTCTCTGGAGTAACAAACTTTATAATTGGAACCTTAGCTTTTGCTATCACCTCTATATTTTTAGCCATTTTTTTATTCCTAAGGAATGAAGAAAGTTGATACAACCTTGATCTTTGCTCATAGTCACCCGTCCTAGAAATGACAACGAGATCTATATCGGAACCTGGCAAATACAAATCCGTGGCACTGGAACCAAATACATGAACCTCAGTTCCCTTCCAAAATGAGCTAATTTCTTTCTTAAGAGATCCTATAATATTATTCCTAAGCACGATCTCTTCTTTCGAAGGAGATATATAGTTCACAAAGTCCTTCATCTCCATAGTCAACCAGTCTGCAATTTCTCTTTGTGTGGAATGATCATGCCCTTTCACCCATGCGTATGGAACTTTTAAATTCATGTTAGAATGCGTATTTCCAGATTGATCATCACTTAACAACCCATCATCAGAATAATCATCATCCTTGCCCTCCTGTTCATTTTCCGACGAGCTGAATCCAAATTCAATGAAATCGTGATTACCTGTGACCTCATTTAGAAGAACTTTTTGGTCACCTTTATTATCTTTTCCATTTTCATTGGATATCAGAGCTTCCTGGTCGTTAACTTCGGATTCAGCCTCAGATTCGATCACTACCTCATCACTATCATTGTCGGAATCTTTTAGCACTATTTCGTTATCTTTTTTGTTCAGGTAATCAAATATTATACTAGAATCTGAATCTTCGTCTGACGGTAACGCTGCAAATTGATTCATAGATTTCAAAATATCAACATTATTATTATTATTATTATTATTATTAGTCTTGCTTCTCTTCTTCTTGCTAGAAGCCAGGTTATTAGCACGTTTGTTCCCCATTATTGTACATCCAAATTCAACTATACCAAGATATGTTCTGCTATGTAAACTAGAAAATTTTAGATCACGTGATAATAAGATGAAGGAATATCACCGTGCATCACGAACTGGCTAAAAATAACAGAAACTAAAGTAATCAAGAGCATAATTTTGTTCCTTGATTCCATCTTCAATGAGAATTGTAAGCCAAGGAACATCAAAATTAGGAATTGGTTAAATATCTTTACCTTGAAAGAAAAATCCCTGCTCTCTATTGCAATCAAGCAAACGTAGTATCCAATAATGTACACTAAGTTGCAAATAATTTCAGTATATATTTTTCGACCAGTTAATGGAAGCCCAGAATAATTCCTCAGACCTTTATCAAGCGGGGAAGTATACTTCCTCAAATCTAATTCAAGATGTTTATTTAGTGCCTCGGACGGATCATCTGAATCCTGAACCACTCTATGATTTTCATCAGTGGAGATCTCTTCGAATTCTCCAAATACGTCTGAGCCGTGGGATTCCTTTAAAAAAAATTGCCATTTCATATCTTCCAATACAAGTAAGATATCCAGTGATAGGAGCTTTAGGCTGCTATCACAACGATCGTTCGGCTTTCCTTTTATCATTGCAAATGAGAGATTTGAAAATATATTCATGACATTAGATGGTTCAGTGATATTTCGATTCTCAGATAGGGTTTCCATGAACCAGGAGTTAAATCCATCCTTATCCAATTGGTTGAACCAATTGGTAATTGAAGCCCTAGTGCTCTCAGGATCACAGTCATTTTGTATCATTTTTGAGAAGGGCAAGCTACCTAAACAGAGCCAACATAAAAGAAGCCCACACGAATAGATATCATTAGATGGAGTGAAATCATGAATATAGTGCCTTTCTGTGGACGAGTAGGCCTCTGGCGACGAAAACATCCATAATTCAGGACATGTAAACTCTAAAGTTCCAGTATTGCCTCTCCGCTCTGCAGGTCCAATCGATCCAGCCTTGTGACCAACACTTGCATTATTCATGAATTTACCCTCACCAAGATCAGACAACAAAGCTCTCGGCAATAGCTCACAATATTCTTCTAAATCATCTACATCAGTGAATTGCTCAGATAAATTTGCTGTTGGATCATATTCCGTTTCAAGCAAACAATTGGAAGGTTTTATATCGCGATGTATAATATTATGAGAATGAAGAAATTCAACAGCGGTCATTATATCCTTGAAGAACTTCCAAATTTCGAAATCTGAAAGCCAGGGTTTTTTGTTAACTGATGAATCACTTTTGTAGCCTTTTCTTAACGACCGCCTCCGTTGTCTCTCATTATGAACAAATTCTTCCATATTTGAGGGACCCACAAAATTTTTAACGATTAAATCCTCTAGATGGCCCCCGTCACAGTATTGTTGTAAAATGAACATAAATGGGACCCTTCGATCTTTAGAAGAGCTTTTCAGCGTGTCCATTAAATAAATGATATTCAGATCATCTATATCCCCCATCTCTAGCCAGACATGATTGTATCTGATAAGGTTATGTCCAGTAGAGCCTTTTTCTGATAAATCACTTAGAATTAAAACTTCATTCAAGACCTGCTCCAAAAACTCTAATTTATCTCCTATGTTGATCCGCTTTATTGCGTAAATACCAAGTGCAACCCCATTCAACTCATGAACCACCTTGTACACCTGAGCTCGAGCACCGCTACCCAATGTGTATGGTGGTATCTTTCTAAAGAACTTTTTAAAATATCCCTGGTTAAATACAGATTCTGGAAGGTGCTCATCTAAATTCAAGAAATTTTGAGGTTCATCATAAAACGACATATTTCCCAAAAGCTTGAAATAATTATTATGCATAAAGCTGTTTGAACCATTATTAAAGTCTTCATTTCTTCCATCGCTTGTTTCTTCTTTCCCAAATTCTTTAAAATCATTAGAGCGAATGTTCCTATCGGCCTCAGCAGGGGACGCTATCCAAGTGAACCCACAGTTTGGGCAACATGTGGTGCCTTTTCTTTCAACAAACATGCTATCAAGCTCCAGGTTTATCTGGACTAGATCTTTATCTAAGAAATATGAAATTCCATTTGCCACTAACTGCAATTGATTCTTTTC
Organism: Debaryomyces singareniensis; assembly: GCA_031081795.1. NCBI lineage: Eukaryota > Fungi > Ascomycota > Pichiomycetes > Serinales > Debaryomycetaceae > Debaryomyces > Debaryomyces singareniensis. Next base: position 547,501 of record JARYSX010000004.1, read on the forward strand.
TTTATCATGAAGAACAGCTACCCCATATTTTGAATCCTTGTAAACGATTTTATTTTCAGAATTATATGGAACAATAGACATACAGGATCTATTAAATTGATCAAGGACTTCTACTTTCGATAAAAACTTTTGCTTTAACTTGAAATGTCGTAGACGCTGAGTTGACTAGCGAATAGAGTAGATTATAAGTATATTAAAACTATGGCACGATTCTATGCTGCGACCTCAAGAAAAATAACCTTAGGGTGCAAAACTACAAAAATCTCTACAAATGCAAGCGTTGATTAATTAATTTGAGAAGATTTGACCTTTCTCATACGAAGCATAAATGCCATAAGTGCAGATTCAATCTCGAACATTTCAGTATCAGATAATTTGAGTATTTGTTCATCTGTAGTGTGTTCCGTTAAACTAAGTAGGTCCTCGGTTGTAGATGAATCGCTTGATGAATCAAGGTTTACTTCGTGCGTCATATCTATGTTATCATTGTTGCTCAAATCAGGAAAAGCCGAAATATCATTGACGCGGTTGATGGATTGTGTTGTTTCTTCTACCGCAGTTTCTCCAATACCAGCCAATTTACTTTGAGATTCTTCATTAGGACTGGATTTGTCAACAATGCACGATTCCTTCTGTTCTGAATCCACCAGGTTAATATCGAATGTATTTTTATGCAGAGAGATATCGTTGTCAAGAATTTTTTGACCCTTACTGTAAGTTACATCCAGGCCTTGGAAATCAATTTGTTCAGATTCATGTTTGGTGATTGGGTTCTCTTTCAAGACAGAACAGGGTGAATAATTTACCAGTTGTGTGATGTCAAGCGCAAGAGAGTCAGGATGTGTAGACTTTAAATCTGACTGAGCATTATTTATTAAAATCAACAGGTCCATTTCATCGTCCAGATTGGAACTTCCAGGTTCACCCATCTGTTCGGTTTCAAAGTGCTCAACTACCTGCCTATTTTTTGGCAAAGGCACCACAAAAGAGTCATCTTCATCTTCTTTCTCTACTGTTTGGTGACGCTTATAAGTAGATTTATCTATTTTGTTGACAAAATCTGTTTTGTCATTTATTGATATCGTTTGAGACTCTTGTTTGATATGGCTACGCTTAGGTGTTCCTCCCAACTTAGATTGTGTTCTCAGTCTTTTCCTCTTCTTGCCCGTATCATTTGGCTGACTTAGTTGTGCGTTTAAAAGTGCAGTGAAGGAATGAATATCAAAGGAGGGATCATTAGAGGGAGAATTGTTAGGCTTGGAAGTATTTTTCTGTTTTGGAGTAGTACTTTTACTTTTCTTTGGTGTTTTTAAAGGTGATGACTGCTGGGATGCCTTTTCCAATATTGCTGACTTCAAATGCTCATTTTCACAAGACACCTGTTCAATAGAAGGATCAGTGCTTAAAGCTTTATCTTTGTTTGCTTGTAAGTCTACGTGTTCTATTGAATTGGAAACATTGACATCGTTGAATGCAGCCGTCTGAAAATGTAATTTCTGGGAATCAATCAAATTTCTAGTAAGTGGAAGGTTTTGCATCACTTCTACGGGATAAGCATCTACCTCAATACGAGCTTCTATAGAACAAACCAACGATTGATCAAGCATGGAATATTCCGCTTTAAGTTGGAGTTTTTTCAAATATTTCTTCCATATCAGACAAAATTCGAATTTGTGGAACCCCTCTAACTTGGCTGATCTCGTCACAAAATATTCCTTGAGGGAAAATATAGGATAGTACAAATCGTTATCATTTAGCAGTCTCAATGACAAAATTAGATTTTGATCATTCAGTTCACATTTCGTCTTCATAGCATCTAAACAACAATCGATTAAATCTAACCTTGATGAGGCAAAAACTTTAACCAAAAATAGTAGAAAGGAATCTATATTCCAAGACACCAACAGCAACGACTTGATATATGTTTCAAATTTACTGGGGCCGGACAAAAGTTCAGGAACCAACTTATTCAAAATACTGTCGCATCCTATCCTCATGGCTTTAAGCAAATTTCCAATTTGTTCCAAATTTGATTGAGAGTCTGGTTGAAAGGTCAAATTTTCAATAGCATCTAGAATGAACTTATTTATTTTTTCATTACCTTCCTTGGAGCACAACTCTGCCAATTCAATCAAAAATTTCATTTTGGACAGCTCTCTAAGTGAGTCATGTAATGTTTCAAGCAACTCCCTCAACAGAAAGAATTGGGATTTATTTGAGTAGGTGGTGACTAAGGAAATGTAAAAACTATTCTCCATACCAGGTTGCCTATCAAGTAGAATATTAGTATCAAATGCGTCATTTAGTTTGATCATAGTTTTCCTTAGCATATCCTTTGAGAACCCGACAAGGTTCATAAATTCAACGACCAGCTGAGAGATAGAATGCAATAATGTAATAGTTAGCTCTGACGTCTTAATTTCCTTTTTAGTATACATCTTTACTGTATTCAAAAAACTAGTTAAGCAGCTTAACTTTTTAGCGGTGTCGATTTTTTTACAGAGACAGATACCCAGTACCAATCCTAACACTCTTTCTGATTTATTTAGCACCCAATTAGAAGGAATCGATGCTATCTCAGATATGCAAAGTTTCTCGCTAGAGAGACATCTTAAAGAGTTGAAAGTGGAATCAACATAGTTAGTCTTTAAGAGATAAGAAAATAGATCAGCACCTAATTCATTTCTGTAGCTACTCCCCAGACCTTCTTTGAGATAAAAACTCTTGAAAATAGGCACGATTAATGTGTCCCATATTATATAAAAATACCTCAAATTGCTTTTAAGGTTTGGAGAATTCATTATACTGTATATCAATGAAAGAATCATATTATGAAAGCTGTCACATACGGTGCTTGTAATACCATTAGGATCCACAATGTGCAATATGCGGGTTAAGAACTCAGCTTGAGGTACGATCTCAAACTGGATAAATTCAGACTTGCTTTCGTATTTTTTGGAGGCAAGCAGAGAATCTATATTTTCTCTTAAATTTTCAAGTTTGGAAATGAAAATAGAATAAACAACAGCTCCCCAGCTATTTATAGCATCCACCGATGAAGATTCATCACTCATAGAAAAACATACCTCATTTGGTACAGTCCATTGTCCTAAAAACTTCCAATCAACTAATCCGGAATTTGGGTTTGAAATCAAAACTGTTAACGAAAACCATATTTCCATCGCGTTTTTAGAAAGCCCATTTTCAACCATTTCCTGTAAGCGCTTCACTATGTAAGTGAGTATCTTTTGAGGTTGAATTTGACCCTTATCTTCGTTTCGAATTAATGATCGGTCACAGAAGACAGAAGGAACAGTATTTGGTAGTTCAGTCTCCATAATGTCTCTTAAACTAACTGAAACTGTGGTATCATTATTATAACATTTGGCTATTTCAAGTAATGTTTGGATGTAGATATCATAGATCTTAGTATTACTATTAATGTTAAGATCACACATGTTTAAAATAAATGTGGGAAACCAATGATTAAATTCTGACTTCATCATCTCTGGGAAATTAAGAACAAGATTTCTTAAGATTATATTTTTCTCTGAAATGATAGAAGAGCTAGCAAAATATTTCATTTTCATCAAACTTTGCAAAATAAGTTTGGATAGTTTGATAGGGCCTGAACTTTGATCAAATATGATACTTTTTTTCTTTCCTGTGAACCTTACGTCCTTTAGTATAATTGTGTAAGGTATAATTAAAGATTTGGTAGCATCTTTTCGAACAATCATCGAACATGCTCTCAAATAAAACCATCGTGCTTCCTCGGCTGGAACGAACGAGCTTAACGTCTGATCCAAAAAAATAAAATTTACCAACTTTAACGCTTGGTTAATAATTCTTATACTGAATGGGTTGGATTTGCTTTCTATAATATTCTCTTTGTTATCGCTCAGGAATGATAGTCCAGATTCCATACTTGTAACATCTTTTTGAGCCAAAGCCAACAATTGCCGTACTATACTCAGATCCCAAACACATTTTCCTTTACTCTGTCCTTTAAAAACGTTTTTCGATGAAGAACTAGTGCCAAAGAGCTTCAGGACAACTTGGGTGCTATTTGTTTTGAATATGTGATTCAATGTAGCATATACCTCAAACCGTTTATCGAAACCTTCAATTTTCAAAACTGAAATACAACCCTTCAAGAGATCAAGAAGCTCTGGTGAGCTAGCTGGTAGTTGAATCACGGAGCCCCTATGCCAAAATTCTGGATCTTCAGGAAGAAAAGTAGAAACAGTACTATAGAACCGATTTTCTAACCCCTCTGTTTTGCTAATAGAGCTAGCTGTTCCCAGTTTTAGTATAGATTTTTTTGGAGTAGCTTCACACGAATTCGGGGCTGAGTTATTAGAAACTTCACTTACTAGATTGTTAGAGAAGACTACGGTCTTTCTTCTTTTCAATGGAGAGGAAGGTATTTTATCATCATTGTATTTCTTTGATGAACTTTTGATCGGCGATGAGTTCAAATCACGATTATGGGTAGGAGAAAATGAATAATCGTCAGATGAAATGATGATATCTTGACATTTTTCGGAAGATTTTGGCGATGCAGAAATAACCATTCCTGCCTTGTCGTAATTAGATTTCATATTCGATTCTATGTTTTCTGAGTCAAACAATTTAATACCTGAAGGTTTTTCAATGCTATTTCTTGACTTGTCTCTTTTTATACCATCTATCCCTTTATTTCGTCTCATGAATTTAGAGTTACTAAGATTATCATGATGCAATAAAACGTTTGTATTCCTGACCGTATCAGCACTAAATTTTGAATCGTAACTCATTTTAATGAAGTGTAAAAGTTATTGTAAGACGATCGACTCTTTAGAGTCAATTGATAGTAGATTTCAATTAAAATTCTAAAATACAATGTAGCACCTATGTAACATCTACTGAATTTTATTTAAGACGCGTTTTTTATGAGTCGCATTCTCATCGCATTTCAAGACTCGTTATTTGCTTTTTTAGAATTAGGCTGAGAGACATCATCATCAGAAGTGTACGACCTTTTTCTGCTAGTAGAATCTCTATGATCAGGATTTGATGTGTCATCATTTTTGGTATCTTCTTGATTTTTGTCCTCATGAGTTTCCGCAGCAGAAGAAGCAGTGCTCTGAGATTCAATAGATTGGGATATTGGAGTAGCTGAAGCTGTGAATTGTTCATTGTCCTTTGCTTTGACCAGTATATTTTCTGCATGTACTGTTTCTTCCAGAATGCTATTAGGATGAACATCAGGCTCTTGTATCTCCGCTGATACCATTTCGCCATGTTTGTCAATTATCTTTTTATTTGCCAAATCCCCAAATTGTAACCAACTCGAAGGCCTTTTTAACCTCAAATATTTCCAGTTCAAAATATTTCTCTCATTAATAAGTGCTTTTTGTTCTTCAATATCAGTGCTAGACCTGATTTTGTCATCTATATCTTCTACGCTGCTTGTTGAATTTATTTTCTCCATGTGTATGGGCTTTATATTATCTAAGCCGGTCGGAATTTTCATCTTCCTTGATAATTGTGGCGTAACGAAGTTATTAAAGTATCTTTTTTCTTTGAAAGGTAAAATAGCTTCGAAGTTCTCCTGTGCCGTTGATAGTTCCAGCGTAGATATACTCTTGTCCGAAAGCAATGTCTTACCAGATTTAGAATCTTTGTTGTATATTAACCATTCCCACCAATAGGATTCAGATATTGCTAAATGCTGGAGCAAGAAGCTAAATTGATTGTCTATGGAGCGAAACCGTTTTGGAATATCAGTCTTTATCTTCAAAAATAATTGGGCAAGTGACTCGGGCGTAGAAACTTCTGTGATATGCTTCTGTGATTGAGGAGCTCCTATGCTTTTCATTAGATTTTTTTTACTGTTCAAATTCAATTGACAGTATAAATTGCAGAGAAAGTAGATACGCATTAAAAATTCTTGACGAATTTTTGATTCATTGAACAAATCAGAGTTGAACACTATGTCTTTCTTTCTGAGAGAATCATACAGTTCGCCCTTTTTAATAGCCTGAAACTGAGCTAAATCATAATATTCTGGAAAAAACTGCTTATGTGCATATTTGTTTCGGAGCGACATCAACTCGGCGTCTTCCAAGTCTTTATGCTTCAAATAAGGATCACCTCTAGGTATTAATTTACTCCACTTGACTTCTTCAGAAATCAAGTATTCGTAAATTCTCTTAATTGTATCATAAAATCTGCCGAGTTGTTTAGGGTTTGATGAATTCAAAAAATGATACGGGTCCTCAAAGGCCTTATTTATAAGAGACACATCTTGTAGAAAGATATCATCTCGGGGCCTCAAGTTTGCTAAGGTGCCATTAGATACCCTAGAAGAAGTAGAAAAGTATTTGTTCAAGCCTGTGTTATCATCGAAGTTAAAGATTCCGGCTATAAACATACGAATTCTATAATGAACAATGTCATTGAAAGTATCTCTATTAGCCGCATCTATCTTTCCATTGAAAGTTTTGATAGAATACCTGTCAGTCAAAGAATTTGAAATTTCTAACATCAACATTCTATCTGAAGTGTTGCCTTTATCGAAAATGTTTTTTTGAAGTTCCACCTTTCTACTTTCAACATAATCCCAGAAAAAGGAAAGAGATGCTGAAGATACATCAAACACCCTCTCTAGAATTTGAGATAATATAACATAAAAGTTCACTTTTAAAGAAGGGAACAGTTTTACCAAGAAAATCTGAAGATCAAGTAAAACCCAGATTTTTTGCAATGTGAGCACCATCTCAGGATTTATATCATTTAAGGTTACAACCCCATTCATCTTCAAATCTGAAGCCTGTTCCACGTACGAAGTTACCAACAGGGTCGCTGTTTTCTGTATGCATTGAGATATAACAAATTCTTTGATATTTTTTCTTGTATCTTCATTAAATTGTTTAACTTCGCTTTTTAGTTTTTCAGATTCTTTTGCCTTCTTCAAGTCGTCTTCTCCAATCTCAATTGTACGGAATAAGTTGCTCTCGTCAAATCGTTGTAGTTGCGTCAATAGTACATTAAATCCATCTCGTTCAACGTAGCCTTCACCTGGTTGAATTGCACTTGAATATTCAACTTTATCTAAGGTAGCACGTACTTCCCCAGACCAATAGGTTATAATTTCACCAATGTCATTACTATTCTGCAAAGACATTATTCTCTACACTTCCTCCAAGCCATGAAGATATTTATCAATAAATTTATTATATACAGGAACTCTATTTGAGAGTTAGAACTAATTATTCAATGGTGGAAATATTATGTCAACGTCAATTGAGATCAAATGGAACAAGATAACCATGTAACATGACAGAAGCTATGTGGAGTATTAAAGGAAAATCCCGAATAAAAGACTTGCGCTAGAACGAGTAATTTGGGTAGCAACAAGTGTTCTGGTCAAATATCAAATTTCTTTGACCTGCTTTTCTTTTTGTCACTGTTCTTCTTCTTATGATACAACCGCTTCTCTTTTTCTTCTTGTTTGATATCTTCCCATTTTTTCTTATCTTCTTCACTCACCTCGCCAACAAAATGTATATTATTTTTTATAGACTCCAATAACTTTCTGAAGCATTCCTCCGTATTCTTGTCCCTGTTTCTAGAGGCATCACTTTGAATTAAGATACCACCAGACCTTGTTTCGTATCGAATCTTTTTTTCTGATATTTGATGTCTTATCACTTTCGGAATCCAATAGCAAAATTGTGGATTCAACCACTGTTCTGGAGGGAGAGAAACCGTTGCTTTAGATGAAGTTTTGTTTACCTTTTGGCCTCCAGCTCCTGATGATCTACTGTAACTAATTTCGAATATATTCGTCGGTATTTTGGTATACGTGAACGAACTTATCCATTCTTTAGCTCTTGTTATGTCTTCATCTGAGAATTCTCTTTGACTATTGTACCTCTTAATGTCAACAAGTTTCAGCCATGCCAAGCGGGGTATGAATGCAGTATGGTTAATGTTGGAGAACCTTCCTTTCAGTAGAAAAACAAGCATTTTAGTATGTTCTCAACGACAGTATGTGTAACTGAATTATATCTACAGCATCATCGCACTCAGATGAGAAGCAGGTGAAAAATCCAACTGAATAAGGTTTCAAAAGATCAAGAGTAACAAGTATATGGAGCAATAAGTATATAAAAATAGACCATTATAATTCATTTACGTAGATTTATAAAACTAAAGTTATTTCGAGTGAACCTAACCTAACTTGGGAGATCATGAAAACAAAAAGGCAAATCAGATGCCTCAACCGAGGGCACTAAGAATTAGATAGCATCATATACCTTATCCAGAGCAGAAACATCAACACCAGTGTTATCAGGTTCAGAAAAGATCTTAGAAACCTTCCCATCCTCAACGTACAAGACGTATCTCTTGGATCTCTCATTTCCAAAGAACTTGGACGCATCGAATTTCATGTCTACAGCATCAGTAAATTTAGCAAATGGATCGGCAAAAAACCTGATTTGGTTGCTGTTGATGTTCTCCGTCAAAGAATCTCCCCAAGCCTTCATGACAAAAGCGTCATTCACAGAAACAACATAGAATTTTTGAATCCCCTTATCGTTGAATTGACGCAAGCGTCTCAAAAACCCTGGGATGTGAGATCCTGAACAAGCTGGAGAAAAGGCCCCAGGTACACCAATGATGAACGCTTTGGAGTCTCCAATTTCTTCGTTCAAATCCATAAGATTGCCTGGTGAATTCTCCATCACCTCAATTGAAGGTATCTTATCACCCACAGAAATCAATTTCCTGGTGGAAGTACTAAAACCACGAAAAATGCTTGTATTTGCTGCTCTGCTAATTCTACTCAACATCCTAATTAAATATAAAGAGAATACTTGATGAACTTTATGTCATTCAACTGTAGCTTCGGATTAATAAGAGGTTATGTGCAGTACACGCCAAAGCAACCTTCGACATGAGAAATAGCATGCTAGCAAATAGTATATAAGAATCAGCAAAGACAAACAGTAAGTTTACAGGAGCAACACAACTAATGTCAACAAAGCCGCCTCTATCACAAAACGCATTGAAAGGCGTTAAAGAACAAAAAATCACACCCAAAAAAGCGCTAGAGCTTTACAGAACTACGTTGAACTTCAATGTGATTAGCAGATATGACCAAGCTATAAAACAACTTTTATACTACACATCATACTGTGTAGTCTATAAATTTAATAGCCATACGCTGGAATGGATCAAGACTGATTTCCAAGGAACATTGGCTTTATATTTAAGGCATTTTAACATACCACCGGCGGGATATGTCCCCAGTTTTCAAGATTTACAGAACATATTTTGCTATGGTCTTATTTTACTCAATAGGAATAACCCCGAATGTTTCTCATTGGGCCTTTTACCTAACAAGATTATCAAGCACTATTATCCCCATGGATTCAGTAATAATAATGCATGTGAAATTGCTGTCGAGCTCAACGACAACTTGATTATCGTCAAGACTCTTGTTGGCCAAATATATGGACTCTGGGTTTTTGATCCGGAAGAGAGAACTAAGTTGTTCAAGCTCATGCAATTTTGTTTAAGTAACGATTCATCTATGCTCTGAACTTAGATATTTTCGGTACTCATAAAGACTTCAATACCATATTGAGCTGAGAGGCATTTGTATAGTATATATAGTAACATAGAGCCTATTAATTACATGGTACATCATGAGAAATAATATGCCTCCAGCATTTTAGTTATAATCACGTGACTGACTGGATTTCAATTTATTATCAACACTTACAGTTACTTGTTTCTGGTCTTATTGTTTCTAGCAGCACCGATCTCAGTCAAGATAGAATTGAGTTCCAGCAGCTTGCCCTCATAGAAAATTTATTAATACAATAGTTCAAGTCTTTTTATTTTTTTCTTTCGGTATACTGTCTATTGAGTCATACTCTTAACCTGTTGTACTCCAGAAGTTAGTATTTCTACCACAGAGTATATTCAATTATGTCAGAAGGCATTATTAAGACACAAATACAGAACAGGCAAGGAGCCTCGAAGGGATCTGGCGAGCAACTTTATCAGAAACAGGTTCGGTACCCCAACCTGACACAACCAGAGCAGACGAGATCATTGCCTCAGAACAAGGTAAATATTAAAAATCTTAATTTTGCTTCCACTTCACAAGAAATCCTAAGGAAATACGCAAAGTATCCAGCTTCTTTGAATTTGCATATTTTTGAAACTCATTATAGGTTCAACAATACCTCCGATGCGAACTTGATTCCTAAGTCTTCACCTATGATAAAGAGCTTCCTACAACATGTTTTGAGAGAAGAGATACCACATGAGATGGTAGAATTGATAAAGGATTTCTCTCTCAAATGCTACGATGGCTGTCTTATCTTGCAGATATTTGATCACAGAAATATGGTAAATCCTCTGCAAAACGTAGACGAGCACCTGAAGAAAAATGAAGCTCATAAATCGAATGACTCTGATTCGAGATCTCAAAGTAATATAAAGTTAGAAGCAAAAGATGGGAAAGTTTCATCTAACGTAAATCAAAATGAAGGTGAAAGTGCGGACAAAAGTAAACCTCAAAATAAAGATGAGGGAGCGTCAAAGGATTCCGCTCGACCAAAGACTTATAGAACTATACTAAAGCCAACTGCCTTGTCATCGTATTATGATATACTATATCACACAGACTCAGCCTTAACTAAATTCACGGACCCATTATCGCTACTGATGGAGTCCGAAATATTAACTTTAACCAAAAGGAAGCTCAATTTATCTGTTCCTTTGAACCCATATACTTGGGGTGATTATTTAAAACCCGAAGTTGAATACCCAAAAAAAGTCTGGGATGAAAAAGCAGATGACTGGAAGTTAATATTTCTGCATAGAGAAGAGGTTCATTATCCACCAAAGAAATTGCATCAAGAAGAAATAGTCATGCAAACTTCTTCGGACTATGAAGAGTTGATGTTTTTATTATCTAACAAATATAAAAGCCTTGATGATACCAATAAGAAATTAATTGTGGTTGGCTCATCTTCATCGGTAATGGCTTCTTCTGGTCCTAAATCCTCTGACAGCAAAGAACATAGTACTTCTCCGGATCCTAAATCTAAGAAAAAGAATTCTGCAATCCAAAGTACGGCACCCGCAGTAAATGCAAATGCTTCAACTTCCGCTCCTGGTCAATTTATGAGGTTAAGATATATCGAAGAAATTAGAAAACGTAAGGAAATTCAAAGGATGCGTAAGGAAAGCTTTGTAGCTAACCAAGTTAATAATGGTTTTGGAAATACTCATAACGCATCAAATCATCAAAACGAGACTAGTAATTCGCCAAATGTTTCCCAACAAAATATGATTAATCCTGCTTTGAATCCTCAAAGAATGAACAATAACATGTTGCAGCAGCAGAAGAAACCTTCTGTTAATCTTCCACAACAGAAGCAAACTCAAGGACAGGTTCAGGCGCTGACATTGAAGGGAAGGCCTATGCAAGGCCAACAGCGACCCATCGTACAACAATCTACGGCTCAGAATCCTACGGCTCAGCAGACTAAGCAGATGCTACAACTTCAGCAGCAACAACGCCAACGCCTACGTCAACAACAACAACAACAACAGCAACAACAGCAACAACAGCAACAACAACAGCAGCAACAACAGCAACAGCAACAACAACAGCAACAGCAACAACAGCAACAACAGCAACAGCAACAACAGCAAATGCAACAACAGCAAATGCAACAACAACAAATGCAGCAACAACAGCAGCAGCAAATACAGCAACAAAGACAGCAAATGCAACAGCAAATGCAACAGCAAATGCAAGCTCCTCAAAAGAGATTCAAGAAAGATCCTAGTCTGCAAGCATATTCATCTGTACCTGGAACTCCTAATTTAGGAATGGGAAAGCAAAATATGCAACCCATGCAAATGAATGGAATACAGTCAATGTCAGGTTCTGGAGTACAGCAGAATCAGAGGATGCAACAATCAAATATGAATCGTAATGTGGGTCAAGCATCTAGTTCAAATCCTCCAACGCAAGCTCAGCTTCAACAACAACAATTATTCACTTCCACTTTAACTCCGCAGGAGCAACAGACTTTCAGGCAACTTCAATCCCGGATGAATGCGTTTGCAATGATGGGTAATTCTGGAATAGCTCCTAATAGGGCGCAATTAACACAGCAACAGCAACAGCAAGCTATAAACCAGGCAAAAATTATACAGCAACAGCTTTTGCAGCAATTCCCTGTCTATTTCCAGAGGTTGAGACAACTACAACTTCTTCACCAAGAGAGACGGCAGCAACAGCAACAGCAACAGCAACAACAAAGCTCCTTAAATAATGGTATTATGGGAAATGTGTCAAATGATTACTCCCAGTATTTGAGGCTGTCTCCTCCTTCAACTTCTAATGATATTAATAGTTCTATGAGCACACCTCAAATGATGAATAGAGGCATGTACAATCAAATGACAAATATGCAACAGGGAAGGAGTGCAGAACAAGAATAGATGCATTCTTTAAATATTGTTAAAATATCAGAACTTGTTTAAAAAAAAATAGATGTAAACTATAAAACACAATTTCACATATTGGAATAAACACCTAAAAATATAAAAATTTACTTAATTTATAGCTGAGCTATAATTATTCCTTGTATATAAACTATCCAGAGCCCAAAAGAATCAAACAAACCCTTAAACCAAACCTTGTTATGCCTTATTATCCAACAAGCTCGTTAGCGTTAGCGTCTAACTTACTTCCATAATAAGCTAGAGCTGCAATTGTTCCTGCCATATAAAAGCAGGCCTTTCCAACCTCTTTAATAACACTCTTAAGTGTAGAATTATTTTGCGTAGGTGGTTCAAGTTTGATTTTCTTCAGTTGTGATTCTGATATATCCCCAACGCTTTCAGTGATATCATCTTCCAAATATACACCATACACCCTCTTTTTTCTCGCGTCGCATCCACAGGAATCCTTATCTAAATTCGCAATCTCATGGAAAGGTAAACCAAAGATCAAACCTTCTTCGCTATTTGCATCCGAACTACAGTAGTCACTGCAAAGCTCGTCATCCACATCAATATTAGTCAATTTATTCTTTTCAGAACCTGAATTCCAGACAGAATCGTCTTCTGTTGAATAAAACGCTTGCTCAGTTGTATCTTCATTGAAGTCATTTTCGGCTCCTTCATAATTTTTGCAAACTAAACACAGATCTTTCAGATCAGAAGCTTCACCCAGCGATACTTCTGATGCTAATGAGTTTTCTTGTACATCATCATCTGAGAAATCAGAGCTCATAGCTCCTAATATTTGAGATGCCGTACACATACAAGGTGTATAACCATCACATTCTTCCTCATCCGCGCGTTCTTCTGCATTTTCATTAAGTTGAATGTCCGACTTCGCTGAAGTTTCTTGTTCATAAGTGTTACATCCTTGTTTAGCTTTAAAGGAGTCCGCTTCTTCGACATTACATTCGCATTCAGGCAATATGCTCAACTCATATGGACATGTTTGCTCTCTGTCATCATCACCATACAGAGACACTTCGAATTCTCGGCTCGTATAATCTGAATCAGAAATTAAAAAAGTAAAACTATTATCTTCAACTTCGTAGGTAATATTAACTCTAGTATCTGCATCATTGAATTCAGACAAAGGAATAGATGTGGCGTTTGGGTATTGTTTAACTACCTGTATAATCTTGTGTGACGGCTTTGAAACAACTAATCCAATAGAATCACCTGGATAAACTCTATGCCAAATGTGGGGCATGATGAATTCATTTTGGACTACAGTCCCAAATGTCGAATCACAATCCTTGATGCACACGATCCCATCCCTAATCCTAATACAAGCATGTTTTTTAGAAACATGATTATTGGGGATATTAAGATTATCCTCCCCAGAAAATCTGCTACTATCTCTCTCTGAACTCCTTTGTATATAGATTTCCTCACCGTCTGCCAATTTTATGGTCCTATTATAATGTTGTTCACTATCCATATTTAGTTTATAGGCATTTAAATGTTAAACGAAATCACCAAATTTCAAACTAAACACAAATTTAATCAAAGCCTTACTACTGCCGAACTTAATACCCTTAGAATTAACAACCTTAGTTTAATATCTAACTCTTACTTTCTGAAGTTGGTAAAAGCTTAAATTGTTTTATATTACATATATTGCTTAGGGATAGATAGCGGCAAAAAAGCTGGTCGTGCGATAAACAATCCATGAAGCTTATCGTAGTATTAGTTGGCAATGACTCTAAGTGGGTAAGTCTAAACCCTGCTAAATCCATACATTGTTTCCGTGAGAGTGTAAAGAGTGACCAAGGGGCTCATGTAGATATTTCTCATATAAGATTATATAGTTATTTCAGGAAAATAAATTCACATGAAAGAAAATGAAAAGGTCAAGCAAATAGCTTCGTAAAGTTTGTTCCACCCTTTTTCGATGGTGGAACTTGGAGCCAATTAAGCTTATCATATTCACAATTGCCATCTATAACGTGGAATGCATATGCAAACCTTGACTTCAGCGAATAGTTGTTTTCTGATCTATGTAGGACAGAATTATGAATCAAGACTAGATCTCCAGCTTTGCATTTCACGGTCCGATATTCCCTCTTAGACGGATCTACAGATAGCTGGTTTGATCCCTTCAAAGCATTTGGAACATCGATGAAGTCGCAACCTTTTTCGCCTCCTTCAATCTTAACGAAACGCTTTTTTATTGGAAATATTTTATGAGAACCGGGGTCATAGTACAAACATCCGTTGGTTTCGTCACAATCCTCCAAAGCAATCCAAAACCCCACAGCTGATTGAGGTTCCGTGTACAAAAATGTGCCGTCAGTATGTGGTGGTACTGCATTTTTTCGATCTACGTCTGTTTGACCTTTCGGTTGCTTGAAGATGCACATGCTTTGGAGTACACGAGGATCTTCAAATCCTAAAGACTTGGCTATTGCTTGCACTTTGCTACTTAAGGTAATTTTTTCAAATTCTTTATCTTTCATATGTAAACCATGCCCAATTTTATTTATACTCTGCTCAACAGGGTATCTTAAATTACCTTCATCATCAAAAGCATCTACGTCAAAAAAATAAGATATCTTATCAGACGAGTCAAAAAAATATTCATCACCGACATGATTGTGATCTCCCGTTTTAAATTCAGTTTTTGGGTGCTTTTCCAAATCAACTTTAGAAAGAAGTTCTTTAGACCTCTGAAGGAGTGTTTTGGTTTCCTCTGAGTTTAAAAAATCATTCACAACCAAAACCCCATTATCATTGAAAGTGTCAAGTTGGATCAGTGTTAGTTGCATAATGAACTCAGAGCAATGCTTTGTTATAGTATAATTAAGAAATCAGGTTAAAGATGTGTCAAGATTTCAATATTTTCCTTATCTTACGTGCGAATGAATAGTATAAGATATGCACTAATGAAGAGAAATATTTTGCTCCTTAAAATATGTGCTTAATTAGCTTTGTAGAGAGATGCTTGTTTGATTTAGTAGTTACCTTTCGAGCTGTTATTTTACAGTAAAATTGACCCCACTCAAAATCATTTTTAGGTGCTCCGAGTAAACCTAGTAAACTAGAGCATATGTATATTAGAATCTTTTTATAGTGAAATGAGTTAGAAATTCAGTCTAATGATAGTTTAATAGTGGATCAGAAAGTATTCTGTTTGTTTTAATTTTTAAGCTACAGATTCTAACAGCATTTTTTCAAAGATCAGTTCATACATTTACCTCCTTTCTTTTTGAAACGCCCCTTTTCTGGAAGAGTCAATATAATAAACCAGTTACGTTGCTACATTAATGTTTGGATTCTTGGATTGCTATTAATATATTATTATATGATAAAAGTCATAGCATGGTATTACTATAACAATTATGCGCTAAAGCGTTAGTTTACCCTCATTTAGTAATATGCAACCTTCTGATAGGGAAACATAAAAGTTTATGCTAATAAAGCAACCGTCACTGTTCATAAGCACAAGGTCAGACTTTTAATATATAAAGGGGCCATATTAGATATGTTGTATAGCAATCAGCGATTATGACAACTGAGAAGATCTCATTTTTACTAAACTGGCAAGTTACACCTTACCATATTCCAATTTACATAGCCCAATTGAAAGGTTACTTCACAGAAGAAAACGTTTCTGTATCTGTTTTGGAGCCTTCTAATCCTTCTGATGTAACAGAATTAATTGGCTCTGGAAAAGTCGACATGGGTTTAAAAGCTATGATCCACACTTTGGCTGCTAAAGCTAGAGGATTTCCTGTTACCTCTGTTGGTTCTCTTTTAGATGAGCCTTTTACAGGCATATTATACCTCGAAGGTAACGGTATCACCTCAGATTTTCTGTCTTTAAAAGGCAAAAAGATTGGTTACGTAGGTGAATTTGGAAAAATTCAAGTGGATGAACTTATGAAATCTTATGGTATGTCAAAGGATGATTATACTGCAGTAAGATGTGGTATGAATGTTGCAAAATATATAATTGAAGGTAAGATAGACGCTGGTATCGGTATTGAGTGTATTCAACAAGTTGAATTAGAAGAGTACTTGAAAACACAAGGAAGATCACCACTGGAAGCTAAATTGCTTAGAATTGATAAACTTGCACAGCTTGGATGTTGCTGTTTCTGTACTATCTTGTATATTTGTAACGACAAATTTTTGAATGCTAACGAAGAAAAGGTCAAGCGTGTTATGAGAGGTTTGAAGAAGGCGACTGACTACATGCTTGCCAACCCAAGAGAAGCATGGGCTGAATACATTGATTTGAAACCTCAAATGGCAACAGATTTGAATAAGAAGATGTTTGAGAGATGCTTTGCTTACTTTTCTGATTCCTTGTATAATGTACATCGTGACTGGAGAAAAGTTACGCAATATGGCAAGAGACTTGATATTTTGCCTCCAGACTATGTATCGAATTACTCCAACGAGTACCTCTCTTGGCCAGAACCTAAGGAAGTCGAGGACCCTTTAAAGGCACAGGAATTAATGGCTGCACATCAAGACGAATGTAAGAGATGTGGGGGGTACCGTAGATTAGTACTCACATAATATTTTTATTTCCTATATAGCACGAAATATATATACAAGAAAAATATTGCTTAGGAATAATTTCAAAAATAATTCATTTGTACAAGAAACTCAACCATGATTGCTTCCTTCTCTCTCTTTCACTTTGTGGGATGAAAGCATCAATATGTTGCTTAATTTTTTCCACACCATCAGCAGGTTCCGCTTCCCTACCAATAACATCTACAAAGTTTCCTTCTGAGTCCATCAAATAGAAAAAAATAGAGTGGTCTACCAAATAATCTTGACCAGGCTTGACACTGGGTGGTGTAGAAAAATAAACCCTAAACTTTTTACAGGTATTTTTAACTTTCTCGTATGTTCCTGTTAAACCTTTGATAGAAGGATGGAAATCTTTCAAGTATTCTTTCACTACCTCGGGTGTGTCCCTAGCAGGATCACATGTAATGAACAAAGGTTGAAGCTCAATTTTATCTTTTTTCAAGCTTTCAAGCATAACTCCCAATTTGTCTAATTCATCGGGGCACACATCAGGACAATGTGTGAAACCAAAATATATGATTGAAAATTTGCCTTCATCGTTTTTTAAGTTCTCTTGCGTGAATTCATTACCTTCGGTGTCCATCAACGTGAAGTTTCCACCAATTAAAGGTGTACCATATGCCCTCTTGGATTCCACTTCTTTTTGTATTCTCAATCTTTCCTTCTCTCTTGAGAAAGCATAAGTGACACCACCACCAACTACTAAAAGAACCAAAATTGCTTTCCACGAAGCAAACTCTATACTAGTGCTTTTAGCATACTTCTTCGAGCTATCCACGTTTGAACCGATAGCAACCCTACTAAGGGGCCTCTTTTTTGGTTTTTCTTCCGAGTTAGGTTGAGATTCTTCATTGAAAGACTTCTTGGGAGCATCATTTAATCTTATGAAAGAGCTATTCAAAAATCTAGCTCCTTGGGTTCCAAATTTTAGGCCATTTGTATTCAAACGACTGCCAAAGCTTCTATTTCTTGCAAATCTGTACATCTATCCTAACTAATGTCTTGCTTTATTTGCTGAAAATTGATTAGTTATATGAGCCCATACCAAGATGATGTTGTATGCCGTACAGTGAAAATCTCAGTTAAAGTTTTAAAAGGCTCCAAAGGTAGATTGAAACCAAGAGTTATGAGTTTGGAGAAGCTATTAGATTGGGCCAAAGAGCATAATGTTCTATTTTCACCAAATATTTCTTTTCAGCGAATTTCTGAAAACAATATAGGATGTTTTACCAGAGAAGAGCTAGTTGCTGAACCCCAGGATTTGGAAGGGAAGTTAATAAGGTTGCCTCTTGAATTGGCAATAACTACAGATTTTGCTGCAAAGGTGTTTGATAACGGAGATTCGGGAGATTTTCATGATATGAGAGAGAAATTACGTGATCTGAACACTATATTGAAGCTCTTTCTTGCATATGAGAGAGCCGGAGAGAGGATTTCTAAATCTCTGGTGAAACCATACCTTGAATGCTTACCTAAAGCTTCTCAAATGAATATTCCTTTCTACTGGAAGGCTGAATACTTAGATTTTGTTGAGGGCAGTAACCTCAAAGGTTCATTAAAGGATAACTTAAAAAGAATAATCGAGGAATGGTGGAATATAATCAATTTATTGCCAAAAGATTTTCAGGTACCAAAAGAACATTACATCAATATGAAATTCTACTATGAATATAAATTTTACTCAAATGATGATTTGCATGATTATTTATTGTCTCAAGAAGATGGTGAAGTAGACAATTGGACTTCTTTCCCAAACTTCCTTTGGGCTAATGCTATAATAAGGTCCAGGGCTTTTCCAGCATACCTTATAAAAGATTTAATAACCTCTTCATCTTGGGAGATTTCTAAAAGTGAAGTAATGTTATTGCCTATTATAGACTTATTGAACCACAATGCACAATCTAAAGTTACTTGGGGGGCTAATTTGTCATCAAACAATGCTTACTTTGACTTCTCTTCAGAATCAATCGTAGCAGGTAAGGAACTATTCAATAACTATGGAATGAAGTCAAACGAAGAGTTGCTTTTCAGCTACGGTTTTTGTCTTGAGAATAACGCAGCTGATACCGCAGCGGTGAAGATAATCATTCCTCCGGTGTTGATCAACGAGTTAAATGCACACGGTATTAGGCTACCAAGTATTGGTGATTATACCAACTCTGTTATTCCTGAAATTAAACTGGCTACATATGAAGAATCCAATTTGGAAGTTGACAATTCCGAAGGTATCTTGTTTTTTATTTCAAAATCTTCTATTCCAGAAAATTTGATTCAAATATTTCAATTTTTGGTACGTAACCAATGGGAAAATAAGATTTCTCTACGTTCGAAGCTTGCTGGTTTGAATAGACTTCGTAGTGCTATTGAGACTAAATTAAATTTGCTTCCTACTGCTACTTTAAAAGATAGCTCAGATATAGCTCATTTTATTAACAATTATGTGTTATCTCAAAGAGAAATATTTTCTGCATCAATCCGCCAAATAAAGCATCTAGAAAAGAACATTTTAACAGAGAATAAGAAGCACCTCCTTTCATTGAAGAGCGTTATAAAGAAAGATAAAAAGTTTGCTATGTCGTTATTGGTAGCATATGGCGTGAATTCTTACGAACAACTTGCTTTACAAAACCTTCAAGATCAAACTTGGCTCTTGTATTTGATTCGTTGTTATAACAGGGAATTTTACATCAACCTGGACCTCGAAGACGAGGTTTATTTGCCTGAATGGATATATGAGGCTTTTAAAAGACTTATGAAAGAAATAGAAATTACAGCAGAACAGGTCGTTCAGTTCAAGGGGCTTTACGAAGAAATAATCCTCCCATTAAATGCATCGGTGCCTGAGATATATGACAAAGGTAAATGGAGAGTCGAAGAGCTTATAATAAGCGCAAAGCTTTTGGATACTATTAGTTTTCAAAGAGGTAAAGATAACGAATGCATATTAGTAGAACCATTTAATCAAGTTTAGTAATATATAAGAAATTTGAATAAACATCTATTTTCATTTAATGGTGTTCAATAGAGCCTCGCTTAATCTTCCTTTACACCACCTGCACCAGAAACCTCGGCATTTTCGACAGAGTGTTTGTCTGTCTTGACGTCAGCTTGACCGGTCAAAGATTGCAAAAAATTTGGTGCAGCCTTAAATGGTCTCTTCAAGTCTCCAGTTGCTGGCAGACCGAAAAGATGAATCTTCACAATGTTAGACTCTAAAGCAGACTTAACTGCAGAGATGGATTGCATGAACAATGGGTTGGTGTATTTCATATACAAGTGCATGAAACCCATCATGGCAAGCCCAGTGAAAACAGACTTGATTTGAGAATCAACCTGCTGTAAATCGTATTCCTTGACAGTTGTGACAACTGGCTTAGCACCGCGGTCAGACATTGGGCTAGCTGGTTCAACATATTTCAAAGTGGTCAAGTCGTTCTTAGAGTTAATCTTAGCCTTGGTAAACAAGTAAATACCGAGCGCAATAACTTGACAACTGATATATGCGATTCTGATGTAAAACTTGATTTCTGGGTCTTCCATATCGATTTTACGGGAAATCTGCATCATGACAAGCATGATCATAAGGTTTGATACTGCTGGATTCATATTGTCCTAATTTATTTCGTGTTTAAGTATATTCTATTAGCAACTCTTACTAGGTATGTGAATTCTAATAAACCTCAAAAGACTCTGTTAAAAGCAGCTTCAGTATAGTCTAGTGAAAAAATTAACCACCTAGTCTCTATCGATATTTTGGACGGCGAGGCGATAAGAGGTTACCCGCAAAAAGGTTAACGATAAAAAGGCTTAAAAGATCTACAGGTTTCTTAGATATTCGAAGACAGCCAATATAATGTCATGTTCAACTCTGAGTGTTCAGCTATTGTCTATCAAATGTAAATTTTATGATTATCACGAATTATTTTTTTCTTCCGTTTATATCAAGGCATTTGAGTTAAATTCTTATTCGTAGATATATATTCTAACAAATTATATACACGTAATAATTTTAGAAATCTTCTTCCTCATCGAACATAACGTCCCCAAACTCCCAACACCCTCTATGGGAGTCTCTTGCTGCCTTTTGGGCTGCAGCTAAACCTAAGTAGAAATCCTTGAGAGATGAGTTCAGGACGTTTTTAAGGATCACTCCATAGCCATCCTCAACTAATTTAGTATTAATGGTGTAGGATGAGTCCTTGATTGACCGATCTGCGTCGTAAATAATTGCTGAATAGTCCACATTCTGTGCTTTTGAAGGAAGGACACTGATAACCAATTTCTTATCATAAGTAAGGTCCTCCAAAGAATTTAATGCTTCCGTTAAGTAGTCTGTAGGTTTTGAAGGTGGTAAGCGTAATCCCTCGAGAACACAGGTAGAGCTGAAAGAAGGTACAGCTTGAAGGTTAAATCTAGGAGGCAACTTTCTCAATGATGAAAGGGGAACGGTGTCGACGTTACCAAAGTCGATATGTTTTACATCATATTCCTTTAGGGCACTGTTGTAAGACACAACCCTTCCACGATAGTACTTACCATTATCATCAAACTTTACTGAGACTAGTTCCCCCTTCTTAGGCGGTTTGGTTAAGTTGAAGGGCAAATCTGGAGATATTTCAGAAGCACTCACGGTTTGAGCATGAAACGCATTGAACTGAGTTTTGAAGGCTTCAAAATTCAGAGACGTAATTGAATCAATTTTCTGAAAAGATATCACACCTTCGTCATCAATATTTGTTACTTCAATATCAAAAAAGGCTGGTTTGGTATCTTCTAAACTTAATGCTGATAATTTTGCTGTGGCAGAATCAGATTCACCACTAGAAAAGCTTTTCCATATGCCCCTTTTTGCCGCTTTTGCCTCATCTTCTGCTCTCAACAATTCATTTGAGAAAGGGTTTGCTGTTACAGCTAATTCATGTGTAGCTGCAAATCCTTGTTCAAGCAAATAAACTTGAAGCGGGATTAAAGCTTTAGAATTTGCATACAAATTTCCGATAAAATTTCCTACCTTATCTGTATCATAAACATCAAATTCAACATTTCTTTGCAAAAATTTTCTGTTCATAAATTTCAAGCCCTCCTCAGACGATTGATCTTTATTGTTAGCTAAGCCCCCCAAAACTAAAGTAAGCTTCGTTCCTTCTTTTGGATTGAAAAGCTTCACTCTGTTTACGCTGGAAACAAATTCCACGTAATAAGCTCCCGCTATTCTGCCTTTTTGCTTGAATCCATTGAAAAACGTTTTAGCTTTCGTTTGATTTTCTGAGGCATCAACAATTCTGCTCCCCACAATAATTATTTTGTTTATATCACCGGAATAATAAATCCCCTTTCGTGCAGATTTGGCTTCTTCCTCGATCTCTAGTAAATGATCCCAATTATGTGATCTTTCCTGCTGGGTGCTCTTATTATGTCTTATAACAGTGCCAAGCCCATTTTTAATAATAAGCTCTGATAAATCTATCTTATCCTCTATCTTGAAAGAAACCATATATCTTGAATCGAATCCTAAATCTTTGTTGGCCTCTCTATAGCCATCGATGTACAAGGTACCAGATTTCCCAATCGAATGACTTCTAACAAACTCTTTAGCTGTATTGACTAAGGCTTGTTGTTGCTGCAAGTTAGTGGTTACATTCAGATCAGTGAGCCTAAGAGACCTTACTGAAGCTAACTGGACAGTAATCAGCTCATCACTATTAGGCAACTTTACAGATATAGTATCCGAACTTATTACACGTGTGACAATTACATGTGTTATAGTTCCTCCTACCTTTAAAGCATCCTTACTTTGAACCACAGGGTGTGCTTTTGTATTCGAAAATAATCCCTTTCCCAAAGCTTTAGCTGTTTGCTCTGCTTTACGAAAAACACCCATTTTACTAGATCCAATCATAGTAGACTGCCAATCGACAACCTCTGCATAACCGTTTTCTAAAAGAGCCTTGTGAATGTCATTACCTGAAGAGTGATAAACTATACCAATAGGCACGTTGGTCTGACTTTTACCAACAATGGTTACCCTTAATGTGGCTTTAGTCGTCAAAAGCTTTTCTTCCACAAAGTTTTTAGCCTCTTGAGCAACCTTTAAAACGTTAGCAGGGCTGTTTGTATCATCGGATCTGGGACACTTCAAACCAGCTAATAACAAGGGAGTATTTACAGCGACCTTTTTATTGAACAATATCCTAACAATTAACCTGTCACCATTTATCACTTTTTCAGTAACCATAGTGATTGGAGACTTTGCTGACTTTTCGATTATATCATCAGTTAATTCTACCATCTGAATCTTGTCTGCCTCTACGAAACTTGGGTCCCACAAGCCCAATGTTCTATTTCTCGCCTTGTCTTCCGCCAACCTAAGCATATCAATCAATTCTGATTCCTCCAGGATATTTTCTTTTAACTTTCCCATACCATTTTCCAAAAGGTACTCCATCAATGATTCAAAAATGGGAGATCTAATGTCTCCAAATTCTCGCCCAGAGGGCCCTTTCAGAAACACCTTGAACTTGATTTCTTTTGAGATTAATAACTCTCTTAAGTACTCTTTACATTGAGGACTACCTGTCTGAGAGAGAAATGGTAAAGTTAACAACCTTTCAGGTGCTGGGATTTGTTTGGTTTTTGAGGGCACAATCACCAAAGTATTCTCATTTAATACATTTTTGACCTTACCAACTAGAAACTGAGACATCTTAAACTATGGCCAATCTGCCTAATAACTTTTTTTTATAGACCTAAAGCTTTTTTTATGATTTTCTTTTATGAAATCTTAGAGAACTTTATCTGCTCACAGTGCGCTGTTATCTTGAAAATTTCAAGATCAAAAATTTGGGTCATAGATCAACAACCACATTTATTATAATAATCTGTAAAATAATTGTTGCTTCTAATTCATGGCATTACAAGGATGGCAATAGTATCTACATCACAAAAAAGACTCTTAAAAGAATATCAGCAACTTTGCAAAGACTCTCCTCCCGGGATATTAGCAGGACCTATATCGGACGATAATTTGTATAAATGGGAATGCTTGATAGAAGGTCCAGATGATACACCATATGAAAATGGTATTTTCCCTGCTATATTGGAATTCCCTAAGGATTATCCGTTGAATCCTCCCACAATGGTTTTTGACCCTCCATTGTTGCATCCTAATATATATGCGGATGGGACGGTGTGTATATCTATATTACATGCACCTGGTGAAGATCCTAATCAGTATGAACGTCCAGAAGAAAGGTGGTCACCTGTACAAAGCATTGAAAAGATTTTGTTGAGTGTTACCTCGATGTTAGCAGAGCCCAATCCTGAAAGTGGGGCCAATATAGATGCTTGTAAGCTTTGGAGAGATGATCAGGAGGAGTTTAGAAGACAAGTTAAGGACCAGATCAGAAAATTATTGGGGCTCTAATGTTTTATGATTTGATAATGTTGGGTTTTATTATAATCAAGACCTTGCGATGTTTGTTTCAGTTTAGGTCTTCACAAACACCTTATAGATCATGTCGTATATGATTATCTTGAATGGACTTTTAACTTCGTGTAATAGTTCTGCCTTTGGTGTGTAGATATGTACTGTGTATCTGTTCGAACATGAATGCGAAAATATATGTAGTGAACTATGACTTCGGAAATTAAAGATTTTCTGTGTAAAGTATGCGTAATTGGTGGTGGTGTGGCTGGTTTGAAGGCTGCGCTGGTTTTGTTGGATGATGGGAAGCTTAATTCACTGGATGTGTTGATCTTAGAAGCTACAGGAAGAGTGGGAGGACGAATATTCACCGATCGAACATCATCCAAACTTGGTCTCAGTTACGATCTCGGAGCTTCTTGGTTCCATGATTCTTTAACTAATCCCGTTTTGAAAGAATTGATTGATGATGGCGATATCGAAGTCTCCAAAGATTGCTACTATGATGATCGAGATAAAGTATTTTTTTCTTCAGAATGTGATGGACCCGTTGATGTAAACACACTTAAGCTCAAGCAGGTCTTAGAAGATTTGGAAAAATACATTGAAATATATTATTTTGAGAGTTTAGAAGCTAAAGACTTACCTTTATATAAGCTAGCTGAAAAGTTTCTAGAAGAGAGAAATCAATTCATGACTAGCGAACAAACAAAATATTGTACAAGGCTCCTAAGGTATTTAGAACTTTGGTATGGTATCACATGGGATAAGATTAGTGCTAAGTACTCTATAATGGAGCACCAAGGGCGTAATTTATTCAATGTTAAAGGGTACGATACGCTTGTTCAAAAATTGCTTAAACGTATTCCACCTGAATGCATCTGGTTAAATTCCCCCGTGTCATCTATAGTTCGAAATAGCAGAAAAAACGGTCAGGAGATACTAGCCGTAGGGAATGGGTTTGAAGTTACATGCGACTATTTGATTTGTTCGGTTCCTCTAAGCATCTTGTCTTTAGATGAATCATCAAAATACGGTATACAGTGGGTACCGAGGCTTCCAGAAAGGATCACAAACTCACTTCATAGTATTCACTTTGGGTCACTAGGGAAAGTTGTTTTGGAATTCGCAGATACATGGTGGGATAATGAAGAAGAGCGCTTTGAAATAATTGCAAATCATGTTGATGACACGAAATTGTCAAATAAGATATTAGAAGTCCCGCCAGCATTTCGTTACCCAGTTTTTGTGATCAACTATAATAAAATACAAAAACCTAAGCTTGGGGGAAGTTTATTGATCTTAACACAATCTCCTTTAACTGAATTTCTTGAAGGAAATTCAACTATGGCTTGGGACTACTATAAACCTATGCTTAAAAAACTTATAATTGACCATTCTAAATTTAAAGATCCTATTAATGTCATAACTTCTTCTTGGACTCAAAATCCTTACGTAAGAGGTTCGTACTCGTCATTAGAGGTTGGTGATGATCCCACAGATTTGATAATTCTGTTATCGAATGAACAATTCGAGCTTGGAAGTGGTAGAATCAGATTTTCTGGTGAACATACTATTGCAGATGGATGTGGGTGCGTCAATGGGGCTTATTTAAGTGGTATTAGAGAAGCATCGTGGATCATTAAACATCTTGGGAATTAAACTATTGCCATTAAAATATGATCACGTGCCATTTTTCAAAAAATTTGAACTTAACTTTGTCATCTGTTACTATCTAAGCATTCATATTCTTAAGCCTAATATTTTACTAAGATGAGTACATTCGATGCCGAGAAGGCAGAAAATTTGGAAGAAATAGAAATGCAGTTCGCTGTCAAGGCAGTAATGCAATCTGAAGCATATTGGGGGCTCCTCGAAAAAATACCTGGTTCATCCTTAAAGTTAACCAAGCATGACGATGATATCTATGAGGCATTTTTAGAAGACTTCCCTGAATTTGTGGAGACAAACTCCGTTGCTGAGATTCTGGAGGAGGAAATGAAGAGTCCTAAGGGTAAAGAAAGGTGGAGAAACTTCTGCGAGAAATTCAAGGAAATCGAAGATTACAACTTTGGAACATTACTTAGATCAAGCTCAGCAGGGGAGTATACAGAACAGGGAACAATATTTGCCGTTCGTATCCAGTTCTACGCCATCGAAATTGCCAGAAACCGTCGTGGTTTAAATGACTGGATTTGCAAAAACTGAATCAATTTGGGAATAGTTGCTAGGAGTATAAATACAACACTTAATGTTAATAATAGATCTACATTAGTTATTTTCTTTTGTAAACCTTGTATATGGGAGCATAATGGACCTTCCGATGCAATTCTATGGCTTCTGAATGTCGTAAAAGAATTAATGTCGTCATATGTCGTCATACCGTTGTGATTCAAATTAAATAAGGTAAAGGTACGTAGGTTTGATGGATCAAGGTCTTGGACAATTAGCACATTCATGGAATAGCTTGTTTCCCTTTATTAAGATATTAAGAGTGCCACTTTATTATAAGATTGGGATATTCTACGTTGAAGGAAAATAAAAAACATAAAAGATGTTCAATAATGGAAGCAATAACATGAAACTGGAATCCCAGAATAGCCAATTCAGAGGTTCAACAAGCAATTACACATTACCAGGTGTTATTAATTATTTGACTTCTGAATTCACAAACTTAGAGAGATTTAAAATTGTGACCAATCTTGAAAAAACGGAAATGAAACATCAGATCTTATATTTACAAGGTGAGCTAAACACTCTCAAATTGGAGAATATGAAATATCAGACCAAAATCAGGGAGCTTGAAGAAGAGAATAAACGTTTGCTAAATAAAAATGGTAGCGAAAAGTTAGAAGAAGCGAATTCTAGTTTTGACAAACTGCTTTCTACGAATGGCCGGCCACTTTTAGAATCTGATTTAGATATCATAAAGAACTCTAAGGATCGCTTAGCTCTGTCAATGCAAGATATATTAGAACTACTCAAACCGCCGGGTTCTGCAGTGGAGAGCGTGGCGGCGGAGCTAGAAAGTTCACAAGACTATAGTCTGCTTGTTAATGCAGAAACTTCTGATGCATTTCGTTTCAACCCTTCACAAGAAAGCTTCCCTAGGTCCTCTAAAGGGTCTAGGAAAGGCCAAGATTTCCTTTCTGATGTGGATTATCTGCATATCAAAAACTTCCAATCACAAAAGAGTGAGCTAACCCAAAAAGAAGATGCTGTCCGAAACCGTAAATATGATAAGTTCCCCTCGAATTCAAAACCTGTTGAGATTTTTGATTTGAATGAAGCTAAGGAAGACTTTCCAGCCTTGCCTAATAATAATGAGGAAAGTGATTCTGAAACTATAAATGGTGAACTTAATGGTTCCCCGGAATTGAAAAGGCCCAATTTTGTTAAACTTCCCAGCCTAGATTCGAGTGGAATTTCAGAACTTGAGTCTGGGCATATTGTTTCAACGTTTCTTTCTGGTTATACGAATCTCAATACGAGTAACTTCAAGATTAGAAGAATATGTGTGAATCTGTGCTCAGACATCATTGGCATTGTGAAATCAAACTCCTTCAATGCATTTGAAACTGAAATTGATATCTTCAATGTAAAAAGTAATACTCTTTTGCACACGATTTCTTTATCCAACAATGCGGAGCTGGTGGCGGAAGAAGAAATAAAGAGTATTCATGTGTTGCATTCGGACAAAACTGCGAGTACCTTACTTCTAATCACTACTGCATATGATGTTAAATATGTCAATTTGAATAGCACTCCCACAGATCTAATATCTATAATTGTGCATTCTGGCTCACCCATAACCAAAACAGAACTTGTATCGGTAGAAGGAAGTGAGAAATTAAAATTGTATCTAATGACAGAGAAAAATTCAAAAATTGCTGCAGAATCATATGATCTTGATCTCATTTCCGACTCTGTGAATATCAACGGCGAAAGCCATGCAAAAGAAGAAGGCCTCGCTGAATCTGATCTGCAATCTGAAAACTTGGTGGACTTATTTTCTTATAGCCAAGGCCCGTCTGAGCAACAATTCGGTCAATGCGCTCTACTTGTATTTTCATCCAAAATCCTAATCCTAGATCCGTCAACTCAAGAATTCAATATTATCAGCCTACCTAGGGAGTTAGATGGTCTGTATCTAAGGGCCTACAAAGATGAATATCTTCTATTTTTGAGTCCCACCGATCCAGGCGTTACATTTTTCTTATACAGCTCAAAACTGCAAACAATCATTTCTCTGTTGCTTGTTAATTCTAAAGCTTCAAATATGCAATCTGTGGTTATAACTGAACATTCAGGACTCTATCAAATCCTTCTATTGACTGAATCACATATATTCATATATGATACATTATTTGCATTGAAAGATTCTATTCGTGTTTCAAAAACAGTTAAAAGAATCGCATCAACCCAGCTGAAATTATTAGCTTATGGTTTATCAGATGACTATAATAATCCGATAATGTATTATGATATAGACTCATTTTATTAATTGAATAGTCCTAATAGTAATGAATAATAGTTTTGAAAGCTTCATGCAAGATTTGCATATAATTTGAGAGACAAAAAAAAAAAAAAAAATACCTCTATCTCATCTTCAAGTCTCATTACTGAAGCCTAAGTTATTTAAGTAAAGAGAATTTGTATCTAGGTATGGCTCAGAGATCATTTGATGATTTTGTTAAACAGCAGCAACAAGTCCAAAAGCAACCTAGAGGGTTCGGGTATAAAAACAAAGTTCCAAATACTAATCTGAATCAATATTATGGACAGAGCCATAATGGGGGTACGCAGTTTCCAGGTAATGAATATCAGAATGGTGCCGGTGGATATAATGGACATATCAGTGGATACCAGGGCCAGCAGTTTGTTCCACAAGGCCAAGCTAATGTTCTGGCGGGTGGAAACAGACCAATTAATGTGAATTCTCCTGCTTTCACGCCTACACAATCTTTGCCTGGAAGTGGTACTTCTACTCCAAGAAGTATTGCAGGCGGATCTTCTACTACTTCCTTAGCGTCTTTAAATTCTGTATTGTCAAAATTGCAGTTAGGAGATATTCCTATTCTGGAAAATGTTAACAACTTGGAATCATGTAGCACTCCAGGTGAAATTAGAAAGGAGTGCGATAAAATTGCCAGTGCTATATGTGCAGAAGGTACAGAGGTATTTGAAGAATGGAAGGTTTTGGATATCTTGAAATCTTTGTCAAAGCAAAAAAATGCACCTTTGTTACGGGAGTCATCCATGATTATTATTCAAAAGTTGGCTTCCAAAATTGGTGGAAAAACGCCCAAAGAGGCCCATTTGATTCCTTTTTTGACACTTCCTTATGATGCTGTTGCTGATAAGGATAAAGGGTGTGCTAATTCTGCAAAAGCTGCAGTTGATGCTATGTATGGGATTTTTCCTGTTGAAGCACTTGGATCTATTGTGATTGATGAAGTCTTAAAGTACTTACACTCATCCGCAAAATGGAATTGCAAAATGTTAGCATTAAACACATTTGAAAAATTAATCAATGATGTCCCTGCTGACTTATTAGAAATGAAGTTTGTTTTGGCAATTCCTGTTTTGACTGATTTGGCAACTGATTTTAAACCTGAGTTAGCCAAGCAAGGCCTTACTGTTATGAAGTCTTTTGTCAAAGTCTTAGATAACTTAGATTTACAAAACAAGTATGATCTTATCGTAGAAACCTTGGCTAATCCTAAAAAGGTGACAGAATGTATAAAGAATCTTTCATCTGTGACTTTTGTTGCTGAAGTTACTGAGGCGGCTCTATCTCTCTTGGTCCCTATATTAGAGAAATCGTTGAAAATGTCCTCTTCTTCTAATGACCAATTAAGGCAAACTGTTTCTGTTACTGAAAATTTGACAAGACTTGTCAATAATAAAAGAGAGATTGAAGCCTTCATTCCAATTTTGTTACCTGGTGTTGAAAAGGTTGTTAATAATGCCTCTCTTCCTGAAGTTAGAGAATTAGCCTCAAAGGCTCTTCATGTTCTTCAAGAAGCTAAAGATGAACAGGTTGATGGTAAATTCCATGGAATAATTTCCCCAGAAATTGCCATGGACTATATACTTTCCGCTGATAATCTGGAGATCGTGATCACAGCTTTGAATATCAATTCAGATAAAGTTATTTCCCACTACTTTGCTACCGTGGTTTCCATAGACACTAACAGCAATGACTGGAAGGGAATGAGAGACTATTTGGAAATGGCTATTCAGGTTTCTGATGCTGAAGCAAAGGAAGTTTATATTTCAAGTTTAATCAATAATTTGAGGAAACTTTTCGTAAATGATGAAAACAAGATAGAGGAAGAGGGAGTTATAGAAGTTGTTAATGCTGATTTCTCCCTTGCGTATGGTACTAGAATGCTCTTGAACAAGACAAACCTAAGGTTATTGAAGGGCCATAGATATGGTTTGTGTGGAAGAAATGGTGCTGGTAAATCCACTTTAATGAGAGCTATTTCCAAAGGACAACTTGAAGGATTTCCTTCTCCAGAAGAAGTCAGAACATGTTTTGTAGAACACAAATTGCAAGGTGAAGAAGGAGATATGGATTTGGTATCATTTATTGCTTCAGATCCAGATTTGAAACTTGTTAACACTTCCGAGATTGAAAAAGCTTTGCTCGAAGTTGGCTTTCCAGATGAGAGACTTAAACAAAATGTTGGCTCATTGTCCGGTGGATGGAAAATGAAGTTAGAGTTAGCAAGAGCAATGTTGATGAAGGCTGACGTATTGTTGTTAGATGAACCTACAAATCACTTGGATGTTACCAACGTCAAATGGCTCCAGGATTACTTGAACGAACATACCTCCATCACCTCATTAATAGTTTCACATGATTCTGGATTTTTGGATGCAGTTTGTACAGATATTATTCATTATGAAAATAAAAA
Organism: Debaryomyces singareniensis; assembly: GCA_031081795.1. NCBI lineage: Eukaryota > Fungi > Ascomycota > Pichiomycetes > Serinales > Debaryomycetaceae > Debaryomyces > Debaryomyces singareniensis. The sequence continues at coordinate 578,986 of JARYSX010000004.1, forward strand.
GTTGGCATACTACAAAGGTAACTTATCTGAGTTCGTCAAAGTTAAGCCTGAAGGTAAATCATACTACACATTGACCGATTCTATTGTAAAAATGGCTTTCCCTCCCCCTGGTATTTTGAGTGGGGTCAAATCAAATACCCGTGCCGTGGCTAAGATGTCAAACGTTACTTTTACTTATCCTGGTGCTGAAAAACCTTCGTTAATGAATGTCTCTTGTGCACTTAGTTTATCTTCTAGAGTCGCTATTGTTGGACCCAATGGTGCTGGTAAGTCTACTTTAATCAAACTTTTGACTGGAGAATTAGTTCCAAATGAAGGAACTGTCGAAAAGCATCCTAACTTGAGAATTGGTTATATTGCTCAGCATGCTTTGCAACATGTTGAACAACATAAGGAAAAGACTGCAAATCAATATTTGCAATGGAGATACAGGTTTGGTGACGATAGAGAAGTTTTATTAAAGGAGTCACGTAAAATATCTGATGAAGAAAAAGAACTTATGGCAAAAGAAATAGATGTCGGCGATGGTCGAGGAGCTAGAGCTATAGAAGCAATTGTGGGAAGACAAAAATTGAAGAAGTCTTTCCAGTATGAAATTAAGTGGAAGTTCTGGCTTCCCAAATACAATTCATGGGTTCCTAAGGAAGTGTTGATAGAGCACGGTTTCCACAAACTTCTCCAAAAGTTTGATGATCATGAAGCATCAAGAGAAGGTTTAGGATACCGTGAATTGACCCCCACTGTAATCAGAAAGCATTTCGAAGACGTCGGATTAGATGGAGACATCGCCGATCATACTCCTATGGGTTCATTATCTGGAGGACAACTTGTCAAAGTCGTTATTGCAGGAGCTATGTGGAACAATCCACATTTATTGGTTTTAGATGAACCTACCAATTATCTTGATAGAGACTCCTTAGGTGGTTTAGCTGTTGCTATCAGAGACTGGTCTGGTGGTGTGGTCATGATTTCCCATAATAACGAGTTTGTGGGTGCTTTATGCCCAGAAGAATGGCATGTGGAAAATGGTGAGGTTATTCAGAGAAACACTAATGTTGTTGATTCTTCTCGTTTCGAGGATGGTTCCTCTCCATCTCCTGCACCCGTCAAGACTGTTGATAATGATGACTCGCCTGCTAATATTAAAGTAAGAGCTAGAAAGAAGAAGTTAACCAGAAATGAGAAGAAAGCCCAGACAGAAAGAAGAAGATTACGTTACCTTGAATGGTTAAATAGTGCGAAAGGCACTCCCAGACCACCGGATACAGATGATGAAGAAGACTGAGATTAGACTGTACAATTAAGTTCGTAGCTATTTATTCACATTTTATAATTTAATCTATGGATTAGATCACTATTACATATATATTCAAATGTCGCTGAATGTCGCTAAATGTCGGAGGCAAATGGACTGCTATGAGAGCTCAATAATGTCAATACAGTTTGGTATTTCCTGTCAAAAGATTAAAGTTTACATCGTTTTGAGTATCGTCAATTCTAACAGATATTGGTAGATTTGCAAGCATTGGTTTATTCAGAATTGTGTTTTATATTAACTAATGGCTGACAGGTATTCTTTTTCTTTAACGACTTTTTCACCAAGGTAAGTTCACTATACATCATGAAGGATTATGGTTAACCTTATTATTTAATCAAAACATATCGTTACTAACATAAATAGTGGTAAGTTGGTGCAGATTGAGTATGCTCTCAATGCAGTGAAACAAGGTGTTACGACTATAGGTATAAAATCTGCTAATGGTGTGGTTCTTGCCACTGAAAGAAAGTCAAACTCTAATTTAGACAAGAATGATTGCAATACCAAGGTGGAATTGATAACACCTGATATAGGGATGACATATGCTGGTATGGGACCAGATTTTCGTGTTTTGGTTGATAGAGCTCGTAAATTGGCACACACAAACTATAAAAGAATCTACAACGAATATCCACCAGTGAAAATAATCGTTCAAGAGATAGCAAAGGTAATGCAAGAATCAACACAGTCAGGGGGTATTAGGCCATTTGGTGTTTCGTTGCTCGTCGGAGGTTACGATCATCATTCAGAATCTTTTCAGTTGTATCAGGTAGATCCTTCTGGAACATACTTCCCATGGAAAGCAACTGCTATAGGTAAAACTTCGATTTCTGCAAAGACTTTCTTGGAAAAAAGATGGAATGAAAATTTGGAGTTGGAAGATGCTATTCATGTTGCATTATTGGCACTCAAGGAGTCTGTGGATGGAGAACTCACTGGTGAGAATTTAGATATAGCTATTGTCACTGAACCGCAAGAAAACTTGCTTGGTTTCAAAGGCACTAGCTTAGAAGGTCCTCGTTACAAGAAGTTATCTGTTGAAGAAATTAATGATAGATTAGATGCATTATAAGCATGTCTGGAAATATATAATGTTGATTTTCAATATCAGTTCTCTGTAGCTATATTCCAAGTACATTTCATTACTTTTGACTGTTGTTCTACCCTCTCTGTCACAACCTTCACAACTCCTCCCAAAGCATCTCCATAATTTTGTCACGTGATGCGTGTCTTTTTTTTTTGAAGAAGCTCATCTCATATATAACGCTAGTACATCGTCTTATCAGGGTTAACAGCATAAGTAACTATGCCTAAGAAAGGAAGGGTACCAAAAAATACACATAAGAGTACTAGGAAGCTATATGATGCTTTCCAGATAGCTGAAAGAGAAGAAAACGGAGCATCTTCAGAAAATGAATCTGGGGAAGAAGATAGGTTGAAAGTCAGAGGTGGTGTTTTAATGGCAGGAAAATTTTTGACTGGAAACAACGAAGACGATGCAGAAGATTTTGTTGATGAAGAAATTGACTCGGATGAGGCACTCGGTTCAGATGATGATTATGATATTCTTAACAGTAAGTTTTCACAGACCATAAGAGATAAAAAGAAGGAGAAAACTTTGAGAAGGAAGAGAAGAAAGCAAGCCGGATATGTAGATAGCAGTCAAGATGAATATAGTGGTGATAATTATGGAGGGTATGATAGTGTTGACGAGTCCCAATTGGTTTCGTTGTCGGAAGCCTTCGATATTGATGAGAAGGACAGAAGAGAAATCGAACTGCTGGGTAAACATGAAGATCTTGTTCTCAATGATAATTGGGACACTGAATCCTCTGGAGACTCTAGATCCGAAGAATCTGATGAGGAATCTGATGAGGAATCTGATGAAGAAAAAAATGAATCATCCGAAGAATCTGATATTTTTGGTGGATTTTCGGATAATGAAGATGAAGTGGAGTTGAAATCAACCCTCTCTAATATCAACTCAATCATAGGGAAACCAAGTGGAGAAAGGTCAAAATTAGTTTCTAATATGGAAGAGGCTTCGGAAAATAAATTATCTACCGCTGGGCTCGATCTTTCATTGCAAGACATGCTTAATTCGGTCGATCCATCACTCTCAAAAAATGCTATATTGATTGATCATAATGAATCAAAGAAAAATTTAACTTTGAATACGCCACTTCCAAAACGTATTCAAGTTAGAAACGAACGTAAAGCAGCTTATGAGATTACTAAAGAAGAAGTTTCCAAGTGGGAAGATACTGTCCAACAAAATAGGCAGGCAGAAGTCCTTAAGTTTCCAATGAACCCAAAGGTGGTACACAATGATGTATCTAGCGTTTTAGCAAGTGATAATAACCGGTCAAGTGAGCTAGAACAGAAAGTTTTCGCTGTATTGGAGAATTCATCTCTTGTTGATGACAAGAAGGAAGCTACATTTGAAGAAATTGCTGTAGCAAAAATATCTCCAGATGATCTTAAAAAAAGAACTAACGAATTAAGGTTAATGAGAGAATTGATGTTTCGGGATGAAAAAAGATCGAAACGAATCAAAAAAATTAAATCCAAAGCATATCATCGTATCAAGAAAAAAGAAAGAATTAGAAATGAGCAGTTGGTAAATGGATCAGATTATGAATCTGATGAAGAAGATCACGACGCTAAGCGTGCTGAAGAAAGGATGTCATTAAAACTTAAAACACAATCTAAATGGGCAAAGACCATGATAAAGAGTGGAATGTCTAAGGATGCTGAAAATAGGTCGGAATTGGAGGATATGCTTCAAAGGGGAGAAAGATTGAGAGCAAAACAGCTTGGTTACGAAGAAGGTGATCAATCTGATGACAATATTTCAGATATTGAAAAAGCTTATGAACAAGATACAGATATATTGGAGAATGACAATTTGTCAAAAGAGAAGCTCGGAAAAGGAGTATTATCAATGGATTTCATGAAAGCAGCAGAGGAAAGGCAGAAGTTACAAAATTTAAAAGAAATTGAAGAATTGAGAAGTTTAGAAAAAGGTCATGTGGATGAAATTGATAATGACGTTTCTTCGGTAAGCGGAAGAAGAGTTTATGAGCCATCCATGCTAGCCTCAAAAGAGGAAATGAATGAGGTGAACATGAATTTGACTGAACAGCTAGATGAAGATAATGAGAATAGTTTGGAATCTAGAATACGGAAAAGTATGAACAGCACTCATAAAAAGGATTCAAATACGAAAACTGATGCTCGAGATTCTGAAAGCATGAAAAACCAGCAAGAAAATATAGAAAATCCTTGGTTAACTCAAGCTCTGGGACCTAGTGGAAAAAAAGGTTCAAAGGTGACTCTGGTAACGCAAGAGTCGACCAAAGAAATCAAATCCGCTCACAAATTATCTAAAATGAAGAAGCGATCTTCATCTAAGAGAGATTTAGAGGACACAATGATTGACATGAATAGTACTATCAATGTCGGGGTCGCTAGAGGGGATCATAAAGAACAATCAGACAATGAAGAAGGTGAAATAAACATGTTTGCTCAAAAGGATTTGATAAAACAAGCATTTGCTGGTGATGATGTTGTTGAAGAATTTGAAATAGAAAAAAAGAGAGTTGCCAGGGAAGAGGGTGATAAGATTGTCGATGCAACATTACCAGGATGGGGTGACTGGGCAGGTGGTAACAAAAAGCCCAAGAATCGTGTTTTTCGTAAAGTGAATGGTGTTGTTCAACAAGATAAAAGGAAAGATAAAAATCTTAAGAATGTTATCATTAACGAAAAGGTAAATAAAAAGAATATTAAGTATCAATCTTCTGCTGTTCCTTTCCCATATGAATCTAAAGAGCAATATGAACGATCTTTGAGAATGCCAATAGGTCAAGAATGGATCTCCAAGGGTTCTCATCAACGTATGACAATGCCAAGGGTAATCACAAAACAAGGAGTTGTTATTGACCCACTAAAAGCACCATTTAAATAATTCAATATGTATATTTAATTACATGTAGTTAATTCCATCGTCATTAGCTCGAATATATAACTTCGAATTTAATCTATCAAAAGTCCATTACGTACAAACCAATCCTTTCCACTCATGAAAACTCCATCAGGATCCATTTCTTTTCTGACTTCATTGAACTTCACCAACCTCTCGCCAAGCCACTTTTTGAAGGTAGGATTGAAGCCTTTCATGGCGTAAAATTTTTTACCCCCAAATTCTAGCTGTGTTTTCAAGTCTTCCTCTGTCGCATGGCTACCTTCAACACCAATAAAATTCTTTGCCCAATGTGGTCTCCCATCAGCTTCCATTAAAATTGATTCAAATTCCAGGAACCACTCATGAGTAGCAACATTTGTGCCAAATGGCCTATACATAGTTGCATTAATAAATAAAGTGAGCTGCTCATTGGTTATTGCTGCGTAATCTTCACCATTATATGAACGTTGTGGGTTGTTATCGAGGAATGGCCTCAAATTATTTCCTTTGATAGGACCAGAACTCAATCTATCTCTCGTGGCTAACCAGCTCTGTGGCGGGTATAAAGAAGGTTCGGCCGTTCCATCTTCAACGTATGGAGTATCTGAATAAGTGATATTAGAGCATCTTACTTCAATTGGGGCGTGCACAAAGTAACTTCCAGACTCTTTTGCTTCAGTAATAGTTTTGTCCAACTTTTTCAAGATTTCAGGTCCACTAACTAAAGGAGCAGCCCATTCATCGACAAATTGAGAGAAGAGACAATCCATGTTCAAACCTTCAACCGAATTTTGAACTGCAACGTTCCCCTTACCTATTGTTTCGACATCTCCATACTGATGACGGAAAACGAACTTCTCAACGAATGGGGTTAATTTTGGGAAGACATGGACGGAAATCCATAAAAGAGTTTGGTAAAAAAGTCTACCTGACGGTTTTCCGTACCATGAAGCCCTTGGCTCAGATAAAGCATCATCAGATTTAGAAGCCCTCCAACAAACACATTTACGAGAATAAGGGAACCACCATACCCTGATGAATTCGGATTCAAGCCATATGGTATCCCAGCTCTTCAACAACGTTTCAAAGTTAATAATCTCTTCTTTGGATTTAATGGTATATTCAGGAATCGTACGTAAAGTAGCGTAGACTATTATACCAACCTTGCCCAAAGAAAGCAAAGCAGCGCGGAATAGATCAGAGTTCTCGATCGATGAACAATTCACAAGCTCCCCGTTTGAATTCAAAATGCCTATCGAGACTACCTGTTGGCAGACTAATCCATGGCATTGTGTGGATCCATGCGTACCTGTAGAGATAACTCCAGCCACGGACTGATCACTTATAGATCCCAAGTTCTGTATCGCTAATTTGTGCGTCTTGAGATACCTATTCAATTCAAATATACGGCAGCCCCCCTCTACTTTCAAATCTACAAACTTGACTTCCTTTTCTTCTGACCCTTCATGTTTAGGACCATAGTATGGGGTCTGGCTTATAACCTGGTTAAATCGGTCCAAATTACAAACCCATTCCTTTGTCATGGTCAAATCACTAGGTGAATGTCCAGAACCAACCGTCATAATACTTATTCCTCTCTTCTTAGCCTCAATGATCAATTTCTGAATTTCTTCCAATGTTCTGGGTTGAAAGATCTTTAACGGCTTACACCTAAAAGTACCCGCCCATGTTAAATGAACACTTCTATCGACGCTGAAACTTCTCAATTCCTCACCTAAATCATCCTCAATGGAATTGTAGCAACCATAGATACCAACTTTGCTCATCGTGTGCAAGATTCCGTAATATACTTTACAGCAATCTATTCCTTTGCCATCGTATTATTACCTGATACCCGCCCCATGAGAAGTCCCAAATTTGTGGTCGTGTATCAGGCTAATCTTTTGTCGTACAATCGTTTAAACACAGCGGTTGCAGAGATTCTTAAAGCAAATATCTATCATAAACAGTTTAATAGTTTATCTATTGACATAAAGAAGTCGTATATCTGATATAGATAGATTAATAAGTTGTTAGGATGAGTCAAGCAAAGAATATTGGTATTAAAGGTATCGAAGTTTACATTCCAAGTGAATGTGTCAACCAAGTTGAACTAGAAAAATTTGATGGTATCCCTGCTGGAAAGTATACTATTGGGTTAGGACAAACTAATATGTCATTTGTCAATGATAGAGAGGACATTTATTCATTTTGCTTAACAGCATTGTCTGGGTTACTTGAAAAGTATGAGATTGACACAGCTAAGATTGGACGCTTAGAGGTGGGAACAGAGACACTTTTGGACAAGTCCAAGTCTGTGAAAAGTGTTTTGATGCAGCTTTTTGGTGAAAACCTGGATGTCGAAGGTGTTGATACTGTTAACGCGTGTTATGGGGGCACATCTGCTATTATTAACGCGATCAATTGGATCGGGTCTCCATTCTGGGATGGACGTGATGCGGTTGTTGTAAGCGCTGATATCGCCATCTATGCTGAGGGTGCTGCCAGACCAACAGGTGGTGCTGGCGCGGTTGCCTTGTGGATCGGTCCTGACGCACCAATTGTGTTTGAAAACGAAAGAGGATCTCACATGGAGCATGCGTACGATTTCTATAAGCCAGATTTTACTTCTGAATACCCAATTGTTGATGGTCATTTCTCCTTGGCTTGTTATTCTAAAGCGTTAGACAAATGTTACGTCAACTATTCCAAGAAGGTTACAGGTGACAGTTCCAAGACTGTTGGTACGTTAGAGTATTTCGATTACAATGCTTTCCACGTCCCAAACTGTAAGCAGGTCACCAAATCTTTTGCAAGAATGTTGTACAATGACTGGTTGGCTGATCCTAGTAAGTTTGCTGATTTCATTGATGAAGAAACCAAGAAATCTTTGACTGAAATGACATACGAGCAGTCTTTGGTAGACAAGGGGTTACAAGCTTTGTTTATCAAGATAGCTAAATCTGAAGCTAACACCAGACTTAGCCCATCTCTTACGCTTCCAACCAACACCGGTAACATGTACACTGCTTCCCTTTGGACTTCATTGGCATCCTTGTTATACTACGTTGGTTCTGAAAAGCTTCAAAAAAAAAGAATTGGTCTTTACTCTTACGGATCAGGTTTGGCTTCTAGTATGTTGTCTGTTGTTGTGAACGGGGATATCACCCAGATCACAAAGAACTTGAACCTCGATTACAAGTTAAATGAGGCAAGATTCACCAGAACTCCTGAGGAATTTGTTGCTGCGATCGCCTTGAGAGAAAAGATTCATTTGCAGAAATCCTATAAGCCCACTTCTAGTATTGATCATATTGCCAAGGGTACTTTCTACTTAACTGAAATTGATGATAAGTTTAGAAGATCATATACTAAGAAATAATAATCGCTCTTTATAATCATTATATAATGTTGATAGAAAATTGGCTGTATAACTGCCCTATCCATAGTTCAATTATCAGTTAATACATCACCACGCTTTGCTAAGCTCCTTAAATTTGCTCATTTCTCTTTTGTATAATTCCTTATGGTTAGATGCAAATACTTCATCAATATCTTCGGGTAATATATTTCCATCTAATACGGAGATTTTATCAATGATGGTTTTGTGTTTGAACAATAATTTGAACCCTGTCCAAAATTTGCTTTTTTTTGGGAAAATTACTGTTAATCCATCGTCACAAATTTCATAACGTTCAATCTTTTCTGGAACATGCTTAAAGTATTTTTCATGCATAAATATGTCTTTTAAACTTAAGAGTTTCAATATGCCAAGTATGGAAAAAACCTCTTTAGAATTTACAGAGGAGAGTGCTTTATCACTAATGTTCTCAGTTTCGCTTTGCTCAGTGTCCCTTGCATCCAAAACCTTAGAACCTAAGCCGTCACATGGATTGTACGTGATGAGGTCATAGCTTATTTTCAGAATCGAATTCACTACATCATCTGAGTAAAGCATAGTACAAGTTTCGCACATGTTTTCCTTAGTCGAAGACGCATTATATTGTCCCAAGTCTATTTCATTGACTTCACTGGCCGAAAGTACCAACCCCACATCCTTAGTCTCATCTATGTGCTCTCCAAGCCATCCTTGAATCGTCGGGTCTTCCAAAACGATCTTTTCCCCAGTACTGTTGAATTCATCGATAACTTCCTCCATTTTTCTTTGTCGAACAATTACCTGTATCATATGTTAACTTCAACCCTCTATTCAACTTTATGGATATAGCCGACCTAATAAGTATTGCCGATAATTAAATACTGCTATATATTTACTATATGTACAATTACTTCCGACTGCAAAATTTGTTATGCAAATATCCTCGTTTTCCAAGCATGTCAACCTGCTTTCTCTAGACATAATGTATTTATCACTATTGCAGTCTATTCTTATATCTGATACTATCTAGGTTATATTTCATCCATATACCTATATATCTCTAGCTTGTATATTGGATTTTTTAAATATCTCTAATACTAAAGAGTTCAATTCAATCACCAAATCATGGAGATTAAAACAAGAGCTTAAGTATCCTCGTATAGTAAAATCGCAGCTCCTTCAAGCTCTACACTAAGGCGTACAATTGAGTCTTGATTTAGCCCAGCCATACTTATCATATCTTCTCCTAACGTTATCTCTTCTATTGCCCGTCATCAGCCCTACCTATCTTAAACATTGTGCAGAACACGACAATATCCCGCCTAAAGCTATATACAAGATCTATGCAAGTGCTGATTTTGTGTAATAACACAGACTTACTTAATAGGTATAAATTCTCAGAGATCCAAGTATGAGCTAGCTTAATAGGCCCTGTTCACGCGTTTCATGTTATTACCTTATTAGGAAATCTACATTTTGTTTTGATTTTCACGTTTTCGTCAAATTTTGAGGGAATCTCTCTCAGCGGTAAACAAACAAAATTAAGTGAAACATTAATAAGATTAATATTTTATCGTTTTAGTGTATCAACTATTTAATAGCTTAAGAATGAGAGAAGTTATTAGTATTAATGGTATGTTATATTCAATTTGGCAGTTATAATGAATTGAGAGAAACTTGCAGAAATATGATAGATCACATATGAGGGCGTTGCTGCTATTGCTGGCCTTTAGCTATTGATACTGGATTGATATGTCGTAGCTATGGTTCACTCATGATTGTTATTAAAGAGAAAGACTTAAGGAGATTTCAGTATACTAACAGATTTTAGTTGGGCAAGCTGGTTGTCAGATCGGTAATGCTTGCTGGAATTTGTATTCACTTGAGCATGGTATTGGGCCAGACGGTTACTTACAAGAAGGGTTAGATAGACCAAAAGGCGGAGAAGAAGGGTTCTCCACCTTTTTCAGTGAAACGGGAAGTGGGAAGTATGTTCCCCGTGCCTTATATGTAGATTTAGAACCTAACGTGATTGATCAAGTACGTAATGGAGCATACCGTGATTTGTTCCATCCCGAGCAGTTGATTGCTGGTAAAGAAGATGCGGCAAATAATTATGCTAGAGGACATTACACTGTAGGAAGAGAAATATTGGATGACGTTTTAGACAGAATCAGAAAGATGTCAGACCAGTGTGACGGACTCCAGGGGTTCCTTTTCACACATTCCTTGGGTGGTGGTACTGGTTCTGGTTTAGGGTCCTTATTATTGGAGCAATTATCTATCGATTACGGTAAGAAATCGAAGCTAGAATTTGCCGTGTACCCTGCTCCCCAGGTCTCAACTTCTGTTGTTGAGCCATATAACACTGTACTCACAACACATACTACTTTGGAGCATGCAGACTGTACATTTATGGTGGACAATGAAGCTATTTATGATATGTGTCGCCGTAACTTGGATATTGCTAGACCCACTTTTGATTCCTTGAATAACTCCATTGCTCAAGTTATTTCATCTGTTACCGCCTCATTAAGGTTTGATGGGTCCTTAAACGTTGATTTGAACGAGTTTCAAACAAACTTGGTCCCATATCCTAGGATTCATTTCCCATTAGTTTCATATGCCCCCGTCTTGTCGAAGAACAGGGCCAACCATGAATCTAACTCTGTTTCTGAGATCACTGCTGCATGTTTTGAGCCCGGTAACCAAATGGTCAAATGTGATCCAAGAACCGGTAAATATATGGCTACGTGTTTGTTATATCGTGGTGATGTGATCACCAGAGATGTACAAAATGCCGTTGCGCAGATTAAGGCCAAGAAGACAGTCCAATTGGTTGATTGGTGTCCAACCGGTTTCAAGATCGGTATCTGTTACCAACCCCCAACTGCAATTCCAGGTTCTGAGTTAGCTTCCGTTAAAAGGGCTGTTTGTATGTTATCCAATACCACTGCCATTGCTGAAGCATGGAGAAGAATAGACAGAAAGTTTGATTTAATGTACTCTAAGAGAGCTTTCGTTCACTGGTATGTTGGAGAAGGTATGGAAGAAGGTGAGTTCACTGAGGCTAGAGAAGATTTAGCAGCATTAGAAAGAGATTATATTGAAGTCGGTACTGATTCTTACCCAGAAGAAGAAGAAGAATATTAATCGATTCTCCATTTCGTAAGATTGAAGTCATTTAATACCCTCCCCCCTCTCTTCATGTTTTATCTTTTTATTCTTTTTCAGATCCATATATTAAAACTCAAGGTGCTTATATAGTGTTAATGATGGTTGTTCAATGGTAGTGTTATTTTTCATATACAATAAATGTTTACAGCTCAGCATGCAATATCAAGTAGTGCCCCAACCAAATGAAGCTATGGAAATGAATTCGGAAAACCTTGATGATTGGTAAGTGGACTTGTAGGGTTTCTTGTGAACAATGAAAGACAACAGAGAACTTTTGAATACTAAGCTCCATGGTATCTTTATCCCAATTGGATTGATAATATTTGGTACATTAATCTTGGGTAAGGAATATTTACCATATAGTGTTGGGTTAATTATTTGTATTTGTTCTTTCAACATGTACGAAGCTTACTCAAATAGACGTTCCTTAGATCTGATTAAATGGAATGATTTCGAACTTATAGATAAAACAGTCGTTTCCAAGAATTCCGCTATTTATAGGTTCAAGTTGAACAGAGAAGATGAGGTTTTGGATATTCCAACAGGTCATCACCTTGCTTGTTGTATGCAATTACAAGGAAAAGACGAAGTCAGATACTATAGTCCAATTTCAAACAAGTTTGATTCTGGCTTTTTTGATATATTGGTGAAATCCTACCCTAACGGTAAAGTTTCCAAGTATCTTGCTATGTTGAAAGAAGGTCAAACGGTGAAGTTCAGAGGGCCAGTTGGAAGATTGGACTACAAACCTAATATGGCTAAGGAAATTGGCTTGATTGCAGGCGGATCTGGAATCACTCCGATATTGCAGGTTATCACTGCTGTGATAACTTACCCTGCTGATTTTACTAAACTTACTCTTATTTATGCTAATGAAACCGAGAATGATATACTTCTTAGGTCTGAAATTGATCAAATTGCTAGCAGATATCCTAACTTAGACGTTCATTACACTCTTACACATCCACCTAGTTCCTGGGACGGTGAGACCGGCTATGTAACGGAAGAAATGCTTACAAAATACATGCCCGCTCCTTCCCGCGAGAGCAGACTTTTTATTTGCGGTCCTCCAGAGATGAAATCTTCTTTAATAGATATCACCCATAAGCTTGGCTGGGATAAAGCAGTCATGAAATCTGCCCCAGAAGATCAAGTTTTCTGCTTTTAGATTCATGGTTCATAATTAGCATAGAACAAGAATTCGTACATATAGATCACTTTAAAAGTGAAGTTAAATAAATACTAACCTCTTTTACATATAAACTAATGATCTGTATTGTGAATAGGTATTTAGCTAAGATTATTAAAATATTTCCTTAGCTCACGTAACAGATGACTGGCGAAAAAAATAAGATGCTCATGCTCAAATAGATTATTCATCATAAATTTCCACATATTTCATATAGTTACAAGATATAGTACTATGAATAGAGACAATAAGCTTGTCTGTACTTTCTTCACTAAGATAGGTGCATGTAGACATGGTGACAAATGCTCAAGGAAACACATCAAACCCTCAAGGTCGGACACAATATTGTTAGCTAATCTTTACCAAAATCCTAAAATGAACAATAACGGGTCAAATATGACCCCAGAACAGATTCAGGACAACTTTGATCATTTTTACAAAGATATATTTTTGCATTTCATGAAAATAGGGCAAATACGGTCAATGGTCGTCTGCGAAAACGAAAACTACCACCTTAACGGAAACGTCTATGTTCGTTTTGCTAACACAGAAATTGCATATTCAGCTGTATTGCAGTTGAATCAGGAATGGTATGGGGGCAGGCCTGTCCATTGTGAGTTGTCGCCTGTGGAAAGCTTTCAAGATGCTAATTGTAGGGCCTACGACAATGATACTTGCTCCAGAGGAGACCACTGTAACTATATGCATCTAATACGTCCATCTACTACTTTAAAGAATGATTTGATGAAAGTTCAGGACAAGTACATGTTAGAGAAGAAACTAGACGTACTCCGTCAGCAATTTTCTGAATCCAAAACGCATGTTTCTAAACCTTCGGTTTCGGAATCAACCCAGTCTATGATAAATGTATCACTGACTGCAACTCCAGAAGCATTAGAAAGGTTGTTTTCAACTCTGTAAGCAGCTATATATTCGGCTTTAGGTAAATAGTCTCATTCCCCCATCTTTTCTAATGTACACAATATCTCACCCGTTTCGGTATTTAAGGCAAAAACCGGGCATAATTAGTGGATTACATATATTGATGAATGTCAAGAGTATAAGATTGAGTAATGAGTTATATTAGTGGATTAAGCCTTAAAGGTCCGTATGTTATGAAATTGGGATATTGCTCTAAGATTTTTGATAATCTGCTTAGTCCGGCGTTTAGAATGAGATTTTTTCAACATTCTAGTTTGAATATAGAGCTTATAAGAACTTTTTCCTCGAGCAAGTACAATACAAATAAGAGTTTGGATTCAGAAAATATGAGCTCTAATACCAAGTATGATACCAAACTAGATAAGGGTAATGGCCATGAGAATACTCACGATACGCACATTCACGAAGGTCACGATAATCATAGTCACGAACATGAACATAAGCATAAGGAGGGGCACACCCATAGTCATAATGAAGGTAGCATCTTTGGTCATAGCCACACTCACCATGGTCCCAATGAGCTATTGGCAGTGAGTGGAAGTGCTATTAAGACAAATCCCGCAGTTCGGATCACTTGGGTGGGGTTGCTTGTCAACATAGGTCTAGCAGCATCCAAGGGATTAGGAGGCTTGTATTTTCATTCCCAGTCATTGCTTGCTGATGCGGTGCATTCTCTTTCAGATATGGTAGCTGATATCTTGACACTTGCAACTGTCAACATTTCAACTCATGTTGGGTCACCTACTAAATTTCCTTTGGGATATGGAAAGATAGAGACTGTTGGATCAGTATTGGTTAGTGGTATCCTACTTTTTGCCGGAGTTTCTGTTGGATGGTCATCTTTACTTCAAATATTTGAGTATACTGTTCCTACGTTCCTCTACGAGATCTTAGCGCAGTTTCACATTGGCCATTCCCATTCACATAGTAATTTATTAGGAGATGACAGCTCAGCGGGGGTGAGTCATTCACATAGTCATAGTCACTCGAATGCTCCAACAGGTGCCACTGACGTAGCGCCTCAGGTTATACCGAATATGAACGCTGCTTGGCTAGCAGGCGCATCCATTATCATCAAAGAGTTGCTTTATCGAAGGACAATTAAGATTGCAAATGATATGAATTCCAAGGTTTTAGTCGCTAATGCTTGGCATCACAGGATTGATTCTATGACAGCGCTTGTTGCAGTTATCACAGTAGCAGGTGGCAATCTTTTCAATGTAGCTTGGTTAGATTCTGTTGGAGGATTATGCGTCTCAGTTCTTATTATAAAGGCAGGTTGGGCAACCTTTAAATCTTCTGTTTTAGAATTACTCGATCGAGGAGAGAAATCATCTAGCGAATTGTATGAGAATCTTCGTGGGGCTGTTTTGGATGAATTAGAAAATCTTGCAGAAGGAGTTTTCGAAATAGAAAAGTTTTCTGTCCTTAATTCTGGTGCTGTGACTAATTTGTATATTACCTTAGGAACTAAGGATGACCATGATCTTTCGAAGTTAAATGATTTAGATAGGAAACTAGTTGACGCTCTAAAAAAAGAAGATAAATTTGTTAAGAATGTTTTTATTTCTTACAGATATCATACATAGGTGTCTTATTCTTTAATTACAAATCTACTATATACAAAATTCAACGTAAGCTATTTGCCAGTTATCTTTCCAGGTTTAGGTTTCGAGCTGCCACTTTCAATGTACTTTAAGATATCTTCGACTGACTGAGAGGCAATTTCAGGATCTGGAAGAACATTTGCTTTCTTCCCTTTCCTGCTCCTGGGACCAACCGCTTCAGAAACAATTTTCAGTTTGGCTTTTCCATTACCACTCATTTTCTGAGAAGACTGTTTCTTGAAAAGTCCTTTCTTTTGATTTTCCTGGTACGCTAAGTAAGTTCTAATATTGCTAACAAATGTAGCCGTCCTTTGAGAAAGAACATCATTTGGTCCAATAATCTCATTAAATATCTTACTGGCAGATTCAAATTCGGCGAGTGCCCTTTCAAAGTTCCTATCTCCTAATAATGATCCAGCAAATCTGTATTTCAACATACCAGTAATTTGGGAGTTTTCCCCATTTATTGACTTTGAAATGGATAATGCATTCTCAAAAAGCCTAAATGACATCTTGTATAACTTTCTTTCGAATAAGTACTCAGCCAAATTAGCATAAGTATTCACCAAAGATGGGTGGTTTGGGCCGTAAACTTGATTCCAATCTTTGATAACCTTATTATAAAGCTTCAATGATCCTAAAACATTATTATTCATACTCTCAAAATAAGCAGTGTTAATATAAGCAGTTAGTGTTTCGTAAGAGTCAAACCCAAGCGTCCTCTCACTAAGGATACAAGATTTGCGAGCCATCTTACATGCTTCACTTGTTCTTCCAAGCTCAGAATAATACTGAGCTAATATCCCATAAAATCTGCTTGTCTCAGGATGGACTGTGCCATAGACTTGTTCGTAAATTGAAAGCAAATTGGAGAGCAATGCGACGCTAGTTTCCTCATCTCCATTTATTGTTTGTATTCTAGCTGCTTCGAACATATCATCAAAGAAAGAAGACTTGAAGGAAGAATCTTTCACCAAAGGAATAAAAGAAATCAAATCTTCAGCTACAAATATAGTAGAACGTACTGCTGACGGAGTCTCATTTTGGTGACGTTTCTTGCTCGATTTCTTCTTTGATTTTAAGGCCTCAGCTTCTCTTTCAATAGACATTTTGAGCTCATCTTCAAACTCATTTTTATCAAATTTATAATCAAATGCTTTCCATTGTATACCGAATTTGAGTGCAATTTCCCTAAATAGTTGCTGCTTAGGAACTTCCAGGAACCAATTTTCTGGTAATCTAAACCTATAACGGAGAAATACTTCTTCTTCGATCATATGATGCACAGTCTTAGAGTCGAGATCAACAAATTCTAAATTCTTGGTTGAACATAAGCTTTGCAAAGGCTCCTCAATTACAACAGGCGGGTTTGGAACAATGTCAATTCCAAACAAGCAGTTATGGAAATGTGAAACAAAACTCTTCATTAAATACACTGGCAAATCAACAGAGAGCTTACGAAGTAAATGTTTCACTGATCTAGAAACCATTTCTTGAAGACAAATACGGAATAGGGACCCCAAGTTTGCTATCACTGGCTCAAATTCTCCTTTGGTCATTTCTTCTTTGTCTTCATCTTGTGAGTTTTCAGATTCTCCATTTGTCTCAGCCGAATCACTGTCACCTTTATCATCCTTTTTATCATCTTTACCATCTTCTCCTTCTTTTGCGGCTAAGGAAATAATTTCCAAATTCTCCTTTATCTGTTCTTTTTCTTGCAGAATATGTTCTTCTATCTTAATATTGCATTGATCTGCAATATATCCTAAGTATCTCATACTGATACCCAGTTTGTGCAAATTTGAAGTTAAGTGGTGACCATCAAAAGGAGCAACTTGCTTGGAAATATCAGAAAGAAATTCTGAGATCAAAATTTCTCTTACAAAAGTTGAGATTTCTCTTACCTTTTCTTTGTCTGCCTCCTTTTCATTAATAGTGTTAAAAGCATCAGCATTGAACGAAACGGCATTTGCAGCAAGCACAATTTGTGGCTTGCCAGCCTCGTCGTTCCCGTCTAACTTGCCATCTTTTTCAAGTTTTTCTGTTTCCATCTTCATCAAGACAGCAGCCTTCCTCTTCCACCATTCCTCAACAGCTTCATGCCTAACAACTGATTCTCTATGTGGATACGCAGTTCCGTCTGATGGGTTCCAATTTTCTTCAATGAAGTTGATATCTAAAGGAGTAGTTCTGTACAAATCAATTAAATATTTTCTGTTGTCTGAACCCTTAATTCCTTTGATATCCTTTGAAATCAATGTCTCTTCCTCGGACTTCAAACCCTCGCCTAAATCTACAGTATGAGGTTGCAAGTGAAAAAATTCCGCAACTGTTTTTAAAGGCTCATCAAAAGAATGATCAATAGAGAATTTTGAATTATCAATATTCAAACCATAGCAAACTTTATCTTTAGGTTCAGAATTGCCGTCATCGAAAGAGTCTTGGAATATACCAGGAACAGGAGCTTGGCATACAATTCTCTTTCCCATATAATCCACAACACATGTCATCAAATTGTAGATTCCCTTAACATCAATTTTGTTCAAAAGCTTGATGCTGGTCAAGTCCTTTGAAGCTGCATATCTGGCAGCTTCATTGTCACCAGTATTGTCAAACGCTCCTGTAGCATTAACTCCAAAAGAATAAAAAATACCATTACGCAAGAAGATATGTAATTGTTTTGGCTCATTAGCGTTCAATGGCATTAAATTACCATTCAATATCTCTATAGCGGTTCTGGTAGAAACTTCTTTGAACTCAAAAATTAATTTGTTCAATAATTTTTCTCTCAAAATTTTTTCGTTGAAAGTTTCACTTGGCAATTCTCTAATAGATTGATAATCTTCGTTCCATTCTTTTACAAAATCAGCACCATCAACACCATTTGTGAACAACGGTACCTGAGCCCTAGACAAATCAGGCTGAAATGACACATCCTCCACATCAACCACCCATGGCGATGACAAAAATGAATTTGAAGGAATTAAATAAGATTCAGCAAACCCGCTATATTTAGACAAAGCAACTTCATTTTCACTGATTATCTTAGAAAAAGATGGAGATAATGAGTCCACCAAATTTATTAACAAATAATCCTTCTGTGATTTTCCATTTTCAGATTTTTTAATAGCTGGATTGAAATTGACATTAGAACAACGATTCACAAAGAAGCCAGTAATATGGCAAGTGATATTATACGTTTCATTCTCAACAGTTTGAAGCGTCAAATATAATAAATCACCAGAAGCCTTTTGCATTGGCGGAACGGGGAACCATTGTGATATAGTCAATGATTTAATTGGAGACTTCAACTCCTTTACTGCGCTGTTGAATTTACCATATCTAGAGAGCAGCTCTTCGCTGAAATCTGCCAACAGCTCACATACGCCAGTAATCACTTCCTTCTCTTCACCAGAAAATGGCGCTGCAGTATCATTATTTTTTAAATCTTCACCAGAGCCCTTATCTGTAGTGGAATCGTCGCTCTTCTTTTCAGAACCTGCAACTTCTCCGAGATCAAGGTTGTTGAACTTGGTAGGGCCATTCAACATTCCGAAGGAAGTGCTCAATCTTTCAAGGTAGTGCAACCCTATCACTTCCCTGAACTTTCTAATTTGCTCGTGTGCTGCTGCAAGGTTGTATGGCTTCTCAGCCAAACGAAGAACAAGTCCTTCAGGCTCAGCAACGTTCAACGATGTAAAAATCTCCTCAAAAGGTAAAAGGTCTTCAAATGTCTCAGATAGATTCACATCCGTATAAAAAATATCAAAATTAGTCAAATTCAGAGTTAGCATTGAAATATTTATGGTCTCTCTTAAATCTGCTAGAGTTTCATTATAGTGTGTTTCTGCTTCAATTTCTTGTTGACTCACACATAAAGGCAATTTTATTTTCAAAGTAATCTTCTTAGGTTCCTCTTGTCCTGAAGACACCTCATTATTGTCTTCGGAAGACATTTTTGAAAATATATGGTGGTTTGCCAGAGAATACAAGCCGGACAAAATTCCAAAATTTTTCAGCATTTTTGGTTTTGTGTAATAACATCCCCAGGTTTCCCGTTGGCTGTCTAAAGTGCCAAAATTTAGAATGACCAAAAGCTTATTGAGAGAAAAAGGCGACCGAATACCTTGTTTAAGAATACAATTTCCTTATTGTCTTGTCTTGTCTCTAAATCTGGTTTCCAAGTTGGTGAAAAGTTCCGAAACTTTCCATACTCTGGATATAATCAGGAATACGTATTTATCTAGTCATATGATACTCCAGCAGATTCTATAGCTTCGACATATAGGTGTCCGACCTGGTCTTGCTGTCACTGTTTTCCTAAGAACTTAGAAGGACCCGTTGGTCTGTTTTATTGTGCGACACACGACCGATGTATTTATCTGCTTTATCAAGTAGCTGTAGTCTTCAGCTAAGTGTAAAGCTAAAGTCTTACATAAATGAGTGGGCTCTATAGTGCTCTGGATGTTTCTCTGATACTTGAAGAGGCAGATCTAAGTGAGCCCCATGGTGGTCCCTTTCAGTCATCTAACTGGAGCCTACCGATAGAAGTATGGGCTCAAATTTTCACATATTTAAGTCCCCGAAAGCTAGTTACTCTACGATTAGTTTGCAAACAGTGGAATCATATCATATCAGATGAGTCTATATGGACTGAGCTATTTCGTCAAGACTTTAGGACTTCTGATACTTTTCCAAGTGTAAGCTACTCGCAAACGTGGGCTTCTGAGTATGTGGCAAGGTTGCAAACACAACGGACTTGGAAAAGAAATATGACGACGAGGAAACATGATATAAGCTTTGGTGGTGTTGACTCCTTGGTCAGCTTTTCGAGGGTTGATTTTTTGCTGGATAAACTTATTTGCTTTACTGAGGGAACCGGAGATATGATAATTTGTAACGCATCTGATGGGAAGAGATCGCAACAAATTTTTGGTAATGAATATACTTCACGTTTAAGGGCATATGATATCAATTTTAGATATTTATTTGGATTCACTGATACTGGAGTTTTATTTTTGGAAAATATAGGTGCAGCTGTTTTTGGAAATAGACTGTCTGTAATGAAACTAACACTTGATGATGCGAACAAGGAACCAGAAGAAAGCCCCGATTTTACCACTGCACTTTGCCTCAATCACTTTGTAATTCACTCCACTAACGGGGTAGAAGCTGTTAATGTCACTAATAAGGGAGATATATATACTTGGTCCTCTCAAGGTATGTTAATCAAAAAGCTTCTGTTGGATTGCAATCTCGATTCAGTGAAATGTGACTTTAGAAACTACATAATAGCCAAAGGGAAAGGACTTTTTATAATTGACTTGAATGATTACAGTGTTGTCAAAGTTCCTTTAGAACTTGAGTCGCGTGGGGATTTAGTGCTGTGCCAAGTGGATGTGGATTTTGGAGGTAGAAATATTATCTTGGTATATCCATCGATAGTCACAGTAATAGAGTTTTCAGATCTTAATAGCTTGAGATATAAGCATTTGAATGTCCATAATGGTGTGGAAATAATAGACTTGAATATTCAGAAAATGGCCGGCAACAAAATTCTGAATAGAAATATTTATTTGCCAGGAAAGGATGGATTATTTTGTTCGATAACTTTATCTGACAGTTCTGTTCTTATTTGGGATGTAAGGAATGAGGCGTCTGATATTAAACCATCTTTACATTTGAAGTTTGCAGAAATGCCTTGTCCTTCGGCAGTTGCCATAAACAATTATGTCATAGTGTTGGCTTGGTATAATGGAGAGGCGAGAGTAGTGAATGCTTACACTGGAAAATTGATTAAAAAAATCAAGCCAATGATATCATTAGATCCATATATAATCCCGGTGAGTAAAATACATTTAAATGGTGACCTGTCAATACCCAATGGATTAATAGTGTGTGGTCAAGCAGTACAATATTTCCAGTTCGGTGATGTGCAAACAAAACCAAAAACCATCTCCCTCAAAAAGAAAGTCAACTCCGCAGGCACTAAATCAGTACAGCACGACCTACTTGATCAGCTAGAAGAATACGAGTTTTCTAAGTACGATAATGATCTACAACATAAGCGTCTAGACAAATACAATGGTGTGACCTGTGAGGATTATGAGACTGAACTCTCTGTCGCTTTGGCGCTTTCAAAGAGCTCTCATGAACAGGATCAGCGTAAATCTTCTCGGGATAATGACCCTGATCTAGAGCTACAGTTAGCTTTAGAGCTTTCAGCTACATCGATACAGGACTCTGAAATGGAGGAAGTCTTAAAGCTTTCTTTAATAGATCAGTAGCATTTTTACTTCATAATCCAATATTCGTGCTAAAATTTAAGTTTAGCGTCAATACTTATGCCCTATCCATATAATATACTAATACAAGATTCTACTCACTGTATCTCTATGCATATAAGAATGCTTCACTAGTGATCCTATACTTGTATGTTCTTATTCTCTATCCATTTGTCCTTATAGGTCGGAATAGAATTTTTATCCGCGAAATTCCGAAGTCTTTTTTTTCACTCAATCAGAATATAGCAGTAGTAAGATTTGATGGCAATTATATTCATAATCCATATAATGTATTAAAGATAATGGGGCTCTATGATTATATAAAACGTAGTAAGTATAAGGAAAATGTACTGTTTTTTCAGACGTCGTACCCTTATGCTTGGAGAAATAGTTTGACAGTTGATTTTCATAATTATTACAATAGCCGCTGGAATAATGAAGATCCAAATGCTTCGCAAACATTTGAACATTTCTTGTCGATTGATAATGGTCATTATGGTTTATATTTCTGCATTTTGAATCGGGATTTTAAGAAACGGAAATCTGCTTCAGATTCTTCGGTAGGACATGATTATCTTGGATTGGCATGGTTAGACTCAATGGAGCCTCGTAAACGGGGAGTTAGCTGGATTAGTATTCTGAGAGTTAAGGATGATGTGTATAGTAATATTCGTGCTATAAAGCTGTTTTCTAAGAACCACTTATCTACGTTATCTGTTGTATTGCCTAAGGTAAATGTGTGGGGTCGTAGAAGATATTCGACATCCAGTAGGAGAAAAATATTGCAAACAGATGTGGGACAGGAAGAAGGTTTTGAAGCAGAGGAACTTATGGATGAAACAGATGATTTCAAGGCAACTTTACTTAATACTCAATTAGTCAACATTGAGAAAATATACAACACACAAGATCCAAAGGAGTTGGATCTTATATACCCATTATATCAAACTTTAAAACGTAATGGTATAGCTCTTCCTACGATTCAACATTATAACATGGTATTAGGATCGATTTCCAAACGAAGTTTAAATAATGACAGGCTTGATTTTGAAGCAATTGAATCTAGATTAACGACCTTATTGACCATATATCAGGATATTTTGGATGCTACATCTTTTGGGATTAAGCCAGATTCCGTAACATATGAGACCATTCTTGCTGGTCTTTTTGAAGGAAGCATACAAACAATAAGCATTGGCTATGGCCCATCATGTAATAGATTTCAGTTTGAAAAAGCATCTTCAAAATCTAGAGAGTTTTGTCAGATAGGTTTAAGTTTGTTTCAAAATATTAAATCTTGTACTTTGAGCTTAGAAACTATATTGCCTTACATGTTGGTAAATTTGAACTTGCACCCATATCTTTTAAACCTGATCCTTATGGATAAAATTATTTCGTTGAGAGAAACTATGAGTCAATCATCTTTTGGTTTGTATTATGTTACCTTGATTTCATTGTCGAAGCATTTGAAGAATATGAACTATTTTTCTCTGGAAGCTGAACACTACAAGTTTATTGAGTCTGTATATGAGCAATATAAGGCTGCTGCTTCGGAATCTCCTGAATTACTTGAATTTGAATTCGTAGTCTATGCCGCTCTAGTACGAGGACTTATTGATTCGGGTAATTTCAACTTGGCTACGAAGTTTCTAGATGATATTTTAGTAGACTTTAAGTCAAAATTACTTACGGAATTTCCATCCAATATAATGAAAAGCGAGTTATCTGAGGTTCTTTCTATTTATATGGAGGCTATTTTAGCCACTGGAAAGGAAGAAGACTTAATCAAGTCGTATAATTTATTGATGCAATTTAAGAATTTGTCATACCTTCCTGAGTTATCTACAACGTTGTATAACAACATGATAAATCAATTCAACAATCTATATCATATACTAGAGGAGGAAAAGTCGAATAATAGTTATTCGGATACTGAAATTGATCATATTTCCAAGAAGCAATATGACTACTATACGATCATGTGGAAATTGTACAATCACCTTGCAATTAGAAAAGATTATCACGAAAACGACAAGCATTATACATTTGCTGATTTGTTGTTACATGACAAGGTATTTAATTGCAGAGAATATTTATTATCATTGAGCATTGATTTAGGAGATCATGAGAGGGCATTCGAGATCATAAAAGAAATAATACTAAAGAACCACCTTATTTTTGACTCCAGTGTTTTAAATAAGCTTTTGGGTTATTTATACAATGGATCCACGCTAAACGAGTTTAATCGGTTTTACTATGGCGTTTTAACAAGTTTAGTGGAATCTCAGGCGACTTATTATCGGGATCCAGTTTCTTTGAGCGAATTTGCGTCAGTTGTGACAAAATATATTTTAATTGGCCATAATGAACACAGCTTAAAATTCTTATTGAATTCTAAAATGGTTGATCAATTATTTTCATCTTTTGAGTTGCTAAATCATAACAAATCTGGTATAATAGAAATCAATTTGTTTTTCATCCAATATACCTCTATAGACATGAACCACGTCACTGGAAAAGATTTGAACAGAATTTTGCATTTGCAATCCCTTATTATTCATGAATTGGAAGATCCCGACAATATATACTGCGAAAGTAAAAGTTTGCTTGAGTTCAAAGCATCTGTTGAAAACAGTTTTAAATCCAACCTCGATTTCTACCTTTCTAATCATGGGTCATCTTTATCTAATGATATCATTACTGCAGCTGAATTGTGTAACTATGGATTAGATTCTACCGTGGCTCATTTCTCACCACCCCAGACTAGAGAGATCGATTTGAGTGTACTCCTCAATGTTAATTACGATGTTGGTGTTGAACGTTTTATTTCATCGTTTATTGAGGGATGCAATTTTAATGCAGCTACCTGGAAAATTATCGTC
The DNA here is from genome assembly GCA_031081795.1 of Debaryomyces singareniensis. NCBI lineage: Eukaryota > Fungi > Ascomycota > Pichiomycetes > Serinales > Debaryomycetaceae > Debaryomyces > Debaryomyces singareniensis. Next base: position 603,731 of record JARYSX010000004.1, read on the forward strand.
AATGAACAATTCATGCTGGATTACTTAGAACGCAATGAAAAAATCAAAATTGAGCACTTTCTCAATAGGCTCTTAGCACTGGACGTTCAAAATTCTGAAAAAGTAGGTTTGCTTATTAAAATTGTGAAATTCGAAAATGATAAAATAAACATTCGCGTATTCAAGATGATATTATCCGCTTCTGAGTTTGCTACCGATGATATACTTGAGGCATTTATGGGCTCGTTATTACGTTCATCTAATGTGTACTTGCATAATATGGTAAGTGAAAATTTTGAAAGATTGCTTGCCATTAATGGATCATCTTTATGGTTGGACACCTATCTTAAAGCAGCTTTGAAGACCAATAATAAAAGAATCATGAACAAGATTACATTGGTCAAATTAATTGATGATGAGAGCCCGGAATCGTGGGGTGGTAGAACTTTGCTTTTAACTTCATTGTTAAAAATTCACGCGAAGCTTGGACAATTTAAAGAATTCGGTAAGTTGTTTCGATCACAATTATCAAAAGAGAATGGAAAGGATTTGATATTAAGTTCCCCTGAGCTTAGTAATATTCTCATCAAATACTATTTATACAATGGCAGCTTTGCTGTAATTGAACAAGTTTTTAATAACTTCAAGAACCTCTCTACTGAAACCCAGAACTTGATCCTTTTTAACCAATTCATGTTAAGCACAAGTGGGAGAGATATTTGTCCTGAAGTTAAATCGCATGCGAACTTGAACAAATATGCGTTGAATTTGCTAATGTGTGACGACCTCAGCTCAATGGTCGATCTCCTGAAACTCAACACCAGGCATAAAACCGACTTGGTATTTGGTTCTGTTATGCGCTACATGGCTAGGGCAGCTGCAATCAATTGTTTTCTTGGATTGAACCATACTTCTCTTCAAAAGAAATATACAAACTTGTTGAAATTGATGAAAATGATTAATCTCAAAACAATTGAATTCAATTCCTTCTTACTTGTTGTATCTTTCTTAACCACCACTGGTTCTACTGGAGAATTGAGTATGATCTTGAATAAATTGGTGAACGATAATCACTTATCCAAATACATCAACTATTACTTTTTCAATGTTCCATTATTCAAGGATAATCAGAACTTGATTCTTTTATCAACTTTGAAGAATTCTTTTTTGTTTTTAGAAGACAAAATTAATATTCATACGATTAATGAAGTAGTCAGAGCAAACCACTTGAAACTACAAACTAATGAGTTCAATAATGACTTAATAGATTTAATTCTAGCATAAATTATAAATCGCCTGGAATTATGCTTTATAGTACTATCATATCATATCATATCATATTTATTAAAATATAATTTATTATCTGTTTCACTAGACATTAATTCTATCAATAAGCTTTAAGAGGTTGAACAATAAATATATATACTCGCAACCACCATACCAACTAAACTGGTGATGAGAGTATCTTCCCTTTGTCGAATACACAAGTCAAGTTCACTTATGAAAAAAGCAAACCCTATAGCAGTTAAATCCTTCAATATCAATCATACTTCATATGATAAACTTCGACCATCATTTTCCCCCAGGTTGGTGGACCAATTCTTACTAGACCTTAATTTGGGTGAAAAAAGAGCTGATGGGGAAAGCTCCTTTTATACAAATAAGCAAATATTGGAATTGGCCGTAGGTACTGGTAAATTCACGAAAAACTTGGTAGGAAATGGTTGGGGAGACAATTTGACGGTGGTAGACGCCTCTGAAGGGATGCTACAAACCTTCAAGCTTAATTATCCAGATATTAAAGCAGAAGTTGGATCTTCTTATCATATCCCACTTGAGGACTCAAGTGCTGATGCTATAATAATAGCACAGGCTTTTCATTGGTTCGCTGATGCCGATTCATTGAAAGAGCTTTCCAGGGTGTTGAAGCCGAAAGGATACTTGGGATTAATCTGGAATTTCGATACGCCTTCAATAAGCCAGCGGTTGCATGAGCCTATTCCTAATGTTTCTTTGTTATTCGAAGATCCAGAAAGTGAAATAGCTAAAGAGGCTGCTTCTGTAAGCATTAAAAGCTCACAGGACCTAGAAGGTATTGTGAACAAGTTTTTCAATTTACATCCATGGTCAAATGATGTATCGAATTATATCTACACTTTTGATACAAATGTTCCTCAATACAGACATGGTAAGTGGAAGGAACTTCTTTGCAATGAAAACCAGTATTTTTCAAGTATTCAACACGAGAATTTTTTCTTCTATACAAATCAGCTTCCTCTTGATGACGTATACAAGTACTGGGAAACAAGATCTTTTATTACCTGTTTAAGCGAAGAAAAGAAAAAAGAGATTAAAGAACATATATCTGAGATATGCGCTCGAAGTGTTCAAGATTCAGACAAGGTGATGAAGGGACAAGATGAAGTTTTGACTAGATGTATTGCAAACCATGCTGTAACTCTTCAAGTTAAGAAATAGATTCCGAATTTTATGCTGTGTACAAGATGTGACATTAACTATATGAAATAAATTATTTAAATATTCCTAACTGGGCCATTTTATTTTAGTAGAGATCCAAATCTTAGCAAGGTAGTCTGCAAATCTACTCTCGGCCTCGCTAAGTTGAAAGTAAGCTCCTGTTTGAGGTTTATAGTTTCCCTTAGAGATATATTCTTCAATATAATTATATGCACAGTATTGATAGCCTGCGCAGATGGGGTTTTTTTGCCATCCTTTGGCAGGTTCTCTATTGAATATACGGTCAACCTTGAGCCTTTTATCTAGATCATCCCAATCCATCCTTTTCTTATCCTTTTCAGGATGAATGAAGCAATTGGAGAAATTGCTGTGGCATTCGCTTATAGAAACTAACCCCAGTGGTTCAGGTGGTACTATTGCTTCCCTGACCTTCAAAGGCGACTGATATAATTTCAGGCGCTCTTCTGCTGAATATAATGACATGGGGAAGTGTTTTCTATCAGTGGTAAGAGTATTTTTCTTACAAAACTCAAATCCAGAGTTGATCCACAACAACTTACCATTTTTGTCTACATGTCCAGGATGACTCGAACAGAGCTCCTTGGCCTTGCTATCTGGATAGATTGTATGATTCACTTCCAGTGTTGTTTCGCCTACGCTGGCAGCATGGTATGGATTGAAGTCATAACGTTCATCTCCAGCAATCGATAATCCAATCCAATAAAGCTCTTTATCTCCCCAAACTGATGATTTAATAGCTACTTCCCATCTACTTAAAGTTAATGTCATTAGAAGACCTGATAAATGCTTCTGTTTGTTAATTGCAATAAGGCCAGCTTCTTGACAATGTCTCAATCCCAGCATATACGCATTAGATAATGTATGCTCAGTAACGGGAGGAATATTAAAAAATGAATCAATTGTATCTTCTCGTGGGCATAATTTTGCTATGAAATTTGCTTCTATGAAATCATTTCTATCGAGCAATGTCCTGTCCTTGAAGAAGAATGCTGAATTCTTCAAATAGCCCTCGTGTTCAAAAAACTCCTTAGGTGAAGCTAAGGGTATCGTGTCAGCATCCATCAATATTACTTCTTCGAATGAATTAAATATAATTGATATTAATTTGCTGAAATAACCCTTAAAATTTGATTTATCCAGGTGCTTGAATAAAGGTTTGGTGTTGACGAACAGAACTTTCTGTACTGGGAATCTAGATTGGTATTCTTCTGCTGACTTCAAGATTCCATCCTTCAAGTCATTCAAGCTCTCTTGCTTACCATAAGAAACGTCGAATAACTTTGTTTGATCCTGAGTGGCAGCTTTAAGTATCTTCATTTTGCTGAAAGAATTTAAGTCTTCTCTCTGCACAATCTGTATCGGGTATTCATTATTAAGGGCTCTCAACATCACAATAAGTTTTACAATATACTTTGTATGTTTGGTCGCTCCTGAAATAACAATTCCCCGTCCGCTGCTAAATTTATGAATATCATCTATCAAGTTTCCGTTCTTCTCACCAAAGGATAAAGTTTCCACCTCCTTTAATGCAGAACTGCTGCCGGACTCAACAATTTCATATGTCTTTACATCTGGTCTTCCGCCCATAAGGTAAGGAAATAATTTCTTGGTCCACCTGTCGTACTTGTCACTTAAAGCCGAGCTTAACTCCAGATTGCCTATAAAACAGTGACCATATAGTCTCTGAAGAGTGATCAAATCAACCAGCTCTTGCTCTATAGTAAGGGTTGTGTCTATGCTCCTTAGGTACTGTTCTTCAAAGGCTTCCCGTACTTTTGATTCCAGAAGTTCTGGAAGCTGCTGACTTGCAAATTTTTTATAAAATGCCTTCTTGTTGGTGATAAGTTTCTCATATTCTCTATGGTCTTTTAAATTCCATTCAGGGTATTTTGTTTCAAAAAAATCGAAAAATTTGCTACATTTTTGATTTGAATCTAACGAAGAGAAACTTTGGAAGTCCTCCTGCCGTTTGAATTCTCCAAAAAATGACGCCTGTGAATTCTTATAATACATTTGGCGCTTCAATTGTTGATCCCATACAATATAATCTTTCGGAAGAAAGTTCCCTCCTAGATTTTTCAATACCCCTGGCCAAATGAAAAAATGAGCTAATACCAACAAACTGAGAATCCCAATTCCAACTCCTATTTTTTTGCTTGTAACCCTCATATTCAACCTTTTCTATTAATTATAAACTGGCTCAATGTTAAACGAGAAACCTGAACATCTATTTGCCATATCATCCAATTTTTACTCTGCCCCACTGTGCCCATAGAGCCATATGCTTGATATATGTCTCACGTGATGTGCCAAAGTTTTTTTTAGTAGCAAAAACCGACGAATTGACCCGTGGTACAGTGGACTAGTATAGCTAGAAACAAATTGTAGATAGATTATACGAATTTATTTATTTATTTATCAATTAACTAAACATTACAGGTAGTATGTTCATTATTATATTAACGAGCCTTTCCTTCTGCGGCCTTCACGAAAATGATATCACCATCTTCAACGAAGTAATCCTTACCTTTCTGTAATAATTTACCAGCAGCCTGGACGGCCTTTTCATCACCATATTCTATCAAATCGTCGTACCTGAAAACATGGGCCAAAATGAAAGTTCTCTCCAAATCGGTATGAATTGTACCTGCGGCTTGAGGGGCTGTGTACCACCTTCTAATTGTCCATTCCCTGACTTCATCTGGACCACATGTGAAAAATGAGATCAAGTCCAACTTCAGTCTCATTGAGGTGATGATTTTTGGTAATGCTGATTGAGCTCCAAGTTCCTTGCAGTAAGCATCTCTTTCCTCATCATCGGCCATCCCAGCTAATTTTTCTTCCAAAGAAACAGAGATTGGAATGATGAGATCGCCAGGAGAGTTAGCGTCAACCCATTCCTTGATCTTCAACAAATGTTTGTTCTTCTTTCTGACATAATCTCTTTCGGACAAATTGATCAAGTAAATACATGGCTTAGCAGTCAACAAGAACATGGTGTTGATAAGTTCAACTTCCTTTTGAGTCCATTTTTGGTTTGCGATTCTCTTCCCATCTTTAAGAAGTTCAATAATTCTTTGCACTAAAGCGGCTTCCTCTTTTTTCTGCTTTACTTCCAACGATTGGCCTCCTCTCTTGGTGATCTTTTCAATACCCTCCAAATGCTTTTCTGCAAACTCTATGTCCTTCAATCTTAATTCATCATGAATAATTTCCAAATCCGCATATGGGTTAACCTCTTCGTTGATATGAATGATATCAGCATCATCAAAACAACGAACAACTTGAAAAATGGCATCAACAGCTCTAATGTTGGCTAAGAAATTGTTACCTAAACCCTCACCGAGATGAGCACCTTTGGTCAAACCGGCAATATCATAAATGGTCATGAAAGCTGGAACTTCACTCTTAGGTTTGTAAATTTCACATAACTTGTCAAATCTTGGTGATGGAACAATAACTCTTGCCTCTTCTGGTTCAATAGTTGCAAATGGATAATTAGCAGGGTTCCCCAAAGGACATCTGGTGATGGCCTGGAAAAATGTTGACTTACCAACGTTTGCTAATCCAACAATACCCGACTTTAAATTGTTACCTGGTCTTCCTAATAATATAGGCTTTTCAACAACCTTCTTCTTTGGTGCCATATTTCTTGATTGGTTTCTAATATAAAATTTTACCTTTATTCACTTTTTCAGTATGCAACATTGTCGAGATTTGGGCATGTCGTTTTAATGTCGTCATTGCGACATTGCGACATTGCGTGCGACGGTTATAATCACGTGATTGTTCATTTTGCTAAGTGAAAATTGTTCAGTGGGTTAAACCCTATACTTAGGAGGGATACCAGACGGCTTTACTTTAATAGACTAAATATGGTGGTTTTAAGGGGATTTCAAAGGAGCGGCTATATTACTGTTAGAAGTTTGAGGAATTTTTGTCAAAGTACAACTATTCAAAATAAAGGAGCTTCAAGCTGTAAGGCAGGCACCGTGTTGAACTTGCAAATCAAGAAGAATGGAACGGAACCTATAGCATTGGAAGATGATCAGTACCCTGAGTGGTTATGGGGATGTCTTGACAAAGCCAAGGTGTCGGAAGAATTGAAGGAGCAGGACATCATGAAGTGGAGAAGAAAGCAGCTAAACAAGGTTAACTCTGCCAAGATTAGAAACAACAACTTTTTGGCAAATATGAAATAGTCACTGTTTATTTCAAATGTATATAACTGTAATACTTAACTATCTATCTAAAATATAGCGCATTTTAAGAAATTTGCTAATCAGAAACTATAGTGAGAAACAAACTAAAGAATAGGCTCGATGTTCAGTTCAGTGGTGTACTTTGCTTGAGCCAATGAAACTGTTTCATCCTCTAAGTTGAAAACTACGTAAGCACTTCTAAGGAAACTATCCCCGAGAAGGTTAGTAGCACCATCATATTTAGCGATTGCAATCGCACAGATATCATTACCATCCTCATCGGTATCGACTGACTGAATCAAATCTGTGAATGGGGTTGCAATAACCTTGTCGCCAAAAGTAAAACTCATAGATCTACCTGAATTCATCAAGGAGCAATTAGTGTAGAACGTGTCTTCTGTTTCATTGTACGTTGCCATTGGATCAATAGCATCGATAATTATATCAATGTAGGCTTCCTCAAATCCACAGTAAGTAGATCCGGTATCAAGAATAAAGCTGGAATTCATAGTTAATTCGCAGTCAAAGTCCTCTGTTTCAATTGAAACTGAGTTTAAAATGGCTTCCTCAAATACGTATTCATGTCCGCTTTTCTGCATTGGGAAAGTGCTCAAGTTTCCTTCAAATCTAGCGACATCAATACCTCCAAATAAAAGAACACCGTTCATGGCATCTGGCGAGTCCATGTAGATAGAGTAAGCAACCTTGTTGATCAATCCCTCTTGCTTCATAAGGTATGGGATATTTGTGTATATATCATCTGTGCTCTCTAAGTATTCGTACCCTATGCCCATAACAGCAAGAGGAGTGTTGGTCTCGTTGGCAACAGCAATCGGAGCGTGCTGCAAAGTGGCACCTCCGAAAGATACGATATCAGATCCCCATAATCCGGTACAAGAGGAATTGTCAGCATAAGCTATTTCAAAGTCGGTATGATTGTTGTGGTAAGTAGAAGAATTCTCTGGAGCAAATGTTCCATACACAGTACAGTCCATTGACCCACCGTTGCTCATACAGTCCGGAGCACCGGATCCTACCACCCACAAATCAGATGATCCAGTGTCAATAAGAACTCCCAAGTCTTGTCCTGGAGACCCAACAGTAATGTTGACTAAGTAAAACGAAATCTCGTTCACCAAGTTTACAACTGCTTCGCCTCTCTTGAAGAGGCCTGCCTTGTGCAAAGCATCATTAACATCTTGGCCTTTAATAACATTGAGATCTAAGTTAACATAACCTTTTCCAGCGGCATAGGCACAGCTGACCAATTCAGCTGCAACGAGAACTTTCAGCAAAAAGCGCATCTTGTATTTTTTTCAAGTCTCAAGTTTGAGTTGTGAATTTTCTGGTTAATCCAGATATATCTCTGATATCTTGTAAATTTATACTAAGCTAACTGAATAATTCACAATCCAAATTTTCATTTTGAATTATACTTTAGTCAAACTTTCCGAACCTTTAATCGTCGATTTCCTATTTAACATGCTATTGGTTTTATCTATTGTTTTTCGCAACTAGAAAATGGTGCTGATATGCATGAAATGATATCACAAACGCATAGGTGTACAATTCATAGACAGGAAAACAATAAAAACGGGTTCGGCACAACTTCTTTCAAACGCATTACTTCTATTTGTTGGTAATTTGATGCCGGCCATACGAACCACTGGACACTAAGTAAACATCTTATCTATCATGATGCATTAAATTATGTACAATGTCATAAAGGGGGCTATTTCTGTTTTTTATTTTCATATCATAGATCCGAGGTATGTATTCAATGTGCTTTAATGAAGTCACACTAGTATAATTTACAATAAAAAGGGTCAATTTGCATTCAATTGGTAGATCAGTGCAGCTATTTTTAGCATAAGCATATGCGACGATAAATAAAAAAAAAATCTTTTTTCGTAGTAAACACTAAGGAAGTCCTCTCCGACAGGCACATCCATTTCTGTAAACCACTGGTAGCCGTAAGTAGACAATTTTTTTTGAATAATAGAGCCATCTGGTTACTAGTTGCAAAGGTCTAGTTTTTTAGTATCCGTATCGCCATATCCACATGAAATTTTATTGATAAGCCTATTATCTGGAGCCATTGTCCTATAAGCGAGATCATAAGGCAAGGATTCTCTACTATATGATTTATGTTTGGCATAGCACGGTTTGGATGAAATCTGATATATCTGTTCTGATACTTAAGCCAGTTCCATCTAATTGAAGTTCCATTGCGCTGAAATGGCGATTCGTTGTTCTTAATTCATATTTGCATTTATTTATGTACGCCTAGTCCCAGCTTGCCAAGACATTAGAAAAGTGAATATTCATTACCAAATCTATTTCTTTCGTAACACTGACCAGTGTTCAATCTATTGAAATGATACATTTTAGAGGAAACTTGCAGACAACAAAAAAGGATATCTGTGTGATATGTATGTAGCATAAGGATTCATTCTCGAGATGATATAGTTTGATCACCACGGGTTGGTTTCAAAGTCTTCATCTTGCCAACCTTTATGGGGCAAGCTGGTAGGAACAGATATACCTGTGAAAATGTCCTCGCTTTGAAGAGCATTGGAGCGCGATGCACCTTCATACTGGAAGCTTGATTGGCTACTATCACCCTTTGCTGCTAGTTCAAGAGGAGTGAGGTTCGAGCTGTAAGTTTCCTTATTGAACTTCAGAATAAGGTTCTCATCACCGTTCTCATTCGCATTTGATTCATAAGCACCATCGTAGTCATATGATTCATTTGCACTTTTATTGTTCGTTATTATCTCTTCTATATCGTCCAATATTTTGTATGGGAGTGAAGGCTGATACTTCTTTGCTTTTAATATGTGGATTCCACCATATCCAGGGCCATAGTTTGTTATTAATTCACCCATGCTTAATAAGGAAACACCAAATACGCAGTTTGGGTTTATATAAATATATTCTTCTTTCAGTAACATTTTGGATTGGGTCATATATTGTATATTGAGTTTTTCGATCTGGGACATTCCTTTGTCACTTTGGAATGTCTTAAGGAGATTAATTAACGCTTTAGCAAACTTAGGTTCGTCAACTTCGTATCTGTACAATTTGTTAGCAACCTTTAGAAGTTGGAAATAATTCAATTTGGAAAACTGATTAACGGTAACAATTAAGCTTTCTTCATCCCGAAGTTGGGTCATACATTGAAGCCACTGGAGTAATTCTATTGTGGGCTGAAGTTGGTATGTGCCAATCTTGTAGATTGAATTATAGTAAAATGGAACATGGTGGGGATCAGAAGTATCATTCTTATTATCAAGCACATTTTGCAACTTGATTTGAGAACTATGCTTACCAAGGAAGTCATACATTGTGCCGTGAGTCCCAGGAAATTGTGTTTTTTGGTTGTGACTCCTTAGCCAGTCCTCAATAGCAGAAATATTAAGCCTTATTTGAATTGCTTTTGCTCTTGAACAATATTTCGATGTTGAAATTATACGATTAAAAATCATAGCATTCATAAAATAAAACACTTCCGAGATTACTTGAGCTTGTATGAATTTATCCACATTGTGAAGCCTAAGAACGTAATGCAAAGCACTTATGACTTGTATGTACCGTATCGGTGAAGGTTTCATTAACTCTCTCTCAGATGGTGGATACAACATATTCATGATATCTTCAAAGTTATTTGGATGAACTTTTTTCTTGTTCTTGAAAAAAGACCAATCCTTTGCGTACGCCACGCTCGATACGTCAACAAGGTTTGTGAAGTTTAACAAGCAGTCATCAATTAATAAATTGAGCCTTGAATTGATTGCAAATGAAAGCAGCATAATAAGAGACTGATTAAGGTTTATCATTTCTTGTAAAAACTTCGGAAATTCTTGATATAAATCAATTTTAGCGAAGTAGAAATGCAAAAATTGCAATACAGATAGCCAATATCCCAACAACACAATATCTCCTGGCCCTCTGTCTGAACCATCATCATTAGCAGCTATATTGAATACCCCCGACTTAGTATTAGTAACAGATCTTAGCCTTGCTACAAAGCATTCAAAAAAGAATTCTGTTAGATCAATACTCTGCACCTTTTGATGCGAGTATCTTATCAACTGAAAGACTACAGCAGCCGGAATTTTTGTGTCGTGTTGATATGAGATCTTAGTTGTCCTTAAATTGAAAATATAATCAAGAAGAGACGGAATATCAGAATCGGTAAACTTTATGAATTCTTCCGGGTACAACTTCTCATAGTCAAATTCCTTCAAATTGTAAAGCTCAGGGTTATTCAGAAGACTGATATCATCCTCTTCAATCTTGGAAGGGCCATTTTCTTGTGCTTCGTCGGGCCCCCAGCTGTTCATGATAGCAGCCTTTGCTCCAATAGTCTGCATTTTGATACGGTTGCTCAATTCATCGACCGCATCATTGGGTTCTTTGAAGAAATCCCGCTTGAAGTAATCATCCTTGCCCAAATCAGAAAGCAGGTTCGTATTAATGATGTTGTGGGACAGAAAGTAATCGCACAATACCTTATCTTCTACATTTAGAACCGAAAGAGCATTCTTGCCATCTGAGCATGGTGCATTGTATGGATCAGCCTGGTTATTCATAAGCAATGTAATCATATCGAGCTTTCCAAGATAGACGGCCCACATTAAAGGTGAGTATTTGACTACCGTGTCGGCCTCATCTGGATCCGCCTTGTACATCTCTAAAAGAGACTCTAAGATCTCATACTGATCAAAACATATAGCAAATATCACTGCGGTAAATCCAGCAGAATCTTCAGGAAACTTCTTCTCTAGTAGTGTCTCATCCTCGTCTAAAATCGCTTCTGTAGCATCAATATCTCCTTTGCAGATATTCAACATCATATTCAACCCCGATTTCTCCTTTTTACTATCTTCACCCTCTCCCTCTAAGTTCTTGATTTCTTCTTCTATTTGCATCTTTGATGATAATACATGTCCACATATGGGATCTTCGAGGCTAAGCTCTTTCTTCACATTAGATCCAGAATTGTCAAATGCTACCTCATCTTCAACTCCGGAAAAGCTCCGTGACCAATCCTCCATATTATTCAACCCTAAGAATTCCTTCTATTTATAATAATATTGAAATATTATATGAAAGGCTTCAGCAGAACACTTATCATAGCCTTTAACTCGATATTTCAAGCTCTGATGTTGTTGCTTATGTAATCATTTGAATCTAAATATTTTTGTAGGAATAGTCCAGTGCTTCCTTCTATTAGCAGTTAGGACATTAAGTAGTTGGATGAAACGGCTTCACTTAAGATATTACCTTTTGGTAGGCATAATCTTCTTGATAATATTCTCATTGAAAGTTGTGGTTAATAATAGCAGTAGTTCAGAGAAAAATGGGATTAGCATATCAGAGCCAATTGGAGTCAACCATAATAATAAAGACAGTAAAAGCCCAAATTCCGTGTCTCAGGATGCAGGTGAAGCTTCTAAGAAAGCTAAGACGCTTGAGAGCTTGAATGATGCAGAAAAGAAGAAATTGGAAGAAAAGTTGAAAGAGCAAGAGAAAATAAAGGAGGATGCAAAGCTCTGTACTGCTTTCAACCCCGTGAATAATCATTTTGTTGATTTGAGTGGATTGTCATCATATGGCAATGAAAATAAGCCTACACCTTGGTTCAGTAAGGGATTCGACACTGGCTTGAACTTCACAGTTGGAATTTGCTCCAATCCATTCAAAAGACTGCACCAATCTGCCAAAGATGTTAAGGATGTGGATGATACTTCGAAGGTGGGGGCATATTACATAGATCCCACTCTGGGCATGTTTGTTTCCATGGGAGAGTACTCTACGAGACCGGTTGTGAGGGGGAAAAAAATCACTCTTACGTATGAAAATGGCTCATACTGCGAAAATGCTTTCACCAAGGATTCGAAGCCTGTAAGGAAGTCTACTGTCATATCTTTCATCTGCGATCGAGAAATGTTCAATAAAGCGTCTGTTTCATTCATAGGATCTCTGAATGATTGCTCATATTTTTTCGAGGTACGTTCTCATTATGCCTGTCCAACCGCAGCTAGGGAAGGCAACATATCAGTCTTTTGGATATTTATTTTTATACTAATTGCTGCACTTCTTGTTTTTGCATTTGGAAGTTCTTTGTATAATCTGTTTCAACGTGGGAAACGTATTCCAGAGAAGATTACTGCATGATACATTATATAATAGCTCGATCCTATTCAAAGACCCGTAATAAAGACATGCATTTATTTTTGTACCTATTTTCATTTTCCTTTAAGCAGATACACCCTTTCTTATCATTAGAGGGAACCACATAAAGCCAGATTTATAGAGTTATGATTAGCTTCTCGAAATTTTTTATCTACGAAATAACTTTATTTACTTAAACCGGAATTTATATATTTTAATTAACAAGTTAGAGCTCAGGAAGCAGTATCGGTTACTAGTTTAGCCACTTGTTCTGTTTGAGACTTGACTTGTAATTTTGCTATAACTTTACCGTTAGAAAGAGCCAAGCGCACAAGCACCGCGACTTTACCTCCCCATATATCCTTACCAAACGCCTTGAAAACATGGGATGTTGAATCACTAGGAACGTAATCAGATCCATCCAAGGGCATCATATTGAGATCGTGCTTCAATTTTCTTACGCTATTCTCGATTGTTTTGGCACCAGAAACATTAAAAACAATTGAATCCTCGCATTCCAATTGATCGAAAACAGAAGTAAAGTTAGAATTATACAAGGGAGAAATAAAATCACCAGCTTGTATTTCTAAATCTTCAATTTGATATTCATCTGACCATCCTTCATCGGTTTCATCTATATTTCCTTCATCATCTATGATTTCCCTATTAGTGTATGACAAAGTGTTACCAAATGCAGCTATCATTTCCTCGTCATGCAAATCTGGAGTAGAAAATGAAACATAAACTGTTCCAGTTTGATCAGGCTTCAACTCACTCAAGGAGATAATGAAGTCTTCTGTGTAAGACTCATTGTCCGGTTGAGAAACAACAGAGACATCCTGTAATACCAAATGGCTCACAGTGTTTGTGATGTTAAATTGTAAGACTAACTTATGAGTATCGACAAAGATATGCTTTACTGCAGAAACAACAAACTCATTTTCTTTATCAGTCAAGTATACTGGGGTCACAGAAGATTTGGTCAATTTGCCGAACTCTTCAAACTCTGGGATTAACAGCAATTCTTGGGCATACTTTTCTTGTTGTATTAAAAGATTAGCACCTTCGTCAGATTGAGCATCATCCTTTGTCTCACCCTTAGAAGAACCAGCTTTATCCATACTCTCAGGTATCTCAGTAGAACTTATTGACTCCAACTTATGCAATTTGTTGTTATATTCCATTGACTTCAATTCTTCGTCAGTAAGTTGAGCTACTTCTCCAAAATCAAATTTCTTTTCAAAATTGGATTCGTCATTCAAGTAATGAGCTAATTTACTTTCAAGAGATGCAATATCGAATTTGGAATCCAATATAACAAGACCTTTTTGTTTCTTGTTGATGAATCTTAACGATATAGAAGCACGATCTCTAACCTCGTCATCAACATCTTGCAAGCATCTATTAAGCAAGATTTTAATGTTTTTGCACAATTCATCATCGCAGGAGACCGCAAATTTAGATAATGCTGTCACTGCTGCAGATCTGATAATTGAGTTCTCTAAAACAAGTCTGTTATAGATATGTCTAATATAATATGACGGATTCTTTGTCTTCGAACCCTCGTCACCTAAGAAGTGTAATACCCGGACAGATAAATCAGTAAACTCACAATCCTCAATGAACTCACACAAGTTCATTAAAATCTTCTGCTTATCACTTTCTTCTGGTAAGAATTTTATCAAGTCAAATAACGCATCGATAATAGTTGACTTTAATTGAACGGATCCATCATCTCTGAGCAAATCAGTCAAGAAAGAAACCAACTTCTTGTGTTTAGAAGGAAACTTCAAAGCTAAATTCTCAATAGCTTCAATAATAACTATCTTAAAGTCCTCGGTTATTTCATCCATAAGAGATGTCATCTTATTGATCAATCTATCAACGCTATCATTGCTGCTGCTTGTATTGGATTCAACTGTACCTACACCCATAGTTTTTAATAGCGTAGTAATTGCTAATGTAGAAATAGATCTGTTGCCGTCATTGATAAGATTTTCTAAGTCTAAGCTGACAACCACAATTTTCTCAGGGTGTTTGTTGGAAATCTTATTTATCAATCTAATAGCAGCAAACCTAGTAGCAGTCCTTGGAACACCTAACAATTTTTGCAAGGTTGCGATTACGGCCATTAAATCCTCATCTTTAACCAAATGTTGTAATCCAATCAAGGTTTTACAAGCTTCAAGCTCTACCATATCAGATTTATGCTTCAAAAACCCAGATAAAATGGGGAATAAGTGAGTAATTAAAGTCTCATCTTCAGTTAAAATTATATTTATATATCTCATCAATTGAATGATGGATAAAGAGTTTCTCAACGATGGTCCTTCAGTCAATGTTGTAATCAATTTCATCATCGCCATTCTGTCATGATTTCTTAAATGGTACAACAAGCCCAAAGCATGGTATTGATACATATAAGAAGTTGAAGGCAAGTTTGATGTTGAGCCACCATAGTACTCGTGAAGTTGGAATTGATTAACAGGAAATTGTTTGTGGGATTGAATAGTGTCAAATGTCTCGTTGCTGAACCTTTTGACGACATCTTTGGCAATTGGTAGTAAGTTGTAAGAGGATATCAAGGCAGCAGAAGAAACAATAGGATTCTTATCAACAATACAATTTCTGAATAACCTCTCTGACGCCGAAACGGTGGTTGGGTCTAAAACTTTAGACAAGGTTCTGATTGCATTGGGCTTGTATATCAAGTCCCCACTTTGAATATCTTTCATGATCGAAGATGTAACCATCAAAATATCTTGTGAAGTCGAAGATAATTCTTTTATTGCTAAGTATACAAGTTGTCTCAACGAGAGATCCTTATGCTGAAACAACTTAGAAATTGAAAAAAACAAAGTAGTTGACTCTTGCTGAGGAAAGACCTCTCCATTATAAATCAACCTAAGCAATTTGGCTAACAATTGCCTACATTTTCTAGCGTTCACAGGAGAGGCATTAAACTGCTGGATACTTTCCTGAAAAACTGCCATTTTATCAGGTAAACCAGCATCTTTACCACGAGCCAGATCTTTCGTTCTATAGCCTTGAGCTGACATACCAAATTATGCTAATTATAATTTTAATCAACCCAGCGTTAAATAACCTAATACAACTCTTACCAATGTACGTGTTGATTTTCGATTCCGTCAACGTATTGATTACGTAATCGGTTGAACATTTTTCAAAAGGAACGATGGTAGTACTACTAAATAGTATTCCTAAAATATAACGCAATGTTCTCTCTTGCTAACATAATTGGGCTCCAAATAAGAAGGAGTATTTCCTTAAACACGTTTGGTTTCAGAGGGGGTTCTTTAGCTCCAAGAATAAACAATTTGATCACGAATATTGATATCACTAGAGGATTCAAAGTCAGAACTTCGGTTAAGAAATTTTGCAAAGATTGTTATATGGTGAAGAGGAAGGGCAGGGTATACGTATACTGCAAGAGTAATGGAAAGCATAAGCAAAGACAAGGATAGTCAAAAAATTTAATGGTAATTTTTTCTTGTATATACTCCGATATATTTCTTTAATAGATGCTAATATTATGATGAGACATTGGTCCTTTTGTTTTACGGTGAGAATTATTCCGTATGGCCGGTCAACTGGTTCTGGGCCTTTTCTTGCGCTTTCTGGGCAAGTTTCACTGCCCTTGTAGTAGGTGTGTTGGGAAATCTAAGATTGTGAGACGGACTCTGTGCAGTGTAGGAATCAGGGATGGAATCTCCAGTAGTTTTTATTCTCTGCACTTTTAGAGGAGCTGGATAGGCTGATTGTGGGCTTTGGGCAACTGACCTTTGCGGCGATAGCGACAGTGACATCGTCAGCATGACAGCCTCCTGCCAAATTTTTACTAGGAGAGCATTTTTTTCAGCTTCTTTTTCACTATTGTCACCAACGCTCTCTGAAAATGTGTTTGAGTTTATTGCATTCTGACTTTTCTTTAATGCTTGGTTTCCATTTTTTATGCCCTCCGACTTTTTGATATTTAATCCTTCCGAATCCGCCAATATTTTCTCGATTCTAGTCAAACTCTCTCCTATGGGATTTAAATTTCTTCTAACATTTAGATATTCTCTATTCAATCTTTCGTATTCTGTCCTTGATTGAATGGGGTTTTGTAGACTTGTAGTGACCTTAAGGAATCGATTAATGCTGAGACCACTAGAATTGGCCTCATTCGAGGTAGTTGGAAATCCTTTCCCTTCTGTTCTCAAATTATTTAAATAGTTGTTATCACTACTTGAAGATTCTGGATTCCGTTTTTGCGGCATGTGTGAGCTAGCAAGATTCCTCATATTCTGGGTACTGTAATTGTTATTAAACATCAAGTTATTCAACGAAAGATTAGAAAAATTTGTTTGTGGTGTTGCGTTTACAACATCCATTAACGAATTCTCTCTCTGGAGCCATAATCTTTGCTGTGTTCTTGTCTCTATATTGTTGTGACTTGAATTACTTTGGTCTAGGTAAGACTCTAGCATGTTGTCTTTCCCACTAGCCTGTTCTTTATTAAGTTTGTTGCCCATATCTCTAGCTTTCTGCTTAGCAGAAAGATACTGTGTATTTGTCCTCTGCAAGTTAGAAAATATCGATTGATCTGGCTGGTATGAATTTCCTTTCACATTATTATTACTTGTTAATACGGGGTGAGCAATATTGTTACTTGCCGCTAAAGTTGTCCTAGGTGGACTGGCCTTGAACGAAAGACCACTATTTGTATCACTAATGGATGGAATATTCAGCGCTCTCTCAATTGACAAAGAAGAGTCCAGATCTATTGTAACTAACCCTCTTTGATTCAGGAAAGATTCCCCTTTTGGAAATGGTTGCTTGTTGGCGTGAATAGAAGTATCCAACTTCTTAACTAATCCAGTTGATTGCGAGAGTAGTAGAGAGCCTCCATATAAATTATTGTGAACTGAAGACGTTGACATGCTTTCAGATGTGAAATTTTCTAACGCTGGGCCATGGAGTTCAGCCTCTGCCTTTTGTTCATCTATTTTTTTAGAACTGACTATTTGACTAGAGAAATCTCCTCTTTTTAAATCTAGGCTCTCGATACCGGAAATACTATTAGATTCAATTTGGTTTTCGGTATTCGCCTGTTGGGTGTGCTTTTCAAGTGTTTCTTCAGATTCGTTTTGTATGCTACCTTCGACATCTTCATATTCGTTACTATCATAATCGTCGTCATTCAACCTAAGAATAGCCCTTTCTTTTTTTCCACTGGTTTTCAACCCTCCGACCTGTAAGGATGAAGTGCTATGCATTTTTAGGGTCCCCAGAGACCTTACGTGTTTGATAGACAGATTCAGCGTAGTCTTGGTTAACGGCTGAAGTCCAGCTATGGTGCTCAATCTTGTCAATGACCGATTATTTCTTTTTAGTGACCCTACCCTATGTCCTGTCTTCATTAATACATCTGTGGATTTTGATCTACCTAAATCCGGCCTGAGATTCGCTTTCTCTGTCTGGGAACCATTTAAGCTCAATTTTGTCAAAGATCTATTAGAAGAGGCATTACGAACAGACTTCTTTTTATTTTGCCTTTTGGGTAGCCCAGACGAATTAGTGGATATTACTTGCCTCTGGTAATCATTATCATTGCTTATATTTGCATTAACACTTGTTAAAGACATTTAACTTTGTATAAAGTATGCTTGTAAGATGCAATTATATCGCCTAGCGAGAACCAATTTAAGACCTGTATATAAAAGAGTTGAAATATTCTATTGTACACTATCTATCTTACTTATCTAATAGTCCGGAGCTCTAAATCTTAGTTGTTGACCTTCCTGGTATATCCGATGAAGTGCATTATCGAAACCACCATCTTTCTGCAATTGTAGATATTTCTCGTAAAGAAGTAAAGCAGTATGAGCATCCTCTATAGAATCATGATTTCCTGTTTGCACTCTTTCTTTCAACAATATATATGCTAGAAACTTTAAGCTAAGTTTTCTCTTGAATTCTGGCAAGTAGAAGAAATCAGCAGTATCTCGGATCTGTTCCTTAGGCACTTGTAAGTTAATGCACCTAAAATCGTTTTGTAAACCATGGCCAACAAAAACACAGCCCAAGTTGAGAAGAAGCCATAATTTCCTATAGGAAGTCTGGAGAGTTGTGAGCGATTTATGCGAGTTAATGGGATCTAAGTCTCCGGCCTCTATTCCTGAAAAGTTTGTAAGATAGTCTTCGATATGACATGTATGAGAGATGTAATCATCTATGAAAGGAACTCCTTTCTTTCCTCCTTCACCTCGAATTACTGACACTCTTGCCAAGGAGATCTTCTTGGGTTTTACTAAATTCTTTGTACCATTCGAGTGGATCTCTAGCTCCTCCGGTTGTAAAATAACAAATTCAGCGTCTATCGCAACCAAGGAATTAGGATGAGGGGCCTCATCGTTAGTAAGAAGCTCATAATCTCTTATGACAGATTTTCTTGTCTCGCAAGCAAAGTGATCTCTATAGAGTATAGATTTGTCCAAAAGTCTCAAATCTGCAAAGCTAGAAATATCAAATTTCTGCATTGTGGCTACTTGCTTCTCGTAAAGAAGAATTATTGGCTTCTTCCAGGGCTTTGAAAGGTCAAAAACTTCAGTCTCTTCTAAAGGCATGACCAAGAAATCATTGAAAAGATACCATTTGTTTTCGATCTTCACGTAGGTTACTAAACTATGTTCGCCCTTCAAGAAAGGAGAATTCTGGCTAATTTCGCATACGAACCCCGAAAGAGAGTACCGCTCACTGTTATTAGATGGCTTATCCTGTATTTCAATTCTTGTTTCAGTATACGAAACAAATATTTCAGGCAAAAGCCAATTCCTTAATTGTGTGAGTAAATTGAATTCTGCCAAATTCAATTTCATATTGATCAGTAAAATAGGAGGTAATCTAATGGCTTTAACCTTTACATCTAAATTATGAGCATATGAAGAGTTACACTGCTGACATGGAATGGATGATACTTGGTTTAGCGTATAATCAAGGTAATCAGTTATATTCAAGGAGTCTTTAGCTGAATTTGTAGTGTTTTTGCTGTAAGACAATAGGATGCTAACCTTGTTTGCCGGCGGACTCAATAGATTAATTGTGAAATGGCCCTCTTTACTGGAATTAATAAAACCACAACTGGGGCTTGATGCCTCAATTGAGTAGTCAACTCTCATCAAGGGCTCAAGAGATGCGTTGCACTCGTTGGCCATATCAAGGTTGCAGATTCTTATAAGAAACTCGTTGAAATCACAAGCGATTTTTTTAAGTTCAAAAAAATCAAAATTTTTACAATCGTTTGTATCAATCAAACCTAAATTTTTGGCTAGCTTGTTCTCATTAATGACCTCTGATAAATTGGATATTCTGCAGTTTTTACCTTTTGATTTATTCATCATATCAAGAAGATAAGCAACTTCATTAAGTATAGATGATCCTCGTGTATTCCCATCTTCTATGATGACTTTATAACTGTTTGGTAGCCATTCTTGGAGGAGACACAGTAACAAGCAATTTTGAAATAGAGGTGAATTCTTATAGATTTGAAGGATCGAGTTTATGTATGAGTTATCAAGGTTATTTTCCAAACCGCTATAATTCGTCTGATTGTAATAACTGAAATCAAAATCCTCTACACCAAATTTAGAGTACTGTATCTTTAGATTAGTATAACAGTTTGGAACTGAATTATCACCTTCTTCCAACTTATGCTGAAATATATGCTCGTCAATTACCAGGCTATTCTGCTTTGTTCCTCTCTCACTAATAAACATTGGTGTTAAGTGATGCTTCAAGTTTACATTCTCTTTCAAGGAGACATATGGCTGTGATCTATTATGCTTTCCATATTTCAAAGGATCGTATGGGAAAACGGTTAGGTCTTTCAGCTGCTGCAATACCTCATCAAATTTCAACGGAACTTTCAGAAGCTCTTTTGGGAAATGAAGGTCTGAATTATAAAAGGAAAGTAGTATATCTTTATAGTACGGCATGCCAACTGATGAGAGTGGATGTATCCCATCCACTGGTATGAAATTCTCTCTTTCTAAGTTTTGGATTGTAGGCTGCTCCAAAAATTCAGGGAAGTTAACAAAATTCATATTCGCGTTATTCATTAAAGACCATAAATGGATATTTTGGTTGATATCATTAAATGCAAAAAACTCACCATTAGCACTCATCTGCAAACCGTTAATAAAGTTCTTATTCGCCATTGAATTAAACGATCTGTTGTTCAAAGTGATGTCTGCTTGATAAATGGACATATTCAGCTGATCATACATATCAACGAATTGTATCTGTCCATTAGGAGATGCTACTATAATTACATTCGATAATTTAGGATGAAACCTCACGTAAGATGCCCCATTCGAAAAAGGTATTGGAGCCAAGGGTTTCATCATACGTAGATCAAATATGTTTACTAACGGATCAACCATAACACTACCTGCTGCGTTATTTCCTCTTCTATATCTAATAGAGCACCCGCAGGTAGCAATATAGTTCCCCTGGACATCAAAATCGGATATAAAGCCATTGTGAGCGCTAAAGCTTTTGATTATCTGGTTGCCATCAGCATCGAAAATCTCTAGCTCACCGTTACTTTTCGCTAGGGTTAGATATTTCAGGGAGTTATTCATAAGCAGTATCTTAGCTTGCATATTATATTTCACGGCCGAAATTGGCTTATTTAAGTCAATTTTGAACAACGAATCTCCGCCCACCATCAAGTCATTGTCCTGATTATAGTTTAACGACATACATGTCAAATTACCAAAAGATGGCTCGTTCAAATTGGTTTTGTTGAGAGATAGTATATTCACACCCCTCCGTGTGTTGAGATTCACGTTATATGGCAGAGTAGTCAAAATACCACGTTGATGGTTCAAATGTTGAAGAACTGAGTAATTCCCCCAGCTGGCTCTGAACTTGGTATATTGGGAGAGCTGAACCTCACCATACATCCCTAATCCTTCTTCCAGTGGTGCAAACGACCTTGTATACCCCTTCGAATCACCACACCATAGCAAGTTCAGTACATTATCAAACTGTAAAGACGTTATTTTGGTCCTATCCAATTCTTGGCTACTTGACCCAATGGATGTAACCAGCACCTTAAATTGTTAGCAATTTATTCATAATTGCGCGTATTGGCTGTATTTTGTGTTAAAATACAACTACTCATTCTATAATCAATTACTTACTTCTCCCCAGCCATCCATATTGTCTTGTTCTGTATTGATGTTTGACTCTATTAGCCTTATACTTTTATATGCAGGTTTTTACATGTTATGTCTACATGTTCTTTTACTGGTTATGTTTTACATGTTACGTTTACATGTTACCGCCACGGCTATATGCAGGTTGCTGTTGGCTGCTGTTTGTGTGTTGGATGGTGTGTGTTTTACCGAATCACATGCGTACTTTGCTTTTTGCCACGGTTGGTAGAGTAAACAATCTACGCCAGCAACAAAGTTAGCCTTCAGACTTCCGCTTTTATTCGTTCGCCAGTACGCGGTCAATAAATTAAATGACCCATTAAGACACAATATTTTAGAAGACACTATAAATAAAGCCTCATAGGAAAATACAACGTGCTGGAGCACGTTGTATTTTAAGCGCTATATTCCTCCTGGTCAAATCATCCCAAAGGATTGCCTCTATGTGTTCTTGCTTTTTGTATTTGTAAGAGTCATCAAAGTCTGTCATAATAGAACGCTCAGAATTATAAAGGTTATTTCGGCAGAAATGCCATATGTAGGGTCATAAATTCCGATACGATATATATATATACATATATAGCTATATAAGCTTGCGTTATACATAGATCCTGTCTTGCTTTACATAAGTCTATACAAAGCTCCAGTTTCATCTATACAAGCTTTATCGTCTACTGGTCAAATCGCGGGTCCTTATCAGTTAAAAACATATTATCAGATTAGGTTTGTGTACACCAGGGATAACCAAATAAACATACCCTAAAATAAACTTGAAAGCAGGATTTGTAAGTATATCTTTAAATTAAAGTCTTTAAATTAAAATCTTACGAAAAAGTGAATATCTTGTTATTTAATATTTGTCTCAAGGTTGTTTTTATTGACTTCTATTATAGTATTAGAAGTATAAATTGATATATTAGTTTGTTTTAAAGTTCAGAATTTTTAATTTATTTTGGTTCAGAAGATATCCTTAGCATTGCGGTTTCATCTGAACAGACTTCAAAGTTTCCAATTATCGCAATTTTAGAGTATTGACTACAGGTACTAGTTTGATAATTGATATCTAAGGATTAAATCACATTAGTGTAGAATTGAGCTTAAACATCGGCTGGTTAAATAAGGCTCATATTTGTGTCCAGTGGCGTCTACGTGGATAAAACTTACTATACAGCTAATTATTCATCATTTAAGATGATGGGAACGTTATTTGGAGGATTCTTCAAGAAAAGGTCCGTGCAGGTACAGGATGCCCCTTCTAAGTTCCTAATGGAAGATAAAAATAAAATGGTTGAAGTTAACATGAAAGAAGAAGATTCCTTCATCGATATTAACTGTAAAAACCTAACTTATGCGGAAGTTGCTGCTATGCTGTGTTCTAACGAGACTATAAAGCCTATTCCGAAAGCAGGTATACGCCGCAAGAGTTCCACTAGAATATCGCGTAATACTTTTGCGGTATTAGATGAAGAACCTTGCTTAGAGACTGAACTTGATTTTCCTGAAGGACTTGAAGAATCATGCTATATTTTAAGAAGACATGATCCTCAGAGTAAGATGAAAAATAAATATTACAAAGCAAGGTCCAAATCAAATAAATAGCATTTTGAAACTTGAATGCTACGATCAATTTACCCGATTATTCTATTTATCTTTATAAACGACGTTTGCCTTATTATATATACTAATTGTTCGACACAATTAACTTTAAGTTGATATGATATTCCGTCTTGTTAGTTCATTATACCTTATCGCGATCTGGTTATGAGCCCTTTCTGACCTTTAAAAAAATTCAGCTCATCGTGAGAGAAGAGTAGGTAAAAATGGCTAAGTCAGACAAGAAGAGGACACTGAGTCATAATGGGGCAGAAAATCTTGCAAGTAAAAAGCTGAAAGTCTCATCTAGTAAACTTGATAATGGCCTGAGCGCTGAAAAGAAGCACAAGAAGGAGAAGAAGATGGAGAAGGAAGACGAGAAGGAAAAGAAAGAAAAGAAGGAAAAGAAGGAAAAGAAGGAAAAGAAGGAAAAGAAGGAAAAGAAGGAAAAGAAGGAAAAGGAGGACAAGGAGGAAAAGAAGGAAAAGAAAGAAAAGAAGGAAAAGAAAGAAAAGAAAGAAAAGAAAGAAAAGAAAGAGAAAGAGGTTGTCAGCAGTGACCAAATAGCTAATGGTAATAACTCTTACAACCAAATGGAGGAGTTGACTAATATCCCTCAATCTAAGGTTGATGATTACATGAAGGAAAATGAAGCTATTGTCGAAGATCCTGAAAATAGTAATTTGAGGCCATTACTCTCTTTTGATTACGTTGAGTTTGACCAAAAGATCTCCAAAATAATCAAAAGATTCCCAAAGCCTACTCCAATACAAGCTGTAGCCTGGCCATATCTTTTGAATGAACGTGATACTATTGGTGTTGCTGAGACTGGTTCAGGTAAGACATTTGCTTTTGGAGTACCAGCTGTTAACAACATCATAAAACATAGGAAAGAAGGTTTAACTATGCTATGTATTTCTCCAACAAGAGAGTTGGCTTTGCAAATATATGACAACTTGGTCGACTTGACTGCTAACTCTTCCGTGTCATGTGTGGCGGTTTACGGGGGTGTTTCTAAGCAAGATCAAATCGACAAGTTAAGAACTGCTAACATTGTAGTTGCTACCCCGGGAAGATTAATTGACTTATTGAACGACGGTGCCTTGAGCTTAGATACTATAGATTACCTTGTGCTAGATGAAGCCGATAGAATGTTGGAAAAAGGTTTCGAAGAAGATATAAAATCAGTTATGAGACAATCCAATCACCCAAAGAGGCAAACCGTCATGTTCACAGCTACGTGGCCAAAGGAAGTAAGAGAGTTGGCTGCTAACTTCATGAATAGTCCAGTAAAGGTAACGATTGGCTCAAGAGACGAGTTGGCTGCAAATAAGAGAATTACACAGATCGTAGAGGTGGTAGATCCAAGAGACAAGGAGCGCAAACTCTTGTCTTTGTTGAGACAATACCAAGGCAATGGCCACAGAGATGACAAAATTCTTATATTTGCCTTGTACAAGAAGGAAGCTACTAGAATAGAAAGCATGCTTCAAAGAAATTCCTACAAAGTATCTGCTATTCACGGTGACTTATCTCAACAGCAAAGAACTTCGGCCCTAAGTGCCTTCAAGAAAGGAGAATCTACTTTGCTTTTAGCCACTGACGTTGCCGCAAGGGGATTGGATATACCCAACGTAAAGGTTGTAATCAATTTGACTTTCCCCTTGACCATTGAAGATTATGTTCATAGAATTGGTCGTACTGGAAGGGCTGGGCAGACCGGTACGGCACATACCCTTTTCACAGAAAATGAGAAGCATTTAAGTGGTGCTATAATCAATATTCTCAATGGTGCAAATCAACCTGTTCCTGACGAATTATTGAAGTTCGGAAGTCATACAAAGAAGAAAACCCATTCTGCTTATGGCGCTTTTTTTAAAGATGTGGACACTACGAAAACGGCGAAGAAAATTAAATTTGACTAGAATGTATATGCATATGTAGTGTAAATAACTCTGCACTGGACATTATCTAATTTGACATCATCAAACTGGACATCTGTATTACAAAAGCTATTACAAAGCTATCATATAAGCCCATACATTATATGAAGAAGATACGTGTTCGAAACCTCCTGTATATAAGCTCATCTGTCAAATATATGGTGATTTAGTAGAGAGTAGAAACATCTGACTAATCAGTATTTCATATTATAGAATATATTATTCATTGAAAAAAAGATACGTAAGTATTAAGTGAGGCATTTTGAGTAGGTTGAACTATAGAGAACCTTGTTACTGCTGAATAGTATCTTAAAGACTTAATATTTTTTGAGCGGAAATTTTTCGGCCATAAGATGAAATTTCAATCTGTTGTATCCATATTTTTTGGACCTTTACTATTTGCTGCTTTAGCTCTATGTACGTCTGGTGTTAGTCCGTTCGATTCACCGGAGTTTTGTTCTCAGATCATTACTCCTTCGTGTAACACAACATTTTCTTACATTGATGCATTGAATGCTGAGATAAGGCCCTTCGTGAAACAGTTGGTCCAGACGCCATACTTCCGTTATTTTAAGTTGAATTTTGACAAGCAATGCAAGTTTTGGAATGCTGAGCACTTTTGTGCTAGCGAAAACTGCGCTGTCGAAATATTGCCACCGTCTCAATATAACTGGTCTGAGGTTAGTAATGAAAGCTTGAAGCCTTCAAAACTCGGTGGCATTAATTATGCTGAAACCACAGGAGCTCTTGCTGTTTCTCAGAATAAAGAAGGCACATGTGAAGATCTTGACTACTGTGAGATAGACGATGATCACCACTGTGTCTACGTGAACTTGGCCAACAATCCCGAAAGGTTCACAGGATATGGGGGGAACCAATCTTTTGAAGTTTGGAAAGCTATTTATTCCGAAAACTGTTTCCCAAACACTAACCCCATGTCTATGACAGACCTCAACGCTAATCCAGAGGAATGTATAGAAAAAGTTGTTTTCTATAGGTTGGTAAGTGGGATGCATGCGTCTATTGCTGTTCATTTATCAAATGAATACTTGTGTTCATCCACTGGAGAATTTTACCCAGACTTAAAGGTCTTTATGGAACGTGTCGGTAAATTTAATGACCGATTATCGAACATTTACTTCAACTATGCTTTAGTCACACAGGCAATTTTAGAATTGTCTAAACAAATTCCTTTGATTGAAACGATAGAAAAGAGAAACAACACTTCAAATCAACGGGATGATTTGTTATCTAGCTCCACCTCAGTTGAAGATTATGAGCTGATTTTAAATCCTATTTTAAAAGAATTGGAAT
This sequence comes from Debaryomyces singareniensis, assembly GCA_031081795.1. Lineage (NCBI taxonomy): Eukaryota > Fungi > Ascomycota > Pichiomycetes > Serinales > Debaryomycetaceae > Debaryomyces > Debaryomyces singareniensis. The sequence continues at coordinate 630,665 of JARYSX010000004.1, forward strand.
TAAATACGCTTTTCGATACTTCTGGGTTTTTTAATGCTGAAAATTCAGCTGAGTTGAAGAAGGATTTCAGAGCTCGTTTTAGAAATGTTTCTGCAATTATGGACTGTGTTGGGTGTGATAGATGTCGTATGTGGGGGAAGGTTCAAACTATAGGATATGGAACTGCTTTAAAGATTTTATTTGAAAGCAATAATGAAGTAAAGCCTACTTTTAGAAGAATAGAGCTTGTTGCCTTAATTAACACACTTGATAGGTTGTCAAAATCTATCGAAGCTATCAATAATTTTAAAAAGATGTACGTCGAATATATGGATAAAGTATGGAAAGGAGAAGCAAAGCCAGGTCAGTATGAGGTAATAAACAAGGGTGGGTTGGATTTCCCATTCGTGCCTTCAGTGCTCAAAAAGCCTCAAGCTATCTCAGAGACTAAGGAATCTGAATTACCAGAATGGCAAAAATTTAGATCTGCATCTAGAAAAGTTAATAAACCAACGGGATTCAAAGACGAGTTAAAGATAGCCTTCGAAGATGTTTACGATGCTCTTACTTTTGTTCTCAAGAGTTACAGAGATTTACCTTTCACTTTATATAGATACAGTGTAGTAAGGTTAGACGAATGGTGGAAAGCTTTCATCGGAATGCCACATTCGTACCGCTACTATGATGACGAGAACCTACAATCAATAGATTTGAATGAAGTTTCATAAATAAATGTTGAACTTAAATATTAATTAATAAAAAAAAAGCTTTTTCTAATGCATTTATTAGTTGTTGCTCGCTAATATTGTAGGTGCTAACATGCATATTTACTCTACTTATAAGAGAACAGCAGCAACAGCAGCAATACCTGCACCTGCGGCCATAACTCTGTTACCTGCGGCATTACCTTCTTGAGTGTAGACAGCAGCAGAACTACTATTGTAAACAGAAGTGAATGTTGATTGATGGTAGACGGTCAGCTCAACACCAGTGGAAGCTGTAACTGTTGGAGTAACGGTAACATCAACATATGTAACATCGCCAGAAGCAGAAGAAGCAACTGGCAAAACTGACGAAGCGTGAGAAGCGGTCTCTGGGCAAATGGTTGTGTAGATAGTCTCCATACCACTGATAGTTGTAGTAACAGTAGTGTAGGATGAAGTAGAAGCAACTGGCTTGACAGCTGAACTATGAGACATGGTTTCTGGACAGACTGTTGTGTAGATAGTTTCTATTCCATCGACGGTTGTAGTAACAGTGGTGTAAGAAGAGGAAGAGGCGGTCTTTTCACACTTATTGTCAACACAAGAGGTGATGGTAACATCAGTACTGTGGAGGTCTGTGACTGTTGAGACGTCATAGCTTGTGGTAGCAGCAGCACCAGTTGCGAAAGCAGCAATACCTAAGTTCTTGATTTGCATCCTAATGATCTTTTTTTATTAATGAATGTCTAAGCGAAAGAATAAACTATAGAGTACTAACACTATGTACTATCTGCCCATATTTATATTCTAATCTAAATTTTTTAAACCTCGTCTACCTAACCTTAATGGTCCAATGAAGAATAGTATCTGGAATTCAAATATATGAAGAACGCGTATCCCGTGTCTCCAACATAATGAAACACCAAATAAGACGTGATGTTAGGAAGCGTACTTCAGATTTAGTGGGCTATTAGATTGTTACAAGAAACAGTATACGCAAAAAAAACGCGTTAAGAAACAATGATACGCGTTTTTCGATCCAGTGTTTACTAACATTCGTGTGTTTGATATTTAGATCATACAGAAAAAACAAACAAACACGACACGAATTTAGATCAAACATATTAATTGGGAAAAATGATCTATTGTAGTTATGTTCGTACGGATTCTTAATACGTGCTCATTTTTGTGCTTTCTTGAATAGAGGCCACCCCTTCTCTCATACAACACAAAATATAATTGAATGTAAACAGTAACGTCATGAATCCTTGCATGGGCATGGGGCGGTAGGAATTTTTCTCGTACCCCCTTAGCAATCAATTATCATTTGCATCCGTGCGTGAATCAATGGTGAACAAGATATTGCATAGTAGAAGAATGTAGGAGCAGTTGGGCTAAGTGAAAGCCCCATAGTAGATTTCATTCCAGGGCTTGGGACTGACATTCGAATGTTCTCTATACAGAGTTTCGGAGAAATTTTCATTTCTAGCTAAGCTGATGCTACTTCTATTACTTATAAATGTACAATAATATCAATTCAACATTAAATTCATCTCCCAGTCGGAGATGACACTTATCCAATCATCTCTAGAATCTTTGACCCTCTTGCGCCGCCAAACCTCTAGCATGATTTGACGAGCCCCCCAGTAACTACCTAGGTATTGAGCTATATCTGCGCCCCACTTTTTGAACCCAGTCTGTAACTCGTCAGAAGTAGCCTCACAGCCTGCAATAAAACCTTGCCAAAATAAAGGAATTATGAATGCTGTTCCTTGAGTGATAATCCTTTGGATAGCATTTAAATGCTCTAATGTTTTTGCGACTTTATTCTGAAGTTTTTCTGGTTCGACTGAATTAATAAATCTTTCGAAGTAAATGGTCAAAGCGTGATAAAAGGATATTATATGATGATAAGTGATTTCATGCATGGGAGACAAAAAAACCTTATTTCCCACAATAATTGGATTATTTTTGAACAATACCCATTCTAGGTTCCATTTATTTAGCTTTTCTTCTAAGATCTGTCTTTCTTTTTCATATGAAACTGGCAAAGCCCTGCCAGTTTCTCCACAATATATATTTATCCTCAATAGGTTAACTATTTCTCGAAATAAGATAATCAAAGAATTAGGTAAACCATACAATGCTTCAGTTGCAAAGTTTTCCTTGTTTTTATTCGTATTAATCAATTTCTTGTCGACGAAAAGAGGTGTTCCTTTCTCAGTGCCAGCAACCGAGGCTTCACCTGTTTCGATATCAACAAACATGTCATTTACCTTACTGAAAAATATTTGGTCAAGATCCACAGCACCGTTAGGCCCTCCCTTCCCTGATATCTCTAAGTCTCTAGTCCTAGACTGGATGTCTAGCTTGATGTTTTCAATATCCAAACAGGTCAGATCCTGGATTAACTTCAAGGACAGAAAAATTCTATGAAGAACTTTTGCTCTAGTTGATAATTTTTTCTTGTGCTTCATTTTTGTTGCAATCACTCGTCCACACCATCTTATATATAGATTTGTATCCTGCATTGTTCCCCAAACTAAATCGACACTAATCATAGACAATACAGCGCATAAAACATCCTTATACTTCTCACTCATCACGCATCTTTCTATGTCCTTCTCCGAGTCAACATTTGAGCCTAATAAGCTACGTACAAATAAACTAGCTTGATTTCTGAGACAAATACCCAAATTTAGGTAATATTTCATAGGTTCTGAATTTTTAGGAAATTTAGCTTGAAGATTAAAGGCCAGGACTGCTAATAGTGCATTAAGCAACGCATTTTTTGCATTCGAGGTTTTTCCGAGCGCCAGTAGTTCCCCTATTGCCATCAATGCTTTTGGAAAATAAATGATTCTCCAGGGATTTTCTGTTAAAGGGATAACAGTCATCAAATCTGCAACAATTTTGTTGTAGTAACTCAAGAGATATCTTGTTAGCGGCTGCACCTGCAAAGCGGTGGTAGGCATACCTTGTGGACCGTCGTGATCTATCTTAGGTATAGACAATTGAAAACCTATCTCAGGCTCCAATGGATTATTGACAATAGACATAATCGAGGAAGGCATCTGCGTATTAGTAGCGTTTTCTCCATCTATAAACCCGTTTGCTTCTTCCTCTGATACTTTAATGTGTTTTGATGCATGCAAATTTATTTCTAAGTTATTGTTCTGTTTGTATGGATTGTCATAATAGTAATTACTATAATTTGAATAATATAACGCTTGGTTCGAGGGACCAACAAGCTTTAAAAATCCGTCCTTTTGAGATATCACCCCTTCACCTGAATTTTTGGTTTCTTCTTTATCATCTAAGTTTCCATTCCCTTTTGTTGAATAGCCTCCGGCTTGAAGATTATTATGTTTATGAAACAATAAATTTAAAAAATTAGGATTCTGGTTCAGATTCGGATTTTGAATCTCAAAGTTTGAAGATTGCACAGTGTTCTGATACCCATTTCCTTCAGAAGACAAGTTACTCATTAAATCTAAGAGTGCCGAATCACCATTTAAAGCAGCTGCTGTCAACATGGCATCATCTCTTAATTCATTTGATAACCATAAGTGGTCTGGTGCATACGATTCTTGCACATGATAACCATTGTAGTATTGCCTCTTGGTATCAAGCCCACGCCATTTTTGTGAGCTCGACAAGGTATCTGACGATGACTCCTTATCATCAAAATTATCACTGACCTTCGTGTAATGCTTACTATTGAAGACACCAAACGGGCCTAGAAGCTTTGTTTTGTTCAATGTACTCACCATCTCATCGTTAGAAGAGTTATGGAGTATAGATAAGTCATTATCCAAATCTTCGTATGTCTCATACTCCGCTTCCCATTTCACGAAATTGATGGCCCTTCTTTGAAAGAACTCTAGCCCGTTATCCTCCTTCTCTTGACTCTTAGAAAAAATCACCAGCTTGGATACAATCTCACCCCTTCTGCGAAAAAAACAAAGTGGTTCGGACCATTTTAGCTTGATATCATAACCTGAGCAAATGAGACCCGCCTTATTACAATTCTCACACTTGGGCTTCTTTAAGTCACATTTAACTTTTCTAGATCTACAAGTAAAGCACCCATTGAATGATTTCGATCTTTTTGCTTTACTTGTCCCGACCGCTATTCTCTTCTTATCTTCCTTTCGATTCTCGGCATCTGCGCTATCATCAAGCGCTATCTGTACCCTCTTTTTTTCTGAGGAGACCATATCTAAATGCCATACAGGGCTCGATACACTAATAGCCTTTCTGCGACCTCTTATCAAGGTTATCTATAGAACGATATGAAATATAGTCTTACTCTTCTGTTTCCTCGCTATGAATTTCTGAATTAGGACTACGTCATTATCACGTGACGTGGTCTTAATCTAAGCTTATGGCAAAAGACCAGGTAAGAAAAGCAAGTATGAGTTTGATAAAGCATTGGAAATTTAATAAGGATGAAGATATAGTTCTCAGCAACCTTGAAGGGTTGTGTAGGGTTAACCCTTCAATAGGGTTCATTCCGAGCGAAAAAGTAGTTTATAATCTTGAGTCAGATTCATCTGAAAAAATTGCTTTGATAAGTGGTGGTGGGGCCGGGCATGAGCCTCTCCATGGAGGATTTGTTGGAGAGAACCTCCTTGATGCTGCAGTAAGTGGGGCTATCTTTGCTTCACCATCAACAAAACAAATTTTAGCGGCAATTAAAACCAAAGCACATAAGGATAGGGGAACTTTGGTTGTGGTCAAGAATTACACGGGCGATATTTTGCATTTCGGTTTGGCGGTCGAAAGAGCAAAAAATCAGGGTTACAAGATCGAGATATTGCCAATTGGTGATGACGTTGCTGTTGGAAGAGAACAGAATGCTATGGTAGGCAGAAGAGGTATTGCTGGGGTTGCCCTTGTCCATAAGATACTTGGTGCTATCACTGTCAAATCTCCTTCTCTCAGTTTAGCATCTCTACATAAGTTTGGTACTCTGTTGAATTCTAACTTGGTGACTTTGGCCGCTTCCTTGGACAGAACCTCTGTTCCAGGTAAAAGTGGAGAGATTGAATTTACAGCACATGATGAAATGGAGTTGGGTTTAGGAATACATAATGAGCCTGGAGTGAAAATTAGTCCAATCCCAAACATTGATGAATTATGTCAAAAGATGTTTCACATGTTATTGTCGCCTGAGGATAAGGAACGTCATTATGTTGACTTTGATCTCAAGAACGATGAATTTGCTCTTTGTGTTAACAACATTGGTGGTACATCTACTTTCGAAATGCTTGCCGTTACTGAGCATGTTTACCAAAACTTACCATTTAGCAAAAGACCTAAGAGGGTTATTATGGGTGATTTTGTAACGTCTTTTAACTCGCCTGGATTTTCTATTACTCTTTTAAATTTGTCCGGCTTAGCTAAGATGACTGATGTTTCTGTCGATTCCCTTTGTGAATACTTGGACACTCCAACCAATGCACCTGGATGGAGGGCTAAATCTTACAACGCCGATGAATGGAATCGAGAGACAGTGACCATCGAGTCCCCTATGAAACATCATACTCCTCCAAAGTCAGAATTGAAAATGGATAAGGATCTTTTTACAAGATGTATATTATCTTCAATGAAGAAACTTCTTGAAAAGGAACCTCTCATTACCAAATACGACACCTTGGTTGGAGATGGTGACTGTGGAGAGACCCTAGCAAATGGTGCTAACTCTATTCTTAAAGCTCTTAAGACGGACAGTTTCCAGAAAACCTTGTCAGATCCTGTTATAACTTTATCTAATATTACAGAGTTGATCGAAGAAGCTATGGGAGGGACTTCAGGAGGAATTTATTCCATCTATTTAACAGCTTTAGTGAGTGCAATTCAAAAGCAAAACGAATTGAATGTTTCTACAATTGCAAGCTCATTAAAATTCGCCCTTTATGATGGCCTTTTCAAGTACACTAAGGCTAGGGTAGGGGGGAGAACCTTAGTGGACACCCTTCAACCATTTGTAGATTCTCTCGCAAAAGACGGCGATATCTCAGCCGCTTTAAAAGCAGCTAGAAATGGTTGCGAAGCTACAAAGACCTTGAAGGCCAAATTTGGAAGAGCAAGTTACGTGGACGACTCTGAATTCAAAGATGGGGACATTCCCGATCCAGGCGCTGTCGGATTGCTAGCAATATTGGAAGGTTTTATTGAAGCTATGTAAACATGTGCAATCATAATTTCTTCAATATTAATACATATATATATAATTAAATATATGTATTTGCAATATTTCTGCTACTGATTTTTTGTAATCTTATAAGTTTTGTGAAAAAAGTACAAAACTTGAGACATCGCAAAAATCTGTTATTTTAAGTTTAAGCGGGATCAAAAAGTAAGTTAACATTTAATGTATTTAATATATCATTATATCTACATCCACATCCTCGATTGAATCATTCGTTTCTCTATCAGAATTGAAAGCTTGTTTTCTCCAAATTCTATTTAGTATTTTTAAAGCAAAAGCAGCACTTCCCAGACCCATCTGCGATGTTAACCTAAAAAATTTCATAATTAGAAATTTGTGATCTTCGGAGCACGCATTAACACCTGCAATAAAAATTGGCCATTGGATTATCAATAAAGCTGCATTGTGTGATGCTGATGTGTCTTGTGCTGATTTTAAGAAGGAGATAAGTTTAATTAGTTTCGTAGTAATCTCTTGTACCGGTGGTGAATTGAATTGCATGCTCAAACCTTTTGTAAAGATTGATATAACTGAAGCTAAAATATATGATTGATGCGAGTTATTGATCCAACGAATATATGATTCATGGCCCTCAGTTTTGTTTTGATAGTTAGTGATGCTTTTTTCAGGTCTGTTTTCCAGAAAAGAAGTATATTCTTTCGAGTTTTCAAAATCAAAAAACTCTATATTTAACTGCTTGTAAAATTCGTGGAGTAGTCGTATACTTTCAAAAGCTAGACCATTATCGATGTCATATTTTCCATTTCTGATTCGATTTAAGAGCTTGATCAAGTCTCTCAAAGTAATGACACATAAATTATGATATCCATAGAGTAAGTTATACCCATTACCAAATACTAGGCCCATTTCTCGTAGAACTTCCAATTCATGGTCATTCCCTGGAGTAATAAATGTATCTATCTCCTTCAGCGTACGTAAGCTTCCTCCAAATTTAGAGCTAAGACCAGCTAGCACCTCAATAGAGATGAACCAAAACTTACAGAAGATTAGAATTTTTGAATTTTTGAATTTACTTTGGCCTGAGCGATCAGATGAGTTTTTCAATAAAATTTCCCTTGCTCCTTTTAAATGAGGACGCCAATCTTGGGATTCGTTTGCTGCATTCGACGATGTTAGCAACAATACTGTCAACAATACTGTTTCAATATTCGAACAAATCATATTTCTATCATTATTTTTAAGAGTCGTCAAAATAGCAGGTTCCAATAGCTTCAAGCATTTAGCAAGATACATACAATATGCTTCCTCATCTTCTGGAAGATTATTTTTTTGCAGCGAAGTTTTTGCACCTTGTGCTAAGATAGCAGCTAAAAGAAAGGGAGCTTGAGAAGCACGTTGCAACAAAATATCACGAGCAGGATTGAAATAAGAACCTAATTCCTTATCATAAGCAGGTATGGGAAGTATAATGCTTGAAAAATCGTTATAAAATTCCAGAAGATACATTTTTTCGAGACTTTTCGTCGTTTTGATATAGTCCAATGGGATATTCTTCAAAATTTCATCTTCTGTGTGAATAGGCAGAGCATCCCTACCTGAAACAAGCAGATCTAATTTCAAAGCCTTTTGCACAGTAAAGAAATCGCTCCACAGATCCAGCGAGAAGTCATCTGATTTCCCAAAGTTTGAAACATCCATTATATTATTAACAAGACCGTTGAGGTCAGAAACAAGAACATTTAAATCATCTGCATTGAGATCGATGGGCATATTTCCTGCAAAGTTTTCAGCCGAATTATCTCCACTAACATTAGCTTCAGCTAGGACACCAAATCTTCGAATATCAATGCAGTTATCTGAAGATGACATCTCCATGCTAGGCCCAGAGCTATCTCTTAGTCGGTAAGCAGAACTCTTACTCGGGCCCAAAAGAGCTTCTTCAGGCCCAAATACGTCATGATTAATCTTGTCCATTACATTATCCCTGCTATCAACTTCTATGAATTTTCCTTCATTCGAATTACCATTTTTTTTCGGTTCGTCGAAGTTGCCAGTACTGATGTTCCTAGTCTGTATCATATCAGTTTTGTCTTCGGTTTCTGTAGACTCCATATCTCGTACCCCTAGCTGTAACATCCTTCTTTTAGAAATACGGGGGACCTTTTCACCTATTCCCGGATATGAACATTCCTTCATAAGCCTGTGACATTGCCAACAGGAAGGCTTCCCTTCATCACATTTTATCTTTCTTCTCTTGCATTCTCTACATCCCTTTCTACTATAATCCCTTTTCTTCTTGATGGCATCATTGGGAAAGGTAAGAGCTAGGCTTTTCATTAGTGCTTTAATGAATAAAAAAGAACCTATAAGAGATGAAGGATTGTATATTGTAGTGTATAATAGAGTTCTTGCGATAAGATATATCATATGCGCTCTGCTTGTTATTTGAAATGTATGAACACCCAAAAACGTCTTATTTATGGAAATATATTTATCTAAAGCTTTATGAGTAGCAGAAACATATTTGTTAATGGATGCCATATTGGTGTGAAACACGGCTTTCTGTAAATAATATAATTAAATGCATTAACTACAAATAGATATCAAGACAATTCAGTATACAGCACCGTTAGTTGGTATTATAGGCTGTATAATTATTGTAGCTATGATAGGATTGTAAATTACTATAAAAAGAAGCAACTAAACCTTGCTCTTTTTAACTTGTGGATCCTGAGAATCCAAGATAGGACTTTCAGATTTGCGCTTCATTCTTTGCTTGCCGTTAGGTAAATCCAGAGATGGATCTAACAACTGCGCTTCCAGGTTCTGGGAATCAAGGAATTCGCTAACATCAAATTCGTCCATATCGATGGGCTTTACCACGTCATTCGGCTTTACCACATCATTTCGCTTTGAAATTTCATCCTTCGAGGTAGATCTAGGTTGGCTTGAATTACCTGTTATCCCTTGATCGAGTCTTTGCTGATCTAATTGTTTCTGCTGCTGTTGTTGTTGCTCTGCAAGTTTTTGTATCCAATCCTGAACTTGCTGTATGGACTGACCCTGTGCAAACATGTTTTGTTCTAATCCATTTATGATATCGTTAGAATTTTCGAGTGAATGATCTAAATTACTAAGTCCAAAATTAAGCGCAGCGCTAGGGGTCCCTGGATTACTATTTATCCCACCATTGGGAAGATTGAGATCAGAGAATAAATTTTTTGGAGAAAGAATTGAAGGGTCATGAATTTGAGCCAGTTGGTATAACGGGTTAGGATTGTTATGCATATCAGTTGGAGTGTTTCCATATGATCTCATTATCTCTTCTATGCTTCCTGAGTTCTCTCGAGATCTTTCTGGAGACTTCTCCGGCGTGGCTTTATGGGCCTGATCAGTCAACATAAGAAGTGGTTTGTTGAATGGGCTCGGCGCCCTGGAGGTACGAAGACCGTTCTGAAGCAGTAAATTAGATGGCTGTATTGGATTCTGTGTCGAATTCTGGAAATTATAAGTTGTCAATTGCGAAGTGGTATTATCTTTCGGGAAACTTGCGGGCTCAAGGTCCAAAAACTTACCAGCAGAACTACCATAAACGGCTGCCAAAAACTTCAAAATCTTTTCCATTGTTTGAGCTTGTTGCTGGTTACTTTCCCTACTTATATAGATTTCCTGCCACATAGTTTTATTGTCTTTCCTGATTCTTCTTAGATCCTCGCTTAATGCTAACTGATTCATCTTGATTTGATCAAGTTCATTAAGTACAACTTGAAAGTTAATGCCTGTAGTCTCAGTGCTCTCACCTTCATGACTCATAGATTTATTTCTAACTATTTTATTCAATAAGTCCTCCCTTCCCCTTATAAAATACGGGTTCTCGAACACCCAAATTTCGTCATTCTTGTCATCTCTCTGTAAAGTTCCGTTATTTATATCTTGTACCTTGTGCCAACCATACATGTTTAGCTGTCTAACAAAACTTGTAAAATTATTGTGTTTAAAGTACTTAGGTAAAATAACCTTCATAAATTCTTCTCTATGGAAAACCTGGAAAGTTTTCCCATCTTCATTCCATCGTATATATTCATGATTAGAAGAATCATTTACCATAGACCATATTTTCATAACAAAAGCTGGCTTACTTTTCGGTCCAGCAGTTTCTTTCCTCTTCCTCAAGTTCGCTCCAGCGGCCCGCTTGTCACTTGTGTTCTCCCCAATTTTATTAAGAGATAAAGCAGGTTGCATGTTTAATCCGCTAGGAAGTACAGACTCTGATAATGGGACCAATGGCGGTAGAACATTGTATAGCTTTGACAGGTTATAAGTAGTCATCTGGTTGTAATCCGTAGGTACCATATTCTGAGAGTCACCAAACAAATCCAGTGGTGTGTGTAGAGATAATGGTTGGGTAACTGGAGAAAATGGAAGTGGTGCATATCCATTAGATGCTTCATAATTTTCACCGAAATAATTATTTAAATTGGTTTTGTTACTTGAATCTGTATTCTGATAATCAAACATCTGGTTATTACGATTAATTACCTGTATATCGTTTTCATCACCATGTCCTTTAGTATCCTCTGAACCCACCTTGTCCTTTTCGTCAAATAGTTCTACTATGGGATCCTCATAGTTAGCCATGATCAAATCTATTTATTACGCTAGCCTAGTCCTCCAGCAATATAATGCTTGAGCAGAAGATAAAGATGCGGTCGTGTGTTATCAAATTATATATATTTACAAGCTCCATATTAATGTAGTTAAAATGCAATTGAAATTATAATTATTTCCTTAAATATTGACAGCATATGTGGGATCTCTTTCTAGGAACTGTATGAGTGACTTATATTCTAAAACGTCGGTATTTGTAAAAATCTCATCTAGTTTAATCCCATTAATTATTCCATGCGTCTCACAATTTATGCAGTTACAATCATCTGAACACTGGCAGTGTTCATCTGAATCAGATCCAACGAGTGATTCGCTAGATGATAGTTCGTTTAAACAATTAGGCGAATTTTCGAGCTTCGTAGCGTATGCTGTAATAGGATTAGTTGCTAGAACTGAGCGCAAAGCATCAGAGTCCTTAGCTGTATTGTCATAAGCTTCATTATGTGCTCCAGCTACACTGTTCGCCATTGTCTTTTGGGAAACGGGAATACTTGGGAAGCCATCCGAAGTTGGAGGGTAGGCTGAAGCACCGATTAAGGATAAAAGGTCATGCAGAAAATTGTCATTATTGTAGTTCGTGATCAGTAAAATATTATTCATGGCTTGCTCACCGATATGTGTTGTACAGCCCTCGCAAATGCAGTCAGGGCCACACAAACATGTTCCCGGGATGGAACACGCTGGGATTTTTACAACTTCTTTCAAATGTTTCTCACTTCTCTCACTTCCCTGACGTCCTACATCGTTTTCTCCCCGATCAGTTGCGAGATCATCGCTTGCTTCATCCTTTATTTCTACTTCCTTTAGTTCATCTATGAACTCCCATTTTACATTAGGCTTCATTCGTTTAGCTAAGTAAGATTTCAAAATTTTCAGTCTATCTACATTCTTGGATTTATTCACTTTGCACTTGCATCCAGTCCCACCCTCCATTCTACCTCCAACGCAGCAAGTTGTAGTATTAACAAAACTGTGATCGTTGATTAAAGGCAAGCGACGCTTTCTCAGATCTTCAACATAAGGTCCAACTACCCGTCCACTCCTGAAATCCACTATTTTTCTATGTGCTACCTTCAACATTATCACAGGCCTACTTTTGTTTGAACATTTATTTCCAGATTCTTCTTGTTCACTTTCTTTTTCATCTTTCGTCAATTCCCTAGCAAAAACTGCAACCCGGTGATCGGGGTTAGAATTACCTCTAATATTTGGCCGACCTTTCGACCTAACTTGAAGTAATGGTCTTGAACTATGTTTGCACATGCTTGACCTATGGCCCCTTATGCATTCTATACATGCATACTTAGTTTCATCTATCAATATCATAGTACTTAACTGACATTCTGATGTCAAAAGTTAGATTTTGTAGTACAGAAATTATCATGAGCAAATTAATTTCCTTTTAGGAAATTAGAATCCATTAGATCTTGGTCGTACAGACTACATGAGATTCAAGTAAAATAAACTTCGGGCTGTGTCAAAGATCGAAGTATCGATGCATATTATTGTAGTAGTGATTGGGCATTGGGCATTTCATTTATCCTTTAGTTAGTTACCTTTAAACACATTCTTTTTCTCGAGATGCAGTCCAGATTTACAGTCTAAATTTAGAGTATTTATGATACGTTCTACAGATCCATAGAAAGAATTGTTTTCTTACAAGCTGAAATTAATCATGAAACCTTGATGTATAAAGAATTGATTTATATTAGGTTTAGGTGAAGTGCTGGCCAAAATTCATGTTGCAGCCATATTAAGTAAATTATGCAACTTGTATCAAAATCATTCTTTTCTTTCATAAAACCCGGAGTGGTAATATGACATCAGGTATCGTCGATGCTGCTTGTTCTAAGTTGTGTATATTCGATAGGAGTGTGACTCTCATTCAGAGTCTAGAGAAACTCATCCAACGGTAGTGTATCTACCGTTGGATGAGAGCGTATGGAGGAACAGGGTTTTGTATAGTTTAATTACGTTCATGCTAAAGAGAATATTAGTGAAGAGAAATATGACTACTTCTACTAGTAACTGGCCAGCATCTAAGGTGAGAAATACATTCTTAGAATATTTTACAAACAAGCGTGAGCATAGATTTGTTCCTTCTTCATCAGTTATACCACATAATGATCCAACATTGTTATTTGCAAATGCTGGAATGAACCAATACAAGCCTATATTTTTAGGTACAGTTGATCCAAGCTCTGAATTCAGCGAGCTCAGAAGGGCCACGAATTCTCAGAAGTGTATAAGAGCAGGTGGAAAACACAATGATTTAGAAGATGTTGGAAGAGATTCTTATCATCACACATTTTTTGAAATGTTAGGAAACTGGTCGTTTGGTGACTACTTCAAAAAGGAGGCAATAGAATGGTCCTGGGAATTATTGACTGTGGTTTATGGGCTAGATAAAGATAGATTATATGTAACCTACTTCGGAGGTGACGAAAAGCAAGGCTTGGAGCCTGACTTGGAGGCTAAGCAGCTTTGGCTCGAAGTTGGCGTCGCAGAGGACCATATACTTCCTGGTGATGTCAAGGATAACTTCTGGGAAATGGGTGATCAAGGCCCTTGTGGTCCTTGTTCAGAAATCCATTATGACCGTATTGGTGGCAGGAATGCGTCTAGTTTGGTTAACATGGATGATCCAAATGTTTTGGAAATTTGGAATATCGTTTTCATACAATATAATAGGGAACCTGATTCAAGCTTAAAATCATTACCAGCAAAGCATATTGATACCGGTATGGGTTTCGAACGTTTGGTCTCTGTATTACAAGATAAGTCTTCCAATTATGATACCGATGTCTTCACGCCTATTTTCCAAAGCATTAGAGAAATTACTGGCGTGAGACCATACTCGGGTAAGTTTGCTGATGAAGATAAAGATGGTATTGATACTGCTTATCGTGTTATCGCTGATCATGTTAGAACCCTTACATTTGCTATCGCAGATGGCGGTGTCCCTAATAATGAGGGTAGAGGATACGTCTTGAGAAGAATATTGAGAAGAGGAGCCCGTTATGTAAGGAAATATATGAACACTCCTATTGGAAACTTTTTCCCTCAATTAGTTCCAATTGTCATTGAGCAAAATAAGGAAATATTCCCAGAGATCGCCTCCAAGGAACAAGATTTGAAAGACATCTTAAATGAAGAGGAGATATCTTTCGCAAAAACCCTCGATAGAGGCGAGAAGCTATTTGAACAATATGCTATCATTGCTTCAAAAACACCCGAACAAACTTTATCTGGTAAGGACGTTTGGAGGTTATATGATACATATGGCTTCCCTGTTGATTTGACTAGATTAATGGCGGAAGAAGCAGGCTTAAAGATTGATGAGGCAGGCTTTGAGAAGGCTAAAGAAGAATCTAGGGAAGCTTCCAAGGGTGGCTCTAGTAAGGCGGGTATCGAATTAATTAAGTTGGACGTTCATGCATTATCTACTTTAGATACCGACATGAAAGTTCCTAAGACTGACGATAGTTACAAACATGGTTTAGAAAATGTTAAATCAAAGATACTCGCTATATACGATGGATCCAGCTTTTTAGAATCAATGGCTGCACCTTCTAAGCAATACGGTATTTTATTGGACAAAACGCCTTTCTATGCTGAGCAAGGTGGTCAAGAGTATGACACCGGTAAGTTGGTCATTGATGGTGTTGCAGAATTTAATGTAACTAATGTTCAAGTATACGGTGGTTATGTCTTGCACACTGGATATTTGGCTGAAGGAGGCTTTTCTGTCAATGATGATGTCATTGCTACTTATGATGAACTAAGAAGATGGCCTATTAGGAACAACCACACTGGTACCCACATTTTAAATTTTGCTTTGAGAGAAGTTTTGGGTGATAGCGTTGATCAAAAGGGGTCTTTAGTTGCCCCTGAGAAATTAAGATTCGACTTCAGTCATAAACAAGCATTAAGCAGCGAGCAAATAGAAAAGGTTGAAGGCTTATCGAACTCTTATATCAAGAAGAATACCCCTGTGTACGCAAAGTCTGTTCAATTAGCTCAAGCCAAGCAGATTTTTGGATTGAGGGCTGTATTTGGTGAAGTATACCCTGATCCTGTTAGAGTTGTTTCTGTCGGTGTACCAGTCGAGGACCTTCTTTCTAATCCTGAAAATAAAGAATGGCATGAAATCTCTATTGAGTTCTGTGGTGGTACACATGTCGCTAAGACTGGGGATATCAAAGAATTGGTGATTGTCGAAGAATCAGGTATTGCAAAAGGTATCAGGAGAATAGTTGCCTTAACGGGTAATGAGGCACACGCGGTCCAAATTGAGGCATCTGATTTCGATGCGGAGCTTAATTATGCAATTCAATTACCTTTTGGTTCTGATAAGGAATCTAAAGCTAAGGACTTAGGAGTTAGACTTAAGAAGTTGGGAATTTCCGTCCTCGATAAGCAAAGGCTTAACGAAAAGTTTAACAAATTAGACAAATCTATCAAGGATGAGTTGAAGGCTAAACAAAAGGAAGAATCTAAAAAGGTCTTAGAAACTGTGAATAACTGGCTCGAATCCGATGAACCTGCTCCTTATCTTGTAGCCCACGTTTCTATTAGTGCGAATGCAAAAGCCATTACTGAGGCCATTAATTTGTTGAAGAAAAAGCACCCAGAAAAATCTCTTTACTTACTCGCAGGTAATGATAAGGTTGCACATGGCTGCTACGTATCTGAAGACGCAATCTCAAAGGGTGTCCACGCTAATCAATTAGCATCTGTGGTAAGTACAAAGATCGGAGGAAAAGCTGGTGGAAAAGGAAATATTGTGCAAGGTATGGGTGATAATCCTGAAGGTATTTCTGCTGCAATTGAAGAGATCAGTGACCTATTGAAGGAAAAGTTGTAGTTTTCTTAAAGGTGTAAATATTTTGCCCTAACTTCTTAGTTAAAACATTAATAATCAGATAGAACTATTCGTGTGTAGCACAATTCACAGATATAACTGTACCCTCATAGCCTTTAATTAACGACACTTTTTTTCTTTTTCTTAATTCAAAAGCAGTTGTATTACACAATAAATAAGAGCTTTTGCGGAATATGGGAAATAGCCCGTCAAAGAATGAACCTCTGCCGACTAGCTTGTCTAGTAATCAAACAAATAATCAAGGAAATGGCTTCACTGCAATAGGTGAAGAAGAAGCAGAAGATTCTTCTGCGCTATCGGGGCTATCGAAATTAGCCCTCGGCAATGAACACAAGGCCAGGGCGATACATATTAGGAATGGTATCAAATATGATACAGCTGTATCAGTTAATAACAATAATAATAATCATAATGAAGATAGGAGTTTTCAGGAGGCCAGGTACCGATATCGGAACGAAGGGTATGCTCCTAAATATGGTCAGTCGCAAACTGCGGATGAACTTCCTCTTGATTTGGAAATAGGTATATACCTGGCGAAGTTGATGGGAGGGCAGCCTCAAGTCATCAATTATGGGACATATCCTCCTCAAGGCTCAGATTTAGGCTCATCTCTTGAAAGTGAGAGGTCGGAAATTTCTTCCGTTTCACCTGTTTTTACTGCCTGTGGTGAATCGAAGGATTTGGACTCTCTGCTGTCGTTGAGTTCACCGGGTTCCGATTTCGTAAAAGCGGAAGTGCTGAAGTCAGATTTCAGCTTAGCGACTATTAGGGAGCATTCTGTTGAAGCAATGCAGGAACCCAAGAGCTCGAAGCAGATTTCTGTAAAAAGCAAAGACAATAGTCGTAATCAATTCTCTTTCGGTTTATCTCTGAGTATAGAGAAAATAAGATCAAGGTCAGAACTGGGGTCAGGGGTAGATATTGATGATGTAATAGACAGGCTAGTTGCTGTAGGCTTGAAGAGAGTTAAACCCTCTAGGAGTCTGAGAGACAAACTTCCTGTCAGTACAAGTGAAATTAAATATATTTTACATAAATCACGCTCAATTTTACTTTCCCAGCCTACGTTATTGCGTTTATCTCCTCCAGTGAAAATTGTCGGTGACGTACACGGGCAGTTTGATGATCTTATTAGGATCTTCAATAACTGTGGTTTTCCTCCATACACTAATTACTTATTTTTAGGTGATTACGTTGATAGGGGGTACAAATCGTTGGAAACTATTTTGTTGCTTCTTTGTTACAAAATTAGATACCCGGAAAATTTTTTTATGTTGAGAGGCAACCATGAATCTGCTGGTATAACGAAGATATATGGTTTCTACGATGAATGCAAAAGAAGATTACCTTCCAGCTCCAGTGGGCACAAACTTTGGAAAGTTTTTATCGATGTTTTCAATACATTACCAATTGCGGCAACTATTAACGATAAAATATTTTGTATTCATGGCGGTTTATCTCCTGATTTAGATGACTTGTCACAAATTGATTCTATCAAACGTCCTACTGATATTCCTGATAAGGGTTTGTTAACTGACTTGCTTTGGTCAGATCCTGATTCTAAAGTCAGAGGTAATATGACTAATTGGCCTAAAAATGATAGAGGGGTGTCATACTGTTTTGGTAAAAAACATGTAGATAACTTTTGTCAAAAGTTCAACATAGATCTTATTGTGAGAGGACATATGGTTGTAGAAGATGGTTATGAGTTCTTCAATAAAAGAAAGCTTGTTACTGTCTTCCTGGCTCCTAATTATTGCGGAGATTTTAACAATTATGGTGCTGTTATGAGCGTAGACAAAGCGCTCTGCTGCTCTTTTGAGCTTTTAAAACCCCAATGAATTCTTCTGGAAATATATTTTTATTATTATTATCCGATATAACTGCAATATTGATACTTATAATGAGTTGATGAGTGTTATACGTTGGACGTCAAATTTTACTTCTCTCCAGTATTTTTAGTTGGTGACATCTAGCTATTTATAACTGAACTAAGTGATATATAATTATGAGATAAAAATTATATAATTATGCAATAAAATTGGATTAAGTATGTTATATGATTGGAGTAGTCTATATGAAATGTAAGTGCGAAATTTTTAATGGATAAACCTAAATGAAATAATTTGAAAGTACCAAATTTTCAAAACAGTTTAACTAATAGAAATTAAAGGAAAAACTGAAGTGCAATGCTAAACTTGTCGAGAAATCCTCCAGGATATAATGGTCCCAAAGTGTTTAAAATGCGATTTAAGAACGCTGTCGAATTATTTAGACTCATCTTTAAAGCAATAAATAATCGAATCATTCAGAGAAATATTTTTTCCCATAAGACGTATTAATTGGCTATAGTACAAATTAAGAACATCTTTGGCATATTTGATGCTATTCTTTCCGTTCTCTAACTGTTTGGCGGGAACACAACGCCAATTTACTCGAGTAAGAAAATCCAATTCTAGACAATTAAGCTCCCCTATGGCAACACCACCCACCTTAGCATAGTGGTCATTAGTATAAAAGAAATCTTCCATCAGCTTCTGAGATATCATAGTCGCTACCAATAAGAATCTATGAACAGTCCATGAATTTAGTGAGAAAAATGGTTGGTAATGATGAGATAACAAATCAATGTAATAAATTGTTGTCAACAAAGTTGCTGGTGTAAAGTTATTAAATTTTGTCAACCTCGTAATATAGGTATGCAAAGAAATTCCAGGTGGAGTCCTGGAATGATACCTGGTTAGGACTCGCCGATTTGAACCAGAACTATCCAGCATAGAAGATGGCCCATCCCAGCTTTCACTTGGTATCTTATTACTCACACTTTTATCATTCAATAATGTTAAAGAGTTCAACATTCTTGATATAAGATTAATTAAATCTCCTACACCACATGTCAGAAATTCACGATCGAGTGCTACCTTTGTTTGAGATGCAGAGGTTTTTCGAATGCTTTGAGGAATCGAAGTCTTTTTCCTTGACTCATGTAAAGGCTCAGACAATGAATGCTCATGCTTATTATATTTGCGGTTTGTGATATCCAACTTCTGTACGCCAGAGCTTGGACTCTCCTTCCAAGTTTCTTGCTTAATTTGGTCATGTTCCACATCCACTTTATATGTCTTGCTCAAATACTTTTGGAGCAAGGGGAACAGCCGGTTATTACTTTTATTAACTATTTTATCCAATAAATAGCCTTTCTGTACTGGAAAAACCATACTGGAGTTTTTCCTGACATACTTATTCAAAAATGGATCTATCTTCTCTGTTGATGTGGAATCATAAGACATCCGATTCAAAGGTTCGTTCGCAACTCCAACCGCAAGATACTTCGTGGGTTTTGGGTCTTTACAAACTGTTTTCAGAATAGCCTCCTGTAATGAGTTATCGCTCTTGGGTGACATTAATGTGATTTCGGTATACGTAAGACTCATCACTGTTTTTGTTCGAATATATTTATGTTATTAAGTGCCAATAGCTTTATCCAGCAAATTATATTAGCGATCCTTAATAACAAATTATATGATTTTCACCCTACCCTGCAATCCAGAATATCCTATGCCTAATTCGACTCTCCTTATGATTTAACAAATTTACGGCAATACAACGTGGTGTTAAAACTCACATTTAAACTCACATTTACTTTCTTTAGTCACATGATTGAACTGCTCACCACGTGTGACTTGATCGCATCCAGCAATGGTGAACAATATCAACGTAGTTTAACACTTTAACCACTAAACTAATGTACTCCTAGTTCAATACATGCTACTAGAAGATAGCACAATTCTGAAATCTAAAATCTATCTCATTTCGTTCTTTCTGTATTTTCCTTTGTATTTGCTTAAAAGATGGCTTCTAGGTGTGATGAGTTCAGTTCACTTCTTATGTAAGATGGAATTCGAAAGATCATACTTCATTCGAATTTATTTACAGTAGGAGCCGAAAATACACTAATCAGGTTTCTTGAAGTAGTATGCAAATCTATCGAGCAATATGAGTTTCTAACTTTATCTGATTACGTCGAGTTACTATTCTGGAGCATTCACAGGTAATTTGTCCGAGTACGAATCCTACAATTCTATCGTAGGTAAAAAGTGAAGCCCTCGATGTAACTACTCAATTCCACATTAACAGCATTGAAGAATGCTAGAATCAGCCAAAATGTAGGGTTTAGTATCAATTCATAACTCACAAGATCAAAATCGTACTTCCCATTTTACTGGATTACAACTTTTTGCAAAATTTGGCAAAAGACAAGCATTTTTATAAATCCATAAAATTTACTATATAGAAAGCTTAGCATAACCTAGGTGTCAAGAACAGTTAGGGTTAATTCAAAGTGTCAAATATAAAAGATTCTTTAGTTCTAGCAACGTTTTTGTTAGCATGGACCCCCAGCACGGAAACAACCGAAACTTTAAAGTGTTTCCTAAATGGGAAATGTCTTGTTGCATACATGCGACTAAAGATATGGGTGCACCGAAGCTAATCATTATCACCTAATAATTATCGAAAATAAATCTAATTAAATGATGAAAGCGTAGACATATCCGACAAAGGTGTCCAATAAAGAGACAACGCCCTCATATGTAACTCTGTTATCTAGCAAATATTTGAGTCGTCTTGCAAACTCGGGAACTAAAAATTACAAACCAGAACCACCAACTCCGACAGTAATCAAAGAAATTTACAAATATTTAACGAAAGAATATCAAAAGCTAAAAAGCGATTTACAACTAAATAAAATAAAAAAAATTTAAAGGACAAAAGAAAAAATTTATCAATAGAGCGAAAAGCAGCAAATAGAATAGATTACGTAGTAGAACGTTTTGCAAGGTAAAGACATAGTAAATGTAAACTTATAATTTATTAAAAAAAAAAAAGCACATCTGAGCACATTTGTAATGAGGTGAATAAATCCTCTGAAAATCAATAAGCACTTTATCCAGAAGAATATAATTGAAATGAATAGTAGAAAAAATGAAACCATGCTCATACTGTAAGTATAGAAGTCAGTTTGTGACCTACATTTATAACATCTGAAACAAGCATGCATTTAAAAACAGACAAGTTAGACATATAAACAACTTAGGAAAATGAAAAAAATCATGTTTTCTTTTCCATATCTTGAATCTATATAATTATATATTACATATACCGCTAGATCAAAATAATAAAATAATGAAATAATAAGCAATATTACCAATAAAAAACCAATACGAAGTGAAATACAACTTATTAAAAATATTACATAAAGCTCCGGCTTAGCTGAAAACATTCATAGTTTTACCAGTCCATATTCTGTTGACATTTTAAAAATAGGTAATCTCCTAGCAATAAAAACAAAAAAAAAAAAAAAATACAATAATACCGCGAATATTTATTTTTTAGATAAGACACCTTTAACATAAATATGAATTTAAACACTTTCAAAGTGATCCTTAAGCCCATTGAATCATGCTCTTGAAAAGTTATCACAAGGATCAACAGATCAATAAATAAATAAATAAATTGTTGTTAAATACTCAGGTGAGTGAGATATTACCGGGCACTGATAACCAACAGTGGATTAATTAATGATATAATAGAACCTTTGTTATTTCGATTTGTAATGTATCAATAGATTTGAAAATAATAACACCCCAAAAAAGTGTTAATAAACATCGACTTATATGTTAACAAAGATTAAATTCAAAGGTTGGTTCAAATCTGTTGTCACTACTATTATACCAGGTTATCAATTTATATATAAAAAGGGATACTTGATCATGTTGTCTTAAATACATATTTATATAGATTTCAAAGTAATATTTTAGGTTAGCAAGTAAAGGCTTACTGAGTAACGCTAATTGCCTTCAGTGAATGAATATGAGACTTTTCAGTGATTTAGTTGTTTTGAGGGCTCAGTTAGAGTTTATATTCAATAGATTGCTGGCATATAAACTTGCGTATACATCTACATATTCATCTGTAATCTCAATTTGATCAGTCCTTAAAACTCATAGTATTGAATATGTTCGCTCATGACACCATGTTCTAGAAACTATGTATATATTATTTTATTCATTTTTTGATGTTATCTATCAGGCGAATTTGATTAATGATTATCACTCGGAATGCTACAAAAAAATTATGTCTAAATTTAATGCTATTTTTTATGCAGCATAGTTAATTGAACTGGAATCATTTGTTTTCAGAATACTCAAATTTTTTTTCTGCTGAATTTCATCTGCTTGAAAGTATTTGTAAAAATATATTTCATTCCAGTTGTGGTAACTACAGTTTTATGATTGATTAGTTCTTGAGGCGTGAGTTTTTTTTTTGCTTCTAGGGAATGTAGAAAATAGTTGCCAATGGGGCTTTATTAAAAAAAAGTTAAATTTCAATTTGCAGATAACTGCAAAAAGATTGTAGGAGTTTGAGACTTTTTATTATTTTATAAATTTTCAATGAAAATTCCAAAGCGGTTTTTGCAATTTAGATTTTTACTAGTTTTTTGTAGATTGTATATGAGGTTTTATGATTGGGATTCTTGATCCACTCTAATTTTTTTAAGTCATACGGAGTTGGAGGAATGGTGATTAGTACCACGAGCCTATTAGGTGCTAATCTACTTTCATTTTCTGATCAATATTTCCAGAGTTATGTTTATATACTGGGTTTGAAATTTTTGAGATCTTAAAAGATGTTTTAAAATGTAAATTTATGCTAATTGGGATAAGGTTATTGATTAGTATTATGAAGATGGCTTCAGTAAATTATTGAAGATTGATTGCAGCTTTTAGATCTAAAACGATAAATTTGACGGTAGTATTTTTTTATTTTTTTTATTTTTTTGGAATCAAATATTTTTTATCATTTTCTTGCAGACATCTACGTTTATAATGTTCATTTAAAAATAGGTTCAGTTTAGTAGGAGAATTTATAATTAATATTTATTATCGTGTTGTACATGCAAATTATTTAAGGTTTACGTTTAAAAGTGATGGTTTTTCCAGCATTTAATTTTCTCTTTTTTTGGGGTACTGGAATTTCTGTAGTATCTTTAAATAGTTCGAATGATTTCTTTTTCTTGTTTTTTGTTGTTTGGTGTCTAGGAGTCAATAATGGGCCATTTTCTTTATAATTAAACGGTTCTGACGGTTGACTTGGGCTTGATTTAGATTTAGCATGAAAATCAGAGCGGTTTCTTTTCTTTAGGGTTATAATTTCATTCGGATCAGCTTTCTTTTCCTCAGGTTCAGGTTTAACATTCTGCTCTGTAAGGTTATTAAGATGTTCCTCCTTAGAACCTTTATCTGCTCTTTCATGGTCTTTCACTTTATGTGATAGCTTTATTTTATGAGTCCTTAAATTTTCAAAACTGTCCTCCACAAGTAAAATACGATTAGCAGCTATCTCCTCGTAATCATGTTTTATTATTTTTTTATCTTTGAAGTCGATCTCTACTGAAAAAATATCCAGCAAATTCATTAAATTTGAAAGCTTCGACGATGAATGGAAATTAGACAGCTGACTAAAAGCAGTATCTGTGGACATTTTAGAGAGGATATCTTGAAAAAGTTTTGAACTTAAAGCAGCTTTTTCCGAAGTCATATTTTGAGCATTAAATTCATCCGACTCATGGTTATTTGAAATCCATTGATCTGCCAACTTCCAATCATTTTCTGCAGTATCTTGTGCGATACTATTAATTAATGTCACTATTTCAGAAGCGTTAATTCTAACAAGTTCTGGGGCATAATTGGAAGCAGATAGAACGCTTTGAATAGTAATTGGCTCATCTAAATAAAGAAGGCTTACCAAGAATTGATTTGGCATAACAAACCTTGTCGATTCGTCTTCCTTTCGTGCAACTAGATCTCTCCAGTTGTATAAAGCTTCTACCAAGTTCTTTTTATACGATGGTACATTATATTGCGCCATAATAGATCTATATGGCTCTTTAGGGTTATTCGCCATGATTGGGCAAGAAACTTTTCCATTAGGAACATTGGGACGAAATTTTGTATACTCAAATCTTCTTTTTGCAACTTGACGAGACTCATATAAAACTTGTTGAAGCTTGTCAGAACCTTGTTCAAGAAGCTTGTTTTTCAATTGGTCATAAATATAAAGTAGAAAATGTGTGTCAGCACGAGCATATGCTAGCATGGCATTCAGAAGGGGACGTATTCTCCAATCAGCTAATTGGTATTTCTTAGAAGTTTTGAAGTTAGCAAAATTCTCAAGAAGATAAGCCAAAGAAAACCTTGGTAATCCTAGCTTTTTTGAAGCGTGATAAGTATCGAAAAGACTGACAATATACAATCCTAAATCTCTTTGTAGCCATATGATATCCATAAAGGCACCGTGCAACACTTTAAGAATCTTTGGATTAGCAAATATTATATTGAGCTTTTGCAAATCATCTCTTAAGACCAACGTATCTACTATCCAATCTTTCTTTCTAGTTGAGATTTGCATTAAACATACAATACCATAGTATGACCTGTAGTCATGATGCTCTAAATCAACAGCAATTTCCGTTTCCTCTGATAGGTCTTTAATCATACTCTCTAAGTCACCTAGACTAGAGACCCAAATTGCAGAAGTTTGATCCCAGGGCTCGGGCGCTAAAGGTTCTGAATACTCTAAAACTGAATCTGAATATTTTTGATTATCAATTTCATATTCATAAGGCTGTGAGTAGAATGGAGGGTCTACAAAATCCTGATCCTCTTTGGGAACAGGATGTACCATCTTAACTGATTCTTCGAAGCTCTTTAGTGAGTGTGGTTTTGATGTTAATTTGGGTTTAAAAGGATGATTTTCTGAATTATCAACCTTGTTCTTAAAGCTTTCTTGTGGTTTCTGCATAACTTTAGGAGCATTGTTATTACTATTTCGATAATGGTCCCCTGATATAGATTCGTCTAAGTAAGTTAAATTGCTAGATTTCGTATCATTAATTACAGAGAGAGCATCCTTTTTAGCTTTTTCGAGAGCAATATCTGATTTATCAAATATCGAATCTAGTAATTCAGACACCTCTTTCCAGCTTGAGCTTGGTATTGACATGTCATTTTCTGTCTTGATAAAGACTGGTGCATCCAAGGCAGAACTAACAAATTTGTTTATTTTAGACAAGAGTTTTTCACCGCTTCCTTCTATTCTTTTTGAAATTTCCTTGTCGATAGATTTGAAAAAATTTACATCCTGAGCAGCCAAAGCCGAAGATGTCCTAACTGTTTGCACAACCTTCGGAAGTATGGCTTGAATTCGATTCTCGTCTGACATAGCTTTCAAACATTAGAAGGACCTGATAGTTCGATTTTTTTATCCTTTTGCACGTGACTCGATGATCTAGAGAACAGAAAATTTCCAGTACAGTAATCCTATACTATTAAGAGGATGAAGTACACTTGTAACTCTTGTGAGTTAGGTTTTGAATCCTCTCAGTTCCAGAGAGAACATATGAAGTCTGAATGGCATCGTTATAACTTGAAAAGAAGGGTTGCACAGTTACCAGCAGTGAGTGAAGAGTTGTTTAATACTAAGATAGCTGCCCATAGTCATCCAGAAGATGTTGAAAATCAAACTGAAAAGCAACTAACTAAGAAAGAAATAAGAAGAAGAGAGAAAGACGCTCTTCAAGAGAAGAAAAGACAAATACTCGCTATTGCTAGAGAAGCTATGTTGGCTCAGCAAGAAAAATCAGAAAGTATAGAAGCTATGAAAATCGATGAGTTAAAGGATGCGTTACCTGATGTGGAAAAGAAAACTGAAGAAGGGGAAAATGGTGAGAGAGAATTAACTGAGGAAAAGCTAATAGAGGAAAAAATGATTAACAGAGTTGATATTCCATTAACCACCTGTCTCTTCTGCCACTCGTCTAAGAATATGCAGTTCGAGGATATCGAGAGCAACATAGAGCATATGTCTCAAGTTCATGGATTATACATTCCAGAGAAGAAATTCTTGAAGGACCAAGAGGGCTTGTTGAAGTACTTAGGGGAGAAAATTGGCTTCGGAAATGTTTGTCTCTGTTGTAATTATCTGGGTAAGAATATAGAGGCAGTAAGAGAACATATGCAAAAGAAAAGACACATGAAGATTCCATATGAGTTAGAGGAACATAAGCTAGAAATTTCTGATTTCTATGATTTTACTTCGTCTTACGCATCTTCTTATCCTGTAATAACGGATGAACACGGTGCAGAAGAAGAATGGGAGGACGTTTCTGATTCTGAAAGCAGTGAAGATAGTGAAATCCTCGATTATGCAGAAACCGCTTTATATGTACACAATAACGAACTTCATTTACCTAATGGAGCTGTTGCGGGCCATAGGTCACTTCAGCGTTACTACAGACAGAACTTGGCACCCGAGCGTATATTGACGGAGGGTCAAGGAACTGTCATTGCAGCAGAAACAAGACATATGTATAATATCAAAGACAGGCAGGAGTTAGCCACCCAGAAGAGAGCTTGGAGTAGGCAAAAGAAGAGAGAAGATATTAATGATAGAAGAGCAGCGAAGTTTGTTAACAATCAACCTCATTTCCGTGATCAGTTATTACAATAGTCTCATTTCATAGATTTCATAATGTATCTTAAATTTATAAATACAATTGAGCTAGTATAAAGTTAAATCCTACTTCAATTATTAAGTGAAAAACAATTGACCAATTAAGGAAATATAGAACCTTAGGTGCAAAGACTGACCAAACAAATAAGTGGAATCTCAAGTTAAAGCATGAAAACATTAAATTCAATCCTGAAATCGTGTAGAAAACTAGAAGTACCGTAAATTTAGTAAGTAATATTTTCTTTGTTAATTTGTTGTCATTTGTGGTATTTTGTTCAATCATAGTCTCCTTAGCTGTAGAATATTGAAGATCGAATATATTTAGTGACCAGTATATAGGACCAGCAAATGTGGAGATGAATGTCATAATGCCCACCATATATACGTCATAAGACAAAGATCCATTATAAGAATTGGACAAGTCAACGGTGGCTAACAGGTTAGTGTTCCCCATAGAGAAAAAAGAAAGGTTTTCCAAGCAGAGTCCTATCAAAGTAATAAGTACAATAGTGCTTTTCTTTGTTGTTTCTAATACTTTAAAGAGCTCCCTTAATGAAATTTTGACTATCTCGAAAACAAGAAATATAGGAATCATTTCAAAACGAGTTTGATGTATTAACACCATTGTAAAAAGATTAATAATATCTATCGGAATTGATTCTATTACATTCCTGTAATATCCTAATAGGATTCTTACCACAAAAATTCCTACTAACAGATTGAACGTATATTTGGAAAGGTTCACCAATAAAAGATTCATTTCAATCGAATTGTAAGGACCATTGTCTACTCTAAATGACTCAATTATCCAATTTAAAACACTTCTTAGCCATAATGGTAAAGTGTTTCCATCGTTTGCATATTGACAAAGCTTAAACAGAAATGATAGAGAAGCTGTAGTAAATAACCAAATGAAAGAAATAGTGGCACCGAAGTCATTCTTATAATCTCTGAACGAAGATTGATGCTTAAATGCAAGACAGTCTAATAATCCTTTACTGGCGAATAGCTTCATGCAGATATAAATGTAAGTTAGTAAAATTAGGATCCATAATATACTATGCTCCTGGAGGAGATTAAGTCCTATTGTAGTATCAGACATATATTTTTGCCCAGAATTAGACCACCCTCTGATAACTCGAACGCACAAGATTGATAGAATCAAATGGAATAATTTTTTGAACCCTGAGAATGCGAATAGAAAAAGAAGCATGTTAATGGAAAAAAACCACCATATTTGATGCTCTTCTTCGATTAACGACGAAGCATGAAAATGTAAGGAGTAAAGTATTACCGATAAGCCAACCAAAGCCACAGTAGTTGGATATCTATCACTATTAGAGAACGTTTTAATTGATAATATAATGGATGCAACACCACTCAAAAATATGAGAACCAAACCTGTATATATGTAACTGTAGGCATACTCGGTAGCAGATGAACCTAAGAACCCTTGCAACTCGCGCAAGAATAAATATATTTCATTTAATGAGCCATTCTTTTGCAAAGCAGTCCAACTTTCCAAGGTCTTCAGATCCTTTATTTTTTTTTTAAAAAGCTCAATCAATTGTCTTCCGTTTTCAAGAAGAACTTCACGCCTTTTTTCTACAGACCAAAGATCCAAAATCTCATGCGGTATGATACCCAAATTATTTATGGGTATTGCGAAATTTAGCAATGACGACAATGCAGGAACCAAATCGATTTGCTGAATGCTATTATAGTAGCTGTATTCACCATTTCTTTTCAAAGGACACTCGAGTCCTAGTTTTAATTTTTTAAATTGCGGAGACACAAATAAGAGGCCAGCACTTGTCTCCCCCGCGGATGATGCTCCGTGATTTCCTATCTCGTTCATGCCGTGGTCTCCCATTAACACGAAAAGAGTCCGATCATCTGCAACCCTTGAAAACAATGAAGAAAATATTTGATCCATCTCGGCCTGTTTTGGGGCCATAAAGGGAGAAGTAGGACCACCTTTGTGGCCAATGTGATCTAAACCCAAATAATGTAAAATGAGCGTATCCCATTCTGATTCAAGGAATTCATCTGACAAATGCCTTGTAACATTATTATCAACCTCTGTGAAGTCATTCACAAAAAAGGAATTGGTGCCCTCGTATCCCTCAAAATATGATCGTGCAGGGAATAGTTTAAGCCAGGTGTCATCACCAAAAAAATACATTTTCTTACCTTTCGAATTCATCTGCCATAACCAAGAGTCTTGGTTCTCCAAGCTTTGTGAATTATCTTTGTCGTCGGCTATATTCAATATAGCATCAATAAAGCTTGGAGTTCCACCGGTAGTGATTCCCTTAAGTCTAGGTAGCGTAACTGTAGGTGGATTGGAATATGCCGTGTAAGGAATAGCAATGTTTTCTCTGACCAACCTATGTACAAACTTCATCTCTGACTTCTCTTCAAACATGAAGTCGGTGCGAAGAGCATCTACCACCATCAACACCAATCGATCAAACTTGGCCCCACCATTCTCCAAGAAAGGACTCTCCTTTGACAACTCATTGAACCCTCCCAACACTACCTTCGTCGGAAAGTATCCAAAGCAAAAAAATAGAACACCTACGCAGTATATCCCCAATATACTTGCATAGAGGAACGTGAATTTCTTTACCATCTTAGGTTTACCGCCTGTGATACTGAATTTTTCATTATCAAAATCTCGGGCACGTATCTCGATTGGCTTCCTGTGTATTACGTGCGTACCTTGATACTTAGTAGTGCAATGTTCATTTCCTGATTTAAACAGAATGTCGTGGCGTACACGTGATGTGATGGTTGTTATCAATGCAGGCATTGGCAATAAGTGCCATCTTTTCTTGAGATAAGCACTACGATTTCCCAAAGAGTCAAATTGCGACTTATCCTAGTTCTTTTTCTATACATAAATTCCACTCCTCACCGATAAAAAAAAAACGGTTCCTTGCATTTATATGAAAGCAAGATCCTCAATTTTTCTCTTCTTTTTTAAGAGGATTGATTTCACCCGTAGATAATCCAGAATTAGTAAAAAGTAACATGACTGATATTGAGAAGGGAGTACATCCAGTCGTCTCTAATATACGAGTGGATGATATGCACGTCACATCCATATTATCCAACAAAGATATAACTATTCATGTTGATCATGAAGTAACAGAAGACGAGGCGAAGATCCTAGCGTTGGGTTACAAACAAGAATTCAAAAGAGAGTTTTCTCTCTGGACTATTTTTTGTGTGTCATTCAGCGTGTTAGGTCTTTTGCCTTCTGTCGCCTCTTGTTTCAACTATCAACAGTTGGTTATTGGGATATCCCCGATCCCATGGATATTGGCCATATTTTTTATTACTTCTGTTGCATTGTCTATGGCAGAAATAGCGAGTGCTTTTCCTACTTCTCTGGGTACTCCATACGCAGTTTCACAACTTGCTCCACCTAAACTCGCTCCTGTTTTGACGTGGTTAACATGCTTCAGTAATTGGATGTGTCAAATTACTGCAGCCCCATCAGTAAACTATGCTGGGGCTTGTATGATTCTTGCATTGAAGTCATACAATTCAGAAAATTATTCTCCTTCTAATGGTGATATCTATGCCTTAACGTTGGGAATTCAAGTTTGCCATGCATTCATTTCTTCTTTGCCTACAAAATGGTTGGCCACTTTTAATACTATGGGTACTTTAACGAACATTATTTTCTTGGTCATTGTTTTTGTCATGATCTTCTCTGGTGATCAGAGAACAGATATGTATGATCCCCCAATTTCTAAATTTAATTCAAACAGCAAAGCATGGGGACTAATTAATCAAACGGAGTGGCCCACGGGTATTGCTATGTTGCAATCATTTTTGGGTGTTATTTGGGCTATGTCTGGGTATGACTCTCCATTTCATTTATCTGAAGAATGTTCCAATGCTGCTGAAGCTGCTCCCAAAGCAATTGTTTTGACTGCTACATGTGGTGGTGTCGTCGGATTTTTTTTCATGTTAGCCATCTCATACACTCTAGTTGATTTAAATAAGATTTCAGAAGATCCTCAAGGTTTAGGACAACCATTCGTATCATTCTTGTCCCAGATTACGTCTAAGAAGATCACGAATGCCGCTACAGCTTTGACTATTATTTCTTCGTTCTTTATGGGATGTTCATGCATGCTTGCTGCGTCCAGAGTTACCTATGCTTATTCTAGAGATGGCCTCTTTCCAGGATCTAGGTGGTGGAAGATAGTGTATAAGCGGACCCAAACTCCAGTAAATGCTGTTTGGATCAACTTCCTTATTGGTCAGTTGTTATTACTTTTAATTTTTGCTGGAGATGTAGCTATTGGTGCCATATTCTCTGTTGGTGGTATTGCTGGTTTCGTTTCCTTTACTATGCCTACTCTCTTAAAAATTACATGCTCAAGAGATTTCCAAAGGGGTCCCTGGAATTTAGGTAAATGGTCAACCCCAATTGGTATAGTATCAGTAGCATTTGTGACAGTGATGATTCCTATACTATGCTTTCCATATGTGAAAGGCAAAGATTTAAATCCAACCGAAATGAACTGGACCGTTCTTGTGTATTTTGGGCCAATGTTTATGGCTTTACTATGGTTTTTAATCGATGCTCATAAATGGTACAGGGGACCAAAAAGTAATCTTGAAGAGGATTCTTTGGTATCCAGTATTGATGGTGTTGATGTGGTAATAACAGGCAGGCACACCAATTCTATCTCGAAGAGCTGAGCATTGCAGCATGGTAAGTCTTTCCTCTTATTTTTAAGTACAATTATGTAATGTTGCAAATCTACAATTTTAATTTTTTACAAATTTTCCTAAATTTTTTTAAAATGACTTTTAATCGTGAATGTTTAATATTCATATACATGGGACTTGTAATCACTAAGGATAATGATGCATAAATAATCTACTCCATTCGTACTAATTGATATTTAATGTATCCGCTGCTCCATCTCAAAAGCTTGCATTCATATTTCTCATTAATTTTGATCAAGAAAATAAATTTAAAGGAGGTAATAGGCGAATGTGATCACAAATATATCTTGTAAAAGTGCAAGTATTTCAAAACGACGAAGAGTTTAATCTTGATATTAGATCAAAATCGAAGAAATGCTGAATAAGAAATATCGGCACTGCATATTGACTTATGATTCATTTATTCAGATCTCTTCTTGCAATGTCTCACATAGCTTATTTTACCAACGTTCAGGTTCTTCATGGTAGAAACAGTTTATATAGTTGACGTTAAGAGCGGAAATTTAAAGTCCCTATTGAATGCAATCAAACATTTAGGTGAATATGAGGTCAAATTTATCCAGAATAGTGAAGATTTTTCTTCAGAATTTGACAAAATCAAGAAGTTAATTTTTCCAGGAGTTGGAAATTTTGGTCACTTTATTAGGGAACTACATGAAAGGAATTTAGAAGAGCCTATAAGGAAATATATTCAAAGTGGAAGGCCTCTAATGGGCATATGTGTAGGATTACAAACGCTTTTTAAGCTGAGTGAGGAATCGAGTGAAGAGACGAATTTTGGTTTAGGATATCTAGATTTAAATTTGAAGAGATTTAATTCGGATGATCCTTGCTTCAAAGAAAAAAAGTTGCAGAAATCTGTACCGCATATCGGCTGGAACAGTATATACACCTTGAAGGATGGAGAAGCCATACTTCCAACGAATCACAGTTTGTACGGAATTAATACTTTCAGTAAGTACTATTTTGTTCATTCGTATGCTGCTATTCTTGGAGAAGATACAAATGAAGTTATTGAGAAAGCATCTAAGGAAGGTTGGTCATTTGCGTTCACAAGATATGGATCTGAAAATTTTTTGGCTGCGATCTCTTACAAAAATATATTTGCTACCCAGTTTCATCCAGAAAAGTCAGGGGTGGCTGGACTAAAAGTTATACAATCATTCTTAAAAGGTGAAAGAATTGGAAATATACTGGAAGAAATTTTAAGAAATAAAAATGATATAGAAAGTTCTTTCTCAGGCTTAACGAAAAGGGTGATAGCCTGTCTTGATGTTCGTAGTAATGACGAGGGTGATTTAGTCGTAACAAAAGGAGACCAATATGACGTTCGTGCTTCATCTGGCGATGAAAGTCAAAAGAAGGTACGTAACTTGGGCAAACCTGTTGAATTGGCAACTAGGTACTATCATCAAGGTGCGGATGAAATTACCTTTTTAAACATCACATCATTCCGTAACTCACCTCTTAAGGATTTGCCTATGTTAGAGGTGCTCACAAAAGCATCTGAAAATATATTTGTTCCTTTGACTGTCGGTGGAGGTATCAAAGACATGGTTGATCCGGAAACAGGAAAAAATGTTCCTGCAGTTCATGTAGCACATCTTTACTTCATGTCTGGGGCTGATAAAGTGAGTATTGGATCTGATGCAGTAAAGATAGCAGAGGAGTATTATGCCAACAAAAAGCTAAAAACTGGAAAAAGTTCCATTGAGACAATATCAGCAACATTCGGTAATCAAGCTGTAGTTATTTCAGTAGATCCAAAGGTTAAATATGTCAGCAATCCAAGTGATACGAAAATGTCTACAATTGAAATCACAGACCCCGAAAAGTTTGGACCTAATGGGGAACATTACTGTTACTATCAAGTAACTTCACAAGGAGGAAGAAAAATGCATGACTTGGGCGCTTTGGAGCTTTGTCAAGCCTGTGAAGATCTCGGAGCTGGAGAGATTCTATTGAACTCAATTGATCATGACGGTACAAACAAAGGGTTTAATTTGCAATTGTTAAGACAAGTTAAAGAGTCTGTTTCGATACCTGTTATAGCAAGTTCTGGTGCTGGATGTCCAGCTCATTTCAAAGAAGTATTCGATATGGATTGTAATATTGATGCCGCCTTAGGCGCAGGTTTATTCCATAGAGGAGAATACGAGGTAAACGATGTAAAAAGATATCTTCAAGAACAAGCTAAAATGGATGTTAGATTAGAAACTAAATTAGAATTATAGACCAAATAAATTTATCGCGCTGTGAAGATCAGATAAATCTCGTAGTATTTACATCACATTTTTTTTTTCTTCCTTAGTATGATTCAATAATGTATCATCATGGCAATAATTCTAGCCCCAATTTAACCATCGAAGAAAGTAAAACTAATACTTTACGGAGATGGGGTAGTTTGTCAGATTTAAAAATAGAAGATGAGAATCACCAGTCACTTGAAACGTTTACTTCATTACCTCCTAAATCAAATACGTTTCCTTCCTACTTTGGAGACAGGAAAATAGAAGTTGCTGGTATAATTCGGGAAAAAGGGGTAGATTTCGGGAAGACTTTGTTTAAAAGAATCCTGCTCACAGTAGATAAAATAACACCGCTAATCTCATGCAAAGAAGATAGAAGAGAGCAAATTCCCCCACTAACGGTCACTAAAGAGCATAAGGAAATCGTGTTAGCAGTTAAAGATCGAATAGTTGAGAGTTATAATAATTTAAGATTACCTCTGGCTCTATTTCATGGTGGGATACCTGTCCTTAAAGTTTCAAGCAAGTCGAGAAAGAGATTTTATTTTAGAATTGGGAACGACAAGTTGTTGTTTTCTATATCAAATATACCGGGAGATAGCCATGAAGGATCGGGTATAAAACAAAAGTTAGCATCCACTGCAACCTATCCATATAAATATAAGAACTACGAATTTGAAGTCGATGACATCAAGTCTTTCACGCATGGGGAAGATGCGGCGAATTATAGAGAAGAATTGCATATATCAAAAGAACTCCAGGATAGATGGATTACGATAAATTTCAGCAGGAGAAAGAGGAAATCTAAGTTAATGCACATCGTAGCTGATTCGAAGAGCGAATGTAAGAAGATAGTTTCTGTTATAACTGAATTAAGATGCTTCAAAGAAAACCTTACAAGAAGTAATCTAATACATATAGATCTGATCAATGAGATCACTAGGAGAATTATTTTTGGGAAGTATATCGAGGAAGTTGAAAAAAAAACAAGAAAGCATTTGGAATTTAAAGACATTGTCAAATATTCGAAGAAATTGAATTTGAATGTAAATGTAAATTTCTTAAGGTCTGTTTTCGATTCTGTTTGCGAGCAGGAGCCGAAAACATATTTGGACTTAGATCAATTCAAAGAATTTGTTTCCATAATCAAGAGAAGAGACGACGTGACTGAGGTTTGGGACGTGATAACAAAAGGTACAGGCAGGTTTAATTACCCAGAATTCAAAAGATTTATGACAGAGGTCCAAGCTCTGTCTTATTCAGAAGAAACATTTAAAAAAATTTTCAAGAAGTTTTGCATTTCGGGTGAAAATTACTGGAATTGGGGAAGCTTCAATAATTTGATTCTTTCAAAGTACTCTAGCCCCGTATCAGAAGTTACAGATGAGCAGTACTTCAGTCACCCTCTCAATGAATACTTCATTTCTTCATCGCACAACACCTATTTAGTTGGAAGGCAAGTCGCAGACGTTTCTTCTATTGATGGGTATGTAAGAGCATTACAAAGGGGGTGTCGTAGTGTAGAAATAGACATATGGGATGGTCTTGATGAAAACGACTTGAACCAAAAAATGACGAGTCAACCTGTAGTAAGACATGGACGAACTTTTACCACTACCATATCCTTGAAAAACGTGTTGCAAACAATCAAGAAGTATGCATTTATTGCAACCCCTTTCCCCGTTATAATTAGTCTTGAAGTTCATTGTTCTGATGAAAACCAGCAAAAGATTGTACATACATTGAAAAGCGTTTTGGGTGATGCTTTGGTAGTAGCTCCATTATCTGAAGATGAGATACTACCTTCACCAGCGATGTTGAGGAATAAATTTCTCATAAAAGTAAGAAAAACGATCGTGCATAGTGGGTTAAGCCTTTCTGAAGATGGAAAATATTCATCATCAACGACAACTACTTCTTTCAGTGAAGATAGTGCATCTTCTCCAAACAGAATTGGTTTCAGCATTAGAAGAAAAGCCGGTTCGAAGAAAATTATTGAAGATTTGAGCGTGTTAGGAGTCTACGTTCAAGGATTGAAATTCAAAAACTTTTCATTACCAGAATCGAAAATTTACAACCATTGCTTTTCCTTTAGCGAAAAGAAATTAAACTCCATGTTGAAGGATATCCAAAAGAGAAACTCGGTAGACAAGCACAATAGGAAATTTCTAATGAGAGTATATCCTGCAAAAATCCGAATGACCTCTTCTAATTTTAACCCTATAAGATATTGGGAACAGGGAGTCCAGATGGTTGCTACTAACTGGCAGACATATGACATCGGTCAACAAATTAACGAGGCACTATTTAAAACTTCTAGCAAGTCTGGATACGTGCTCAAACCTGACTACTTGAGGACTCCAATCAAGAAAAATTCTCTCATGAATACACTCCCTACCGAATTTTGCATTTCTTTCAATTTTACTATACTTAGTGCTCACCAACTTCCTAAATCTAATGAAAAAGCAGACTATATTAACCCATACGTTGTGTTAGAAATTATAGGTAATGATGATATTGAATGCAGTCTGGGATTATTATACAAAACGAGCGTAGTAAAAGAAAATGGGTTTAACCCGAACTGGAACCAGAAGTTACTGGGAATTATAAAATCTAGGTCAAATTTGATCTTCCTAAGATTCGCTCTATATACTGCTACCTCTAAAGCGGAGGAGTTCAATGCTGAATCAAAGCCCATCGCTGTTCTGATTTTTAATATGTTTCATCTAAACAAGGGCTACAGGTACCTTCCATTAAATGATTACTTAGGAGAGGAATTGATTTATTCTTCTTTATTTGTTAAAATAGAATACGAAAGTATCCAGTAATAGTACACAATGTATAGCATATAGTTAATAGGTCACGTGTCAATTTTTTGAAGAAATTTGGAACCAACTCATCTCATTTTTCAATCCAGTCGGTAACCAGAGTATCAATAATCTAAGATGGGTAAGATTACTGTGAGCGATGTTAAAGGGAAGCAGCGTCATAACCCTTTAATAAGGGATATTGAAATTTCTGGGGGTAATTTAAGGAATAAGGATTCCAAACAGAAACATGCATCTCTTGAAGAGGATTCAGAGTTCTTTGATGCAGCAAGCTCCAAAAGAATTTTACAATTGGCGAAAGAACAACAGAAAGAGATAGAAGAGGAAGATAATGTAGTTAGCAATAAGGTGAGCTTCATTCAAAGATACAAGCAACAATTAAAAGAGCAAGAGAAGGAGGAAGAAGATGAAGATGAGGAAGAATATAGCGATTTCTCCGAAGAGGAAGATGAGATATTAGAGGAAGAGATAGAAGTGGACGATAAAGATGCTGCTATTTTTGAGGAATATATGAAATCCACAAATTTAGGTGGATCCTTTAATTTGGCCGACAAGATTATGGCAAAGTTGCATGAGCATGAAGAATTGAAAGCAGTGGAAAAACCAAAAGATGCTGTATTATTACCTCCTAAGGTTATTGAAGCATACCAAAAGATTGGTCAGATTCTTTCTAGCTATACTCATGGCAAATTACCAAAACTATTTAAAGTTATCCCAAGTTTGAGAAACTGGGAGGATGTTCTCTTTGTCACGAACCCGGAAGGGTGGACTCCTCATGCTGTATACGAAGGAACAAAACTTTTTGTATCTAATTTATCAGCTAATGAAGCAAGGAAGTTTATTGAAATGGTTTTACTTGAGCGGTTCAGAGCATCTATTGAGGACTCAGAGGACCATACATTAAATTATCATCTTTACAGGGCGTTGAAGAAGTCCTTGTATAAGCCTTCTGCTTTTTTTAAAGGATTCTTATTTCCTTTAGTTGACTCACATTGTAGTCTGAGAGAAGCCACTATAGCTGCATCAGTTTTGAGTAGAGTATCTATTCCAGTATTACATTCTTCGGTTGCATTATCTCAGCTTACGAGGAGGGATTTCCTGCCATCTACAACAGTGTTTATTAGGGTGTTGATAGAGAAGAAATATGCTTTGCCATACCAGACTCTAGATGACTTGGTGTTTTATTTCATGAAATTCAGAGATAGTGCATTATCACAAGATATGATGTCTGATTCGAATGAAGAAAAGAGAGAGATAAAATTGCCTGTTGTTTGGCATAAAGCATTTTTAGCTTTTGCTCAAAGATACAAAAATGATATAGCAGATGATCAAAGAGATTTTTTGCTTGAAACGTTAAGACAGAGATTCCATCATGCAATTGGCCCTGAAATAAGAAGAGAGCTTTTGGCAGGGAAACCAAGAGAAGCTACTCAAAAAGCCGAAGAATCTGCCATGACTGATGTATTTTGAGATCATTTTTAATAGCGAACAGTGTATTCGATTATATTATACTATATTAGACCTAATTATAAAATAGACCTTATCCAGAAACCTCCATAGAATTTCTTTGCCTAGCATCTTCAGTTAATTTGTCGAAGTCAGCATTGATGGAAAAATAACTCTGCACAATCCCAATTATAGCTAATGCAGCCACACTACCGATCCAAAGTCCCTCTAAATTTCCCTTCCATCTAGAATAAAATGCTAAATATATAGATAAAGGAATACCGACTATGTAGTAGGAAACTAAATTAACAATTCCTCCAACAGTAGTTTGTCCCTGCCCTCTTAAACAGCCAGCAGAATTCGCATTCATCGCATCAAAAATTTGCATCAATGCAATCAACCACATAATTCTTTTGATATAATTCACAACCTCTACATCATCGGTGAAAAGATGCGCAATTTGAGTCTGGAAAACAAATAGGAAGAAAAAATTGAAAGTAGAAATAAGAAGTCCAAATAGCAAAGATAATCCGGTAGCCTTATAGGCCGCATTTCCTAGACCGGCTCCTAAGAAATTAGCAATACGAGTGGAAGCTGCGATACCAACAGCAAAAGGAACTTGATAAGTCAAAGAAGCCATTGTAGTACCGATTGATTGAGCAGCCAATGCTATAGTACCCAAATAGGAGGCCATCAAAGTTAAAATCTCAAATGCAAGAAATTCAGCTTCCAACATAATTAGACCAGGAATGGCCAAGCGCAAAAGTTTGTCCCAATTTTTAAAGGCCTCTCTAATATTTAGCCCACCCCAGCAAGTTAAAGGGGGGATTCCAGATGGAGTGGATGAAGCATCCACAAAGTAGACAGTCCCAATTAGTAATCCTATCGCCATAATCCAATAATTGATTGCAACTGCTATAGGTGCACCAATAAATCCAATTAATTTTACGAAGTAAAGATTCATCAAAAGATTACAAGGAGCTGCGAATAGTAAGACATAAGTCGAAATATGGAATATCCCTTGTGCCAACAAGAACCTTTTACCACATTCAAATAAAACATAAGCAGGGATACCGAATGCAACGTAAAAAAGATACTGAGAAGCAAAATGAACCGTCTCCTTATCTGGTATTAACAATGAAATCAATTCAAAACCGTAAAAAATCCAAAGAAATAATACAGGAAGCATTATGACAAATACTATCGCACAACACTTCTGTAAGTATATTCCGACTAGATGATATTTTTTTGCACCAAATGCTTGAGGACAAAGCGTGTCAAGAGCTGTCGCAATACCCTGGATGGTAGCATAGCCCGTGATGTTCGCTGTCATAGATCCTATGCTGACTGCAGCCAATTCAGAAGCTCCTAGATGTCCCACACTGAAGACTGAAACCGTGGACAACGAGTTTTGGAGTAAAAAAGTGAGAATTAAAGGAATGGAAGATTTGACGAGGGCCCGTAACTCTAACCAATAGGTAGTACCTGTAATTTGATGACTTTCAATTGCATTTTCAAAAGCACTAATAATGTCGTCATCATTCTTGAGGTTTCCTAAGAGGTGGTTATTTTCAAGAATATCCCTTGCCTCGTGCACTATATCATACGAAATAGTATTACGTCTTTCCATAGGCCTTGCACTTACCCCTAAAAGAGGAGTTTCCGAGTCTACTGCTCCAGCTACGTTTTCAACATCGTCAAACGACTCTCTAGGACTTCTAATGAAATCCGAAGGTACGAAAAGACCTCCCTTACCGGTCCCGTCATAGATTATAGATGCTCTCCTTTGTGCATTAGTACGAGTAAATTGATGCTTATTCTGATACAGCGACATCGATATTGGAATATAGCAGAACTTGAATCTTTAACTAACTACGAGGAGAGATAAAATTTCATGTATAAGATTGAAATATTGTCTTGTGTTAGCAGATAAGATTTCGAACCTTTATAGTAGTTCAAGGCGAAAAATGAGAACGCCGAATAGAGATACAACCCAATATACTTTAAAACAGTAAGCTTATTACGACTAAAAGCATGTATTTTGGCTCTTAGATATAAATATGTATTTACTTAAATGGCATCAAGAGTGGAATTATTGCAGATCGTTAATATTAGATAATAATTGAGCTAAGCATCTTTTAGTAGGCAAGTCATCTTGTAATATCATAGAGAAGGTACCATCTCTCAAGGGTTCGGGAAGAATGTTAGCTAAAGCTTTTCTAGCTTCCAAGTTATCTGAGAGCCTCATATAACACCTGACAACATGCTTTAACAATCTTCCAGAGCTACTTGAAGCCTGCTGGGCAGTTTGATTCAGAGTTGAAGCACTCAACTGCTCTATCATCTTGGATAGCACTGAAGCCACGGTGTGAAATCTTTCGTAAGTGGTGCATATATAGGTGAGACCTTGGTCGTCAAGGAGAATTTTTTGTAAGATGAAAATAGCCACAGTCTTGGACAACTCCGAGGAAATTTCCATGATATTGAGACACAATGGCACTATTTCTGTAGATAAAAGGAAGTTGATCACTTCTGGGGTATCGTTTTTGACCAAGGCCCCGATTACACCTAAACTGGTCAACCTTAAATATTCGAAAGATCTCTGCCTTGCATTTGTAGAAAGAAAGGGGTATAGGTATAAAGGAAGACTAGCATTTAGAAACAAGCCCCTAGTCTGTGAATTAGAGGCCACACATTGCAATAGAGCCAATGCATTACATACTCTATTCGAAAGAGATGCAGTCAATACTGGAGGGTTTAAGTACGGATATACTGAGATAATTTCCTCCAAAAGCACAGTCATAACTCCAAATGAATGCCAAAGGACTAAGGCTAAGTCATCATACTGTTCTCTCTTTTTCCCAAGTTCTAATAAAGCTCTCTCACGATTTGTTCCATTGACCAATTCTGCTATCCATTGGTAGATTTGCTCATCATTTAAGGCCTTCTCTTTCGATGACTGTGTTTCACTGTTTTGGCTCAGCGTAGACTGCTGCAGAGCTTGCTGATGTATAGGAACGCTATACATTATTGCTCACAAAAAAGTTCTGAGTTCTTGTCTATCTTCTATTATTTCGTCGATAGGACAAAAATATAATCTTTAAAAAAAAAACGACCCCGGTGAGGATCGAACTCACGATCTTAAGATTAACAGTCTTACGCCTTAGCCAGCTTGGCCACGGAGTCAAATACGGGAGTAATATTTGTAATTATTTATAAGTAGTAAGCTTACAAGAACAGCTATCACAAAGTATACGGGAACAAGATCAGTTACAGTTTGTATAAATAAAACAATCTAAAGACGTGCATTAAATTTTATCTAATCATCAATTTCCTCATACTTGTCTAATCTATCTTCTGCTTTTTCCTCATCCTCAATCTTGACACCTCCACTAACAGCAAATTGACCTCCTGCAGAAATGAACTCAATATCGTGATATTTAGTAGCGGTGTTTACAATTCTAGTAGGAACTGCAACATCTTCATCAATTGGACCTAAACCTGTAGCGTATGTGTCAGCAAAGCCCCAGGAATACACCATACCATCTTCTGTAATAGCAAAAGAAAAGTGTGATCCGCATGCGACTGCCTTGCATTTCACAGAGTTATTTTCTTTGGCACCAAACTGAAGTTTTGTTGGCTTCGGAACTGCACGAACCTTACCATGACCATCTCTAAAAGCAGATTCTGGCAAGTTCTTCTCCAGTATTCCAACTTCTTTCATATCATACCTTCCCCAAGAGAGGACATCGCCGTTCAAGGTAAGAGCTAAAGAATGATGTTCCCCAGCAGCAATTTCAATAATACCTTTACCAGACAATTCTTCAACCTTAGTTGGTTTTGAAATTAATGAACCATCTTCTAATTTTCCAGAAGCATCAGTTAATGCACACTGACCGAATTGGTTCAAGCCCCAAGCATAGACATTATCTTCGTGGTCAATTGCAAAGCAGTGAAAATCTCCACTGGCAACGTACTTGATATTGTATAAACCAAATTGGAGAGGGTCAAGTGCCCTATACTTGTGTCTGTCAAGAATTTTACGTCCTAATTGAAACTGCTGTCCATTTCCCCAAGCATATACAATACCCTTTGAATCAAGAGCCAAAAAGTGATCTTTACCACCAACTATTTGAACAATGTTTTTTAATTCCTTTATCTTGAAGGGTACTTTTTGCAATTTTATTTCATCCTTGTAAAAACCTAAGAGGCCCTCATTGTTTCTGAAACACCCCCAGGAGTATATATCACCATTATCGTACAAAACAGCACTAGCATTATCAGTGGCCGCTAACTGAACGATTTTGCTGTCCTCTATTTTTGGTAATTTTTCCACCAAACCAGGCGTTGATTCAGCTTGATTCAAATCTCCATCCTCATCATCTGATGAAGCATCTTCTATATCCTTTAAAACTTCTTCGGAGTTAGATGTATCTCTTCCTAATACACCACTATCATTCCCTCCCCAGGACCAAACACGGTTCTCAGAGTCTAAGGCTAACGTATGTATTCCCCCAGCTACGAAATCAACAATTTTAATATCTTTTCCGAGCTTCTCTTCTACCAAAAATGGATTGAGTCTAGGACGCTTAACTTCCTTTGTTTTAGCATTAGGTCCAAGCCCCAACTCACACATCGATCCACTACCCCATACGAAAACATCAAGCTTCGTCGTTTTTGCTTGCACAATAGTGTTGATATTTGGCAATTTTGCATAAGAATGTAAGATTCTAGACGATGTAGCGCTCTTACTTCTCTTGGCTCCACTTGATGGACCACTTGAGCCGGATTTTCTTTTCCTTTCTAAAGCAACCATGGCAAATGTATCTTGTCGTTACCTACTCGATGTCATGATATTCATAGGACCATATAGGTAAGTACACTACCACATGAAATTTAGTCGATTCTAAGCTACGAAGATTCAGGAAATGTTCTTATAGTGTTGTTTAGGTATAATAGTTATGTAATGTAAAATTTTCTAGTAATTGCACTAGTTTAAGGCATTTAAACGAGCTTCGGAATATCCTGCTCTCTTATGTTTCCATTTACTTCTAGTTTCAACAACTAAGCGGGCAGATGTTTGTATAAGATAACCAATTGAACCCACACTCCTGAAAAGAGCAATCACGGCAACGGTCCAGAGAATAACAGTCAAATAAATATTTCTGTCTGTTTCTCCAGGCAGGTAAACCTGTAACATTGCCATTATGAAAATCAAGTTAGCTAACAACCAGATAAGGACAACTTTAGAACGAACATCCTTTGCATAGTCGTCACCTCCTAGATCAACTTTTTCTTTTGGTTTCCGAACTATATTTTTGCTTGATCTTCTGGCTTTGATGTCATACAAAGTTTCCATATAAACCTCATCCACGTTGACTTCAGTAACAACAGCTTCAAAATCACCCTGCTCATTTTTCTGAATAATGTACTGGTTCGTCTTATCAATGTGCGATTGGGTAGACCCTTTTGTACCCCAAGAAACATCATGTGAGTTACAGAAGGCAAATATCTGCAAAGTACATGTATATGATGGGATCATCAAAAAGTATTGCAAGGAACAGGTAAGCATATGCCATGGATCCAAATAGAGAATAGACATCAAGGTATACAAACCATAGGTAGACAACA
This sequence comes from Debaryomyces singareniensis, assembly GCA_031081795.1. Taxonomy (NCBI): domain Eukaryota; kingdom Fungi; phylum Ascomycota; class Pichiomycetes; order Serinales; family Debaryomycetaceae; genus Debaryomyces; species Debaryomyces singareniensis. The sequence goes on from JARYSX010000004.1 coordinate 674,560, forward strand.
ATGAAATGATGATACTAACAAAAACGTATGCTGAAGTATCTCCCATACCATATTTTTCAATTGTAGATACCACAAAATATAAGCCAACAATTAAAGCATATAAAGCACAGATAGTCAATAAAATAACGAGAGTCTTGAAAATTAACCTTGATGCTTGAGGCTTATTTCCAATAGATACAATAAACAAAGATGTTAGACAGCAAATGCAGAGGTAATTAAAAAGTGTGAAAATCCAAAACCCACCTTTTCCGAGTGATTTATCGTTTGTCAATGAACCTGTAAGAAAATAGAAGGTTAAGTAAAAATTACTTAATGAAAAGAACGATAAGACAACATTGAGCAATTGGTAGCCGAATTCAACATAGAGGCAAAATTTTCTCGTTAAAGAATGTCTCGTTTGGCTGATGCTACGTGCATGAAATAAGGAATACAAAGCTGTGAAAAAGGCCCCATTGATCCATCGTCTTCTCTGTAATAAAAATTCAGGAATTGTTTCTGGGACATCAGTTTCTCCAGTTGCCAGCTTAACGAACTTTAACACCCAGTTCTCGTTCTTCTTTGATATCAATTCCCAACATAAGATTCTATCTTCGGCAAGGTACATGTTAGCCTCGAAGAAACTCACCTTATTATTCTTGCGAAGTGAGCTTGACTCACCAATCAAATCTTCACCTCTAAAATATGTGGCTAAAGGACCGGTCCCATCGGGATGATTTTTCAAAGCAATATATCTATAAGCTGAAAGAGCACCAGGCAAAACTGAAATATATCCGAAAAGTGACTCTAAAGGCTTATCTAAAATGTTAGACATCTTATATTCAAAATTCTGAGAAGCAACCAAAGGATTTAAAAGGTTAACCCAACCTTTACCTTTCATAGCTTTAATTTCACCAGCTGCACCTGCTACATTGGAGTCCTTGTCAAATGCTTTCCACAAATTATAAAATGCATTACTATCTGGCCTTGTCCCTACATCTAAAAGAATTATAACATTTGGATCAAGAATTGGACAGAATGAGTTGAATAGCCATCTATGTGAGTTAATCTTCTTTTGATTTTTTTCTTTTAAACAGAACAAAACTCTGACAGGAGTCAAGCATTTCTCATCTCCTTTGAACCTAAGGTTTTCATCAATGGAGATTTGAGTGGTGTATTCAAATAAATGCGCCTTTACTTCTTTGTTATTGACATAAGGACGAGCCAAATTATCCTGATAACATCCAGTTGCAGTCAAAAGTTGTAACACATTCGGATTTACTTTGCTTCTTCCATCTGCTATTATAACAATTTGAACTTTTTTCCACGCATCCTTGCCCCAAACAGTAGACTTATGTCTGGAGCACAATTGTGCAACGTTCTTCATAACCGCATGCATAGTCCTAGCAAATGCAAATTCATCTTCATTATACATGGTAACACATGCTACAAGTTCAGTTTGGCGACCATATTTTTTTGCCCTCAATGTAAAGCCTTCTTTGATAAAGTCATCTGGATCTGAAGTACAGGCAGTATATGTCATATTCGTAAATTCACCAAAGGGGGACTCTGTCCTGCTCAAGACCTTTCGTAATTCACTTGGAATAGGATTTTCGAGAACTAGATTACCTGCTGTGTTTCCAACTATCCTAACTTTCTGATGAGAGGCTGGTCTTTGCTTGTTTGGGACGTAGCCTTGATTAATTTGGTCCATCATTTCCCCATCCAAGGATGCTGCAAAGAACTGTTCTTGCTCATTATTTCCGTACAAATCATTTGTTGTATAAGATGGTCCACTGTATGCGGTCGATTCAGAATATAATGATTTACCTTCATTTCCTTCTTCTTTTTCGTAAGCGTCGTACGCATAAGCAGTGGATGTTGTCGAAATGGTATGTTGATCATCCGCTGGGTTAGCTTCTGCAAAAGTCTGTGGCGAGAAAATAGGTTTAGGAGGCTCTAAGATCCTATCACTTCTAGCAGTACTACCAATAGATCTAGAATATATAGATCTGCTAGGCGAGCGGTCAATAGCAAACAACGAGTTGTTATCGTCTTCTTCATCGATAAGTACCTCCGTTCTCTTACTACGCCTTGGTGACTCCTTGGTGGTATACTTAGATCTTGGTGTGTCTCCGTCAAACCCAAGTAAGGGCTTTTTCTTGAACTCATTTCTTATCTGATTAGCACTAGCTGTGCTTCTTGCAAAAATATTTGGTGAGCGTCTGTATGGAGATTGTTGAGTTGATTGTGGGAAAGGAGAAAATGTTTCATCATTGCCTGCATCATCTCCTTCGTCTAAAATTGTATGATGTCTTTTTGGAGAACTTCTGTCACTAGTAAATGCTTCAGTAGGTACCGATGGGTTAGGCTGGTCAAGAAAGGGATTGTCTTCATTAAATTCCGACATTATCTTTTTATTAATTTTCACCGGCTTATTTTTAAATAAACTAACACTTCTTAATAGGCACTGTCAGATTTAAGCTGCTTCTATCTACCTTTATTTCAGGCTTCTCTTTGTTGTGTATTTACATTCGTTCCTAAAAAGGAAATATAAGTAATTTTTGGATCATCTTACCAAAATGGCTTATAGGCTTATATTGTTGACTGAAGGCTTTTTCTTGTCAAATTGATGAACAACATGTTGTGTTTTTAAACGATTTTAACTCGAATTCAAATATGTTTAATATTTGTATAGTATTTTGAACATACTTTTTAGTCTAATTTTTAGTTTTACAAGATCTTGCTTAATAATTCAAGCCCAACTCATTGATAAAGGGCTTATGATGAGGTAAATGGTATCATCTGTATTACTTTATGTGACGTTGAATGATTTAGCGTAGAATTCTAATGTTTTTAGACGGCCCTTCTCTTACATATTCCATATGGCCATCCTAACATGTTGAAGCTTCACATGAAAGTAGTGCTCTCTATCAACCCCTTAATGCTTTGCAGAATCATCAGCTACTTGCTGGTATCATATTTTCTTCCCGTATGATGCATTAGATGAATATTTAGATGCAAACATCTATGTTGAAATTTTGTGGAACAAAGTGCCTTTGAGATATGATAAGCTCACAAACGTTAAAGAGAAAGCAACAATAATGAAACGGAATGAAGCAAATAAGCCTTTTTATAATCATGATAATGGATCAGCAGCTTCTACAATAAACACAATTGCTACTAACGGTGCTTCACAAATCTCATCAGTTGGTTTTAACAAGTTGAAAAAGCTGAATACGGAGACCTCTGAATCTTCTGAAAGTACAGGATTGGGTCGGCAGCGCCTTTCAAGGATGTTTACTAGAAATAAGTCTTCTAGTAGATTGAGCCTGCAGAGCGGAGAAACTTTGTCTGATACTTTAAGCAATGATAGCTTTGATGATGTAAGTACTATTACAACAAACAGCAAGAAGGGGAATCTGGGACTCTTTCGGTTTGGAAAAAAAGACAAGAAACGACATGCATCTGGGAAGGGTATAAGCCGACCTGATTTATCAATCCAGACATCTGGGTTCAATTCGCTAAAAGTGCCTAGATCAGTTAATTCTATGCTGACAGAAGATATGCAAAGGTTATCGACTCGCAAAAACTCATTGACGTCTCCTTCAGGTACTTTCCATAATTTGTTTCATAGAACTCACTCGGTATCAAACAAGGATGTAGGATTCAGCACTGATGGTGATGATATAGTACCACAGACGATCAACACTTCGAGTTCTAAGACGACCTTGAGTTTATCTTCGAATAATTCAAACTCTCACATAAGAGACATAAGTTTTGCTCAAGTCTACAACTTTACTAATCAAGATTATGTTTCTAATGATCCTGATTCTACCGGGGATCATGGTTCGCTACAGGACATTTCTAGGAAATATCTAATACCTACTGACCAATTTTTACAAAACAGACAGAATCGAAACGCAGGGAATGACCTTGGATTAGGCATTAACGTTGAACTGGACGCAGCTATGACAAGATCTAGCAGTGAATACACAAAAAAAAATGCTACATTCTTTAACAATCTTTTGTTAATTGTGAGACCGTTACTTCTACAATCTCAACAGAGGTCCTTGAGTAATGGATATCGTTACCCAGTTTTGGGTTATACTATCGAAGACTTGGCCACATTTATAAAAGAAAACTACCAAATAGCTGTTAATTGGAGCCTGCAGAGTGATATTTCGGCCGAAAGAACTGGAAAGTTGAGCAAGTCGAAGTCTAAATCGAAGTTGAACAGTATGAATAATATCGGAAATGTAGGATATACTTCTAGCGTAAAAAGTGTGCCCCAAAATTCGATTGCGTATTCAAAAGCAGAGCTGGTGGATTCCCAACATGATATTAATTTAAGAGAATCTTCAAAAGATTTATATGTGTTCTTCACGAGATGTATGATTTTATTCAAGAACGACTTTGCAGCGCTAAGCTTAAAAACCAGGAGAAGCTTTCTGAACTTAAATACAGTGAAAGAATCGAAGTCTCTGTTACCATTTTCTAGCATTAAAGAATGGTCGGCGATAAAGGACGAGTGGAAGTACTTCAACGAAAAAATTCGCTTTTTCTTGTTAGCAATATTTCAGCCACTTCAAGAGCAATTGCATGAATGCAGATCCTGTAAAAGTGGGAAAATACCAGGTGAAAGTATGGGGTTGGATGTAGAGGGGCTAATGCTCCTGGCGTTCAAAGATGTAGTAATTTTACCTTTTCTATTACAAAGAGCAGAGACTTACGAATTACTCAATGATTCCCCTCTAGATGCTGCCAAGATAAAACATATACGACCTCAGTCAGTACCTACGGAAGAAAATATAATGGAGGAGCCTCCTAATGATTTCCAAAAGGCTTTGGATCTGGAAATTTCACAACTAAGAAGAAACGATAATAGGCTTTTACGATCATTAATAAGCTGTTTTGGCAATATAATTACAGCTACAAGTGTTACTACACTGTTAGGTTCAGAGTATGCCTCCAGGAGTTCCATTTTTGTTGAAGCGTTCCATTGGCTTTTATCATTAAATATATAATTCATAAATATATATATATATATATATATATAACCTTTGCACTGTGCTCATCAAAAAGTGATCGCGTAAGTTCAGGAACAGTGGTAGTATTAATTAGACTCCACATATTATTCTTCAGAATTCTATAAAATTAGAGGATTAAGTTATTCTAACATCAGTCATGGCTTTAGCATCACATTATAAGGGTAATTTGATGCCTTCGGAGGTTAATTTTTTAGCTGAAAATGAGTATATAACCATTTTACCTAGGTACTCTATGAAGAAGATTGACTTGATAGGAGTAAGTATTTACACAGCAAAGCTACATTATGATGTACTAACGGCGTTAATAGACAAAAGTCCCGAATCTAAGAAGTATGAGACGAGAAAAGGTGCCCCTATGGATTGCCATGATTTTGAAATCTCAAGATAAATGCAATATTGTACCACCGGATTGGTTGACCCTTGACAATTTGAAAGCAAAATACGATGAAGAAGTGAAGATCCCTAACCAGTTCAGCAAGCTCCCCTGGAATTGGCTTGAAACATCTAAGATTCTTTTGGCTAAAGCACCAGATGATCTACAGGATCCATCACATCAGCTACGGTCTGTCATTCAAGATTTAAGGGAAATTCGCTTAGTGAAGTCTCAGAGGGGTTTAAAGGAGCTCAACGAATCAAACATTCAGTTAGATGGGCTATCGCTAATGGAGATAAATGAGCTTAGACCATACGTGATCACGGTTATGAACAAGTTACGGCAGTTGCACGATGCAGCATACGTTGATTCTAATCTAGCACAGGAAGATGGGGATCTAGATGATCAGGATGAAGAATACGAGGAATAGACACATTAATTGCCTCTATCTTCTGGCCATGGATGACTATTAATCAAAGTCGTGCACGTACCGAGTGATTTTATTCAAGGTTCAGATTTAAATCAAGAAGCCTTCATGAGTAAAATAGGCAACTTATCAAGACAATTAGGGTCCAATTTAAGGTTAAACAAGGTTGGAACCAAAGCAAAGAGAGATTTGATTCTTTCTATCTTGAGGTCCACTTTAACCAAAAGAGAGGCTAAGAATTATCTTACCAAATACCAAGGTCAATTTTCCAATGGAACATTTCCAAAAGATAAGGAGGATACTCGATTGACAGATGTAAATAGGCAAAGGGAGATTTTCATCGACAGGTATTTGCGAGGGGATAACCCATTTATCAATATCTATAATGATGAGCAGAAGATCCTGAAGGTTCCTCTCAGAATAGCGATTTTTAAGATTTCGTTTTTGGAGATTACACTGGATCAATGGACTGGCATATCAGAAACATTCGATAGGCTTAAGTCATTTGGAATTTCTCCTATTATTGTTTTGGATTTTGATCACTTGCATTCAAATTCTTTTGCTTACAATGAATTGTACATTCAAAAGAATACAAATAAAATAATTTCTTCAATTAACGAATTGAATAGGCTGATTATAGGAAATTTGGAGATAAAGGAACTCTGGGGCTTATTCGAAAGAGATTCTGACTCACATAAAGTTCAAATATTCAGCTTGAAGCAGGTACTAATTCCGATGTATCAAGGAATCATCCCAATTGTCCAGCCTGTTGTGTATAATAAGATGAATTCTTACCAGCAAATAATAAGCTCGCGGCAAGTAATGTCCTGTTTGATAGAATCATTGTTGACGACAACGAATTTATTGACAATAGAGAAAATAGTAATGATAGATCCAATTGGTGGAATTCCTTCGGTAGAACGTAATAAGACTAGCCATGTGTACGTTAATCTTTCTCAAGAGTATTCAGATATTGTTTCAGAACTATACATTGGTTTCATCAAACCACAATTAAGGGACAAACATAAGAGAAATTTGGATACGATAAATAGCCTCTTAAGTTTAATTTCTTCCAAAACTGGAAATAACGAGGCCACTGGTATTATTACAACTCCAAGTATCGCATCTATTAATGAAGATTCGTTGAATCCGGTTATATATAATGTTCTCACCGATAGGCCGATTATTTCTTCGTCCTTACCTGCAAATTTAAAGGGGATACCACAGCTTTCTACTTCAATTATAAAGAAGGGAACTGATGTACAGATATTTGACCGAGATAATTTCTGTAAAGAATTCACGTTTGAAAATCTTGTTCGAGAGGGAATGCTCAATAAAGAAAAGCTTGTTAACCTCATCAATGACTCATTTGGAAGAACCCTAGACGTCGATAAATATATTAAGCGAATTAACGGATCACTAGCATGTATTATAATAGCAGGAAATTATGACGGGGCTGCTATAATAACCTGGGAGAAATCTGATGGTCAAGATTACGTAGCTTATCTAGATAAATTTGCTATATCGAAAGCAAACCAAGGAGTACCCGGGCTTGCCGATGTTATATTCAAGGCCATGTTACAAATATTTCCTGCTGAGTTAATTTGGAGATCAAGAAGGAACAACCCTGTAAATAAATGGTATTTTGAGAGATCTCTTGGTTCTTTGGCCAGTCCTTCATCGAATTGGAAACTTTTTTTTACAGGGAAGATTTTCAAAAAAAGCTACAAACATCCGTCCACGAGCTTCCAATCACAGAACAAATTCAAGATAGATAGTAAGATTTTGGATTATATGAAAATCATTGAAAATATTCCTCCTTCATTCAAAGATTGATTTCTTTTGCACCTTATATACCGCACTGAATTTTATAGTTAATATATACTGCATCATGGCAGAAACACTTCGTCACAGAGTTGTATTGGTAGAAGAAGGTTCGGATAGCCTTGCAAAGAAAGTAGACAGGTTGCTTTATTATGCCGAGTTAGAAGATTGGCAAAAAGATAATCATTTTATCAGATCTGGATATGTCAAGACAACGCTATCGTATAGAGAAAGTTTGAGATCATTGATGTATTTACATAACGAAACAGTGAACATATACACTCACTTGCTACCATGTTTGGTTTTATTTGCTTCAATAGGATGGTATGTTGAGTATAAGTTAGAGGCATACGAGAATTCCCTCGGAATTATCGAAAAGTTGAATTTTTATCAATTTGCAATTGGAGGGACTATTTGCTTAGCTATGTCGTCCAGTTTTCACACTATGAAATCACACTCATTAGAGGTGTGTTCCTTTGGTAATAAACTTGACTACTTTGGCATTGTTATATTGATTACAACTTCTCTTAATTCTATAATAATGTTTGCATATCAAGATTATCCTGTGCACAAATATGGTTACATTACTTTATTCCTTACATTGGCACTTATATGTACTAACTTGACCTTGAATCCTCATTTTAGCAAACCTAGGTACCGGCCATTCAGGTCTTTAATGTTCATATTATTTGGTCTTTCTGGTGTCGTCCCTATTCTAGGTGCAATTTATCAATTCGGATTCGAGAAGGCAATGAAGAGGTCATCAGCAGGCTGGTTAATGCTTGAGGGTATATGCTACATTCTGGGGGCCGTTATCTATGCCATGAGGATCCCCGAAAGGTTCGTATATAAAGAATTAGAGGATGCTACTTCTGAAGATCTTCATAAAACAGCAATGTTTGATATTATTGGGCATTCTCATCAAATATTTCATGTAATGGTAATTGGTGGATTGTTATGTCACTGGATGGCTTTAGTTAATTGTTACCATCACTTACATAGAGTAACTTTAATAGGAGAATTTTAGATTTGTACTACTTTTAGGAAGAGCTTAATATATGGGTACAAGACATCTAGTAATCTTACCATGCCATTCCGTATGGATTCCTGGACCCACATGTGGTGAAGATAGAAGCGAATGGTGTTTGAATAGCTTTCAATTAGAAGGAAATGATCATAGGTGTTTCAAGGAGCATATAGTGAAAAGTATAGACATACTCAGGAAAGACATTTATTCAACATTGGTTATTTCGGGTGGTCAAACAAAGAAGGATGCTGGAAATATATCAGAGGCTAGTTCATACTATAATTTAGCTATGCTACTTACGAATGACAATGATGATACTAGGAATAGGATCACAACTGAGGAATTTGCAAGAGATTCTTTCGAAAACACCCTTTTCCTGATTTGTCGATACTACGAAATCCATGGATACTATCCGAACAAGATAACAATTGTTGGTTTTGAATTTAAGAGAAAACGGTTTGTCGAAGAACATCTTAAGAAGGCACTTTCATTTACAAATCGTGTTGACTACGTTGGCAATATGCCTCAGTTAGAATATCTGGATAAAGAGAAGGTAGATAAATACTTCCAAGATTTAGCTCGTAGTGAAGAGAAAAATGCACTTGAACCATTCATGAATGATTGGTATGGAAAGAGGATGCCCTTGCTTGGTAAGAAAATACAGAGAAATCCATTCAACAGATACCATGGATACATACAAAGTAATTCTTCCCTTGCAGAATTCTTGCTTGCATTGCAGGATCCCAAATCAGAGGAGAGATCAACTTTAGAGGACTACGAGATAAAAAACTTACTCCCAGCTTATATTTGGTAGATAAGTGCTACATAATACATACAAATTCTAAAATTATTATTTCAATTGTCTTCTCTTTTGTACCGCAGCACTCAAATTTTTCAACATGTCAACGGTAGTTTCCCATCCAACACAGCCATCAGTGATAGAAACACCATACTTCAATGATCTCTTATCTTCACCAGGGCCGGGTACGGATTGCTTGCCTTCATTGATGTGAGATTCTATCATGACACCAATGATGGCATCCTCACCTTGAGCAATTTGTTCAGCAACGGCATTCAAAACCTTTGGTTGGTTTCTGTAATCCTTTTGGGAATTATCGTGAGAGCAATCAACCATCAACTTGATTGATGGATCCTTACTTTTAGAGATAGCATCCTTGGCAGCTGCAACAGAGGCAGGATCATAGTTGGTAACCTTTTTACCACCTCTCAAGATGATGAAGCAATGATTGTTACCCTTAGTAGTGGTGATAGCGGCTGTTCCATTCTTGGTCACACCCATGAAGTGGTGACCCTTTGAAGCTGCTTGAACGGCATCCAAAGCAACATTCATTCCACCATCGGTACCATTCTTGAAACCGATAGGGAAAGAAAGTCCGGAAGCCAACTCACGGTGAAGCTGGGATTCGGTTGTTCTGGCACCAATAGCACCGAAACTTAAAAAGTCTGAAAAGTATTGAGGCGAAATAGTGTCTAACATCTCAGAACCAATAGGCAAACCACACTTTTCGGTCAAGTCAGCGTACAACTGACGAGAAATCCTCAAGCCCTTGTTGATCTCAAATGAATCATCAACATTGGGGTCATTTATCAAACCTTTCCATCCCACGGTGGTCCTGGGCTTCTCAAGGTAAGCTCTCATGACGATTATCAAATCATCGCTGAGTTCATCTGCTAACTTCCTTAATCTATGTCCATATTCAATAGCTGCATCGGGATCATGAATAGAACATGGCCCCACAATAACTAAACAACGATCATCAGTGCCTTTTATGACGTTGGCAGACTCGATCCTACCCTTGATCACAACCTCTAATGATTTCTTACTGGATTGGATCTCATGCTGAAGCAAAGCTGGAGGAACCAAAGGATCATATCCTAGGATTCTAGTGTCGTCGTAATCATCTGGAATAGGTGTTTTTGACATTTCTATACAACTTTATTGTGATTTATGATAAGATTTAAAGCTAAAAGAACTTTCTTCAATATTAAAATAATTAAGTCTTAAATTGGTTTTATCTTCATACCCAAGGCTGAAAAATTCCCACTCTTTTAGTCAATGCACGAAGGGGATCCCTTGTAGTGAGTCACTATGAAAGGCATTTGAAAGTGTTATAAGGCTCTTTAAGATGTTGTATGATTCATGCATAAAGAGCTGATGTATGCTAAGGTATATATTGATCAATAAAGTAATAAATATATATCAATATTGAATGCAGTGATAATATAGTAGATTTCAATAGTGCGCTGCTTTCTTGGAACAGGTTGAAGGTTTGAGGAAACCGAGGCCAGGAGTCAAAATAGATGGGTGTAGCAGTGAGGTGAATAGGTCTGATTTGGGGCTTACTCTTTTGGCTTTGAAATGAGTAGTTTATAGGGTTTCGTTCGCAGGGGCTTTTGAACTAGTTCGTCAAGCCGAAGAGTATTCTCACGACATACATAGCACTTTTTTTTGCTAATGCTTTCTAGATTGTCTGTCATTGATTTAGTTGCTACCGATGTAAGAAGGCTCTTGGCGGTACCTTTTCATCGTTGGATGTCTTATAAGGGTTATCTGGGCTAGTCAAGTGGAGATAAAAATCTGGGGTATATGAAATGGCATCAGTCTCTTGGGAGTAGGGACGTTTACTTTGTTCAACTCATGGGTCATTCACCTATATGTGTTTTAGTATGCTTTGAAAAGGGCCGAATTAAGATATGTATGTTGCTGCAGGGTGCTGATGTGGAGCATACTCAAGCTGTACCTCAGAACAGTTGGGTCCATCAGAGCCACCATAGCTACCAAGTAATATTTAGAGTGAATCAGACACACTTTAATACCTTATAAGGTATATTTTATTCGATTTACGGATTGGGCTTCATTCATTGTCTAAAAATGCAGCAACGCATCTCTTCCGCTCGAAAAACTACCACATAGCCATTTTGCAGCTCCAGAGATGTAAGTTCTATAGGCCATTTATATGAACTAGGCTGTAATGTAGAAAAGTCGAGCTTGCTAGATTAGGGATTAGTTTAAGATTATATCGTCATACTTTTCAATAAGTCAGCGTTGTGTTTTCTCTTTCTCAGTGTGTGCTTTTACATCCCTTTTAGGGACGATTTCTACTTCTAAGACATATTTTTTACTACAGAGGCTTAATTTGAAGCGTTGTGCATGTTATTATCTCCGTATCTTTCTATCTGTATCTGTTGATGCATCCAAGCGTGCGAGAGCTTCCATGGCACCTGTTAGGAAGTAGGACGCTGCAACCGTTCTATTCGCCTCCATGATAAAAAGGGTTTTAGGACGACATCTTACTAGATTTGGGCTCTGAGAGAAAGAGTTGATCTTGTGTGAAAGCCAAAAGTGACGTCGAATTATTATGAAAGATTCATACGCCCTTGAAAGATTGATATGTAAATGTTGATTCTGCATGGCCTGGGATAGATAATAAGGTAAGTCAGATTCGAAGCCAGTAAAGTATTCTTACGTCTTAACCATTCATGAAGGCCTATCGTATATCATATTATTGTGGGTTCAACCACAGTCACGTGAACTGTTATCAGTCAAAGAATCTGCAAGAAAGACTCATATTTAATATCTCTATTATTTATTAACATCCAGACTATTTTATGGTCAGAGTATCATTGCTTCACTCAATTGGTAAAAGGTTTAAAAGTATGACTGGATTAAACAAGAATCCCGAGGTATTACACAATCCTTATTTCACTCAAAAGGAAGGACTGAAAGATATTTGGTCATTGATCAATGAGACTGCTGCTGCCGCCGAAAAGGAAGGAAAGACGGGAATTGTTAACTTGGGCCAAGGATTTTTTTCGTATAATCCTCCAAATTTTGCTTTAGATGCGGTGAAGGAGAGTTTAAACACATGGCTGAATAATCAATATGCTTCTCCTAGAGGAAACCCCAAACTCCTCACAGAGCTTTCGAAATTCTATACTAAGGCATTTCTGAGAGAAGTAACGCCCGAAGAAATCCAAGTCACAACTGGGGCGAATGAGGGTATGTTATCTGTATTTTTTGGGTTTTTGAAGCCTGGTGACGAAGTTATTGTCTTCCAACCATTCTTTGACCAGTACATTCCAAATATTGAAATGTGTGGCGCCAAGGTGAGATATATTGATTTGAAGTTTCCTCGAAAGTTTAATACGGAGTCTGTTGTCGGTGACGACTGGGAGATTGATTGGGCTGGATTGGAGGGCTCAATTAATAACAATACTAAACTTATCGTAATCAATACCCCACATAATCCAATAGGGAAGGTTTTTAACGAGGAAGAGCTATACAGAATAGGTAAGTTGGCTATAGAGAATAATTTGATTCTTGTGAGTGATGAAGTCTATGAGAATTTATACTACAATGATAAGTTTACCAGACCTGCTACTTTGTCAACTCTTCCAGAACTTGCTGACCGTACATTCACAGTAGGATCTGCTGGTAAGTCGTTTGCAGCTACTGGGTGGAGGGTAGGATGGGTCCATGGGCCTAAAAATCTTCTTAAATACGTTACAGCTGCTCATATTAGAATTTGCTTCTCTTCCCCAGCACCCTTACAAGAAGCAGTGGCTGTAGCACTTAGGGAAACTTCTAGCAATGAATATTTTGAGGAAACAAGAATAGAATATAAAAAGAAATACGAAATCTTCACCTCTGTATTTGAGGAATTGGGTCTTCCCTACGCCAAGGCCGAGGGTGGTTATTTTTTATTAGTTAATTTGAGTAAGATCAAAATTCCCGATGATTATCCTTTCCCTAAAGATATATCTTGCCGAGGTACAAAGGACTTCAAACTTGCATACTGGTTAATCAAAGAGATCGGTGTTGTTGGAATACCACCCACGGAGTTCTTGAATCCTGAAAGTAGAGTTGGAAGTGAATTGGAGGTTTGTCTAAGATTCGCAGTCTGTAAAGGTGATGATGTGTTGCAAGATGCAGTGGAAAAATTGAGAAAATTGAAAGACTATATCTAGTTAATTCCAGATCAAATGAAACTATTTTCTTATAAAAACTTTGAAGCAAAATTCTATTTCTCCAAAATCGTCATTCCCTTTCTCTTTTATCATTTCTATCTCTTTATAATTATCATCCAACAATTTCCAGAGTAGATTTCTCTCATTAAAGTAATTCCTCCTGAGTGGTAATTGAATTAAAACCCGTGATTGAGGAGAGTTATCAAGAAATTTATCAATCATGTTTTTGATCCAGTATGGATGCTGAGGAGAATAAACTGGATCACTTAATATTATTGTTTTAAAAGTAATGTTACCATATTTTTTAATAAATGAGTCAGGATTTGTCCAGTCCAACTCGTGTACCTCTGCGCTTAATCCATTTAGTTCGGTATTGTACTGTAAATTAGGCACTATTTCTTTTAAATCTGTTAGTATTGTTTCATAACCAAGTATATGAGACATCATTCCAACTAATCCGGTTCCAGAACCTAGTTCTAGGACAGGAGACTCGAGGTAAGTATTTCCTTTACGCTCTGCGTCAACTAACCTATTTGATAATACAAGAGAAGATCCCCAGGTTTTCAAACCCAAATTATCATTAGTAAGTGATGGTTCTTTGAGCTTTATGAAACCTGGGCTCTCTAAAAATTCTTCTATTCCTGGTATTCGTATTTTTCGAACAATCTCTGGATGAGCAGATCTGCCACAGTTTTCCGAAAGTCTAAGTGATGCCTCCTTTATTAATACCAGCTTTATTTCTGTATCTTTTATCCATGGTAAATCACTAGAGATGATAGTGGATAGCCAAGAGTTATATTCAGACATACTTGATTTCCTAAGGCCTGAAGATAAATAAGGCACATGTGCCAACTTTTTCCTTGAATCAAATCTTGAGTTATTCTTTTTAAACCAAGCTAATGCCAGGTCTAATAACTCTTCGGAAATATTCTTCTGCTGAAAAATAGTGCTTTCATCGAATTTCAAGTCAACTTCTTGTGAAGATTCGGCGAAGTTCATTTGCTCTTCAGGAGAAAATAGCCTTAGCAAGACTAGTAGGGGATCTTCGGATAATTGTAGCAGTATTCTCGGTAAATCTAAGTGATGCAATGGTATGAGATGAGCATCTTCGTTGTCTATGTTTCCTAATCCACACCTTTTTTCATTTGATCCTGATGATGACGTTGTCTGTACGTATGAAAAACATCTATCACCATCACCTTGTACGCTCGATGAATACATGGACAAGGGATCAAAATCCATGCTGTAACCAATATTTAGTATTTTCTGAGACGCACAATCATGAAGATTTGGCACCAAAAAAATTAGTGTATATCTAGGTTCCGTTTAGATAAGTATTTATTGATATATACATACTAAATACCGTCCTTGAATTAAAATCTTCTCCTAATACCTAAAATTTCCTTCATCGATTTGATTCAAACTTGACTTCCTTGATAGCTTTTCGTGGCTTAGAAGATCATGATCAGTTGATTTTGATTTCACCCCTCTACAAATATTCAGAAGATGAAACACAGTTGTATATGCTTACATTAGTCTGTGTTGTAATACTCTTTCTTGATGTATGAATAATCAGAAATCAGTCACTCTCCCATTGAAAGCCCACTCATCGCCATGTTTTAATGGATCCTGCTTAGGGCCACCTATTTCCCCTGTCTTTGGGTTAGTATCGCCTTCAAACTCGGGAATAGTTCGAAGGTACTCAGGGTGGAACCCACCAATATCCGAGTTCAAATTTGGTGTGCTTACCTGTTGGGTTTCACCTTCTTCTTCACCGAATTGTGAATTATATTCTTCAATAGCTACTTGGGAATTAGCTATTCTCTGCAATTCTTCAAATTCCTTCTGTTGTTCTGATGAAAGCTTGGGAGGTGAAGGAGTTACATCAAAATTAAATTTTGAATAGAACCGACTAATAGCTTTGCTCTGAGGCATCGCCATATTAATATTTCTTCTAATAAAATAACGTAACATCGTTGAACCAAGACGCCCTTGAATAATAAACACACTAGATGAAGATCTTTCAAACGTAAAATGCTATGCTATGATCTTTTCACCTACTAATCTACTTCAAGATTGCCGTTGACGGTATATTCCTATGCAGTCTCCATGAGAAGCATCGATTTTTGTCCAAAATATGCCAAAATCATTAACTGATATATTACTAAACTATATTGGATGGTAAACACGAACTTTCCAAAAGCTCCACCGCATCCTTCTATATTGAAAGCGAATCCTGAAATATTGAAAGATGTTGATGATAGAATTTCTTTTGATAATAAGTCTTCGCAATGGTCATTTGAAGATAACCAAGATGGTGACATAAAGGAATACCAATACAATTTCATATTAGAAAAATGGATTCCAATTTCTGTAAGTGGGTTGGGGATTAAAAGAGATGTAGACGAAGCTCAGCTAGAAGCTGAAGAGGAAGAAAATAAACGTACTTTAAAAAACCTAAAAAAACAGAAAATGCAAGAACTAAGAGGCAATGGGAAGACCAGTAGCGAAAATGATCAATATAAGAGTAACAAAGGCGTATTTGTGTCTAACTTGCCTAATGATGTAACGGAAGAAGAAATAGCTGCCGTTTTTGGTAAGTACGGGGTCATTGCTGAAGATTTTGGAAGTGGAAAGCGCCGAATAAAGCTATATTATGAAGACGATAAATTTAAAAACGAAGCATTAGTCATATACCATAGTTCCGAAAGCGTAGATCTTGCGATCCAAATGTTGGACAATTCTGCATTCAGAATTAATGATCTGAGAAAGATTCAAGTGCAGATTGCAGATTTTAAACGTAGCAATTCGAGCACAGCATATCAGAAGAAGGTTCTCACAGCTAAGGAGAAAAAAGCTATACAAAAGAAAAAGGAGATTTTGAAACACAAGTTAGAAGACTGGGAAGGAGATGATAATGATCGTATAGACGAAATAAAAAGTAAGATATGGGCTAAGATAGTTTATATTGAAAGTATGTTTCGCCCAGATGAAATGGAGTCTGATCCATTATTGGAGTTAGATATCAAAGAAGATATTCAAGAGGAATGTGACAAACTTGGCATTGGAAACCTGATCACGAAGATTAATTGCTATAGAGATAAAGGTATTGTCACAGTGAAGTTTAAAAATGTTGATCTGAGTAAAAAATGCATTGAATCTTTTGATGACAGGTATTTTGATGGTTTACGCATCAAGGCCAAATTGTACAATGGTCAAGATTTGCATTAGCCTTTTATAGGGTTCAGTTTTTTGCAAGGTTGTTACGTTCATCTATTATTTATTGAAAGGTGTATTCCTTTTTATTACAGAGAATTGTCTTATGAAGCAAGCAGATATAGCTATAGAGGAAGTGATAGCTTCCGTGTACTGCTCTCTATCTTACTGCTATGCGATCTGCTAGTTCATTGAATCTTTTCAGTGTATTATATTGTGTTCATATCGAACCTACATTCAATAATCAATAATAATTCTAAGAAAAAGAAGCGTAGGGCCCCCCATGAGGCGCACTCAGCACCGGTAGCATAACACGAGTCGTCTTAGGATAGGCTGCTTAAAATTTTAATCAGGATCTTGTTTATTCTATTGAATCTTATACATTTAGAGCGCTAAATATGTGATTGTACGTGTCCACCTTAAATGTATGAAGGCTAAATCTATGTTAATCTTTACATACAATTAAGGAGACACTTCATCTCGCCAGATATAACTATTGGGCATTAAAGATTAACAGCTGAAAAGCGCCGTGGCGCAGTGGAAGCGCGCAGGGCTCATAACCCTGATGTCCCAGGATCGAAACCTGGCGGCGCTATTTTTTGCTTCGGCGAGAGGGTGCGTTTTGTAAGCGCTTAGTCATATTGCACGTGATAACAGTATTCATCTTGAAAACAATTTGATAGCAGCTATGCATTAAAATGGGATGGTTTGGAGGCTCTCAACCTGCGAAGGTGAGCGCTGTGACCGAAGCTCACCAGGATAAGAAAGAGAAGATATACCTAGAAGATCTTCCCCCCAAGTTCGAGGATAAGGGAGGGTATTCTCAGGATAGCACAGAAAACATGTATGCGGGAGCCTTGAAGCAGTTCAAGTTGTCCGACATTTCCTTTGCCCATTATGTTGCAATGCCATGCTTTAGAGAAGCTATGATAACCGGTTTTCAAGCAATGGGCGTTTTGGGTGCTGTAACTTTTCTTGTACGGAAAAACGTTAACAAATCGGTCAACTGGGCCGTCTGTGGTTTTTTCTTGGGAAGCGTCGTAGGTTGGGAACAGTGCCGTTCAATTAGACGCAAATCTTTCCAAGCAATCGAAAAGGCAAGGCAGGTCAACCAAAAGAAGAACGTGGAGAAGCTTGAAGCTGGGGACTCGGAGGATACCGTACTTCAAAAGTTTAAAGAGCAGCAGTCTCAGAAGTAAGCCTTCTAGCCTCGTTTTAGATCTCCAATAGATCACCTCTACCATTTCTCATTATATATCTTGTATTTAGTTAAAATATAATCCAATTATAGTCCGAATATTTTTGCTCCTCGGTCTTCTCACATGCTCCTCACTTCACAAAAAATCTGGAGAAGGTAAATCGTTCCTCATCTTCATCAGTTATTAAATATTTCCAATGGATAATTATAGGCTTTCGACTGTATTCAACGACAACAGATCTAGTCTTGTTAATTTACCATCAAATATTAGTAATCTTTTATTCAATGCTAATATAAACATCCAGGATGTGATTATTGAAATAGTGCATGAAGGTAAGAAGTCATACTGCGGATGGTCTGGAATGACATCTATTAAAATGAAGACAATAGAAATAGATCCTGTCTTTGCTCTGTCTTTAATGGTAGGGGAACATAAAGATGTTATCGTGAACTTGAAATTGAATAACTTTGAAACTAGTAACCTTGAATTGGAACCTTTGACATCTTCAGACTGGGAACTAGTAGAACTACATGCTCAGAACTTGGAGGAAAAGCTACTTTCTCAAGTTCGTTGTATTTCTAAGGGCCAGGTTCTAGTTGTTTATCCTTCTCAATCAACATGCGCTAAGCTCAAGGTTGCGAGTATAGGTACAGATGAATATTCATATGCTAAAATATCGCCTTCTTGCGAGGTTGCAATAGCCCCCAAAGTTCGTAAGAGGTCATCAAATAGTTCTTCCAAATCTCAGAAAAGTGGTAAGAGCCATAAGTCTAAAGAAGCCTACTCAGATTCGTCTTTTGTTGTGAAGAGATCTATTGCGATGCCTCATACTCTATTTAATGAAGTTCCCTCCAGAGAAGATAGTCACGCATACGAAATTTATACGAACCTAGAGCACATTCCTAGTAAATTGAGAGTCTCTTATGTAATGGTGTCTGTTATTCCAGGGCCAGGGATGCAGCTTTCAAGCGTTGGCTCGGCAACAATAGATTCAGATAATAAAGCGAGTCAGAACAACAACGACATTGGAGCTAAATCCCCTGATCTTATACACCCTACTCTTTCTGAAAACAAGAAGATAATTGCCAAGCTCATTCACTATAAACTGTGCTCAAATAATCTAGCCGGTCTTTCTCCTGCTCTTGCGATGGCATTGAGGATCGATAGGAGTATTGGTGAATTGGTCGTTTTAAAGCCTGCTATGAAGCCTATTAAAACTCCTCTGACTTTAGTAATACATCCATATGTTTTGAAATCTAAAAATACGGAGCAAATGGTCTTCAAATCTATTTCAGACAAGGAACGTAAGAAAATGGTAACAGACACCTTAATGAGTACGTTTTTCAGCATGGATAAGGCTACAGATAAAACTCCAATAACCAATTTTTCGTTTCTATCTTCTATTCCTCTTATATTTCCTTATGGCGGAATTTTGCAATTTAGGCGAAACGATGATCCGAATACCTGGTTTATTCATGATTCTAAATCTACAAACTTTAAAATAGAAATTGGTGGAACTCTAGTTACCGAACCAAGCTCTAATGATAACAAATACAAAAATCTATGTGACATAATCGGGGAAAAGGATAGGTTAGACGAAATTATATATGGCATTTCGTCTTCAAGAAATGAAGGATCCTTTATATCAGGTAATTCGGGATCAGGAAAGACCTTGATTCTCAATAAATTAGCAAGAGACATAGAGAATACTCTTGGATATTTTGTTAAATTTGTGTCTTGTGAAACTATAATGAATGAAAATTATACCCAAGTCACTACACACATAAGAAAGTGGATACAAGAGTGCTCTTGGCACCAACCATCTGTATTGGTTTTAGATAATTTGGACAAATTAATCCCTGCTAATCTGGAGCAGAATGATTCTACACAATCAAATCAAACTACCGAGTTCCTTATTCTGCAACTTCTGAAAGTACAATCGCAAAGAAATAGCAATGTATCATTATTATGCTCGGCCGTATCAAGGGATACGATTAACAAACTTCTTTCCCAGGCACATGTTATAGAGAACTTTATTCAATTAAAGCCTCCAGATAAATTATCGCGACTGGACTATTTAACATCTTATTTACAAAATGAATTGAGGTGTAGTTTTGAGTTTGATATTATGGATTTGGTGAGTGAAACAGAAGGTTATTTGCCTAATGACTTGAAGACTATTTGTGACAGAATGCATCACGAAGCATTATTTTGCCTGAATAGAACTGAAAGCGCACTTGTTATAAAGAAAGACCACATGTTAAACAGTCTAAGCGGGTTTACACCTTCAAATTTACGTGGTATACATTTGCAGAAATCAGTCACTAGTTGGAAGGATATTGGTGGACTCAAGGATGCAAAACGAATCCTCTTAGAAACGCTTGAGTGGCCTACTAAATATGCTCCAATATTTGCAAATTGCCCTTTGAGACTTAGATCGGGTATCCTTTTGTATGGATATCCGGGATGTGGCAAGACATTGCTTGCAAGTGCTGTTGCAGCACAATGTGGAATAAATTTTATATCTGTCAAAGGACCCGAAATCCTCAATAAGTATATTGGTGCATCAGAACAATCTGTGAGAGAACTCTTTGAACGTGCTCTGTCGGCTAAACCTTGCATACTCTTCTTTGACGAATTTGATTCTATTGCTCCCAAGAGAGGACATGATTCTACTGGTGTAACGGATAGGGTTGTGAATCAAATGTTGACACAAATGGATGGAGCTGAAGGCCTTGACGGAGTTTACGTATTAGCAGCCACTAGTAGACCAGATTTAATTGATTCTGCTTTGTTGAGACCCGGTCGTCTAGATAAAAGCATAATATGCGATTTGCCTAATTATGAGGATAGGTTGAACATTCTAACCATAATTACTGACAAAATGCAGTTGGACTCTTCGGTAAAATTGGAAGAGATAGCTAAGCTTTCCGAAGGATTTAGTGGGGCCGATATGCAAGGACTTGGATATAATGCATATTTAAAGGCAGTACATATTAAATTAGAACATGATCAGGATAAATTAGTAGATGTCTCGAAGGGTGCTAACAAGTCTGGGTTTGATTTTGAATTCTTCTCTGTAGATAATTCCAAAGCAGCTCAGAAATCGAATTCGGCTAAAAATCTTGAAACTTCCAGGAAGATTGAAGCTTTACTAAGACCTAACAGTCAAAATTTGCACAAAATCAATTCCGATGACTTCTCTTCAGAGTTGAATGTGATTATATCGCATGACATGTTTTTGCAGTCTCTTGTTGACACGAAACCATCAATATCAGAAGCTGAAAAGATAAAATTGGGTGCCATTTATAGGAACTTTGTTTCAGAAAGAGATGGAAATATGCCAGATGGAAGTACAAGTAACGAAATAGGAGGAAGAATTACACTTATGTAGTATACATGATATATTTAGTCTTCTCATCTCAGTTATTATTTGAATTTGCATTAGTAGCATGGTAAACTTGGCGGGCCCATTTGAGTTTCAGAATGATTTCTTCACATTCCTTTGCATTTATGGCTTCTAAATCGTATTTTTTTTTGACGGTTTCTTTACCATTTGAATTCTCAGTCGGTTTATAAATCACAATCTTGAAATGATTTGGGTTCTTACTATGTACATATTGCTTTAACTTTATAATCTGAGTTATGTGAAAAGAACTGGTCTTCATCAAAGAACTTACGTAATAGTTTGTGTAGTTATAATGATGCAAGTAATTATGATGTCCACTCTGATTACTTTGACTTTGCAGAAACATTGAGTCGATAGGATTTTTTTTCCATGATGACAGCTCATCTGGAGTTAAATGAACATAATCTCCATCAAGAATTAATTGCTTTTCAATTCTATTTAGCAAAGTCGCTTTCTTTCTCCATACCTTCCAGCGATAATATACTGTATTCACATTAACAGGAAGCAGAGGATTCCTCCCCTTCATCATATCTTCCAAATATCTATTAGATGCTATTTCTCGCTTTAAATTCTTCATTTGCACTTTGTTTCCTTTCAATGGGCCATCAGTTTTAGGATTTGGGTTTGAAACGCTTCTCTGTTTCATTGTTTTTGATTCCTTGATTCCTGAGAACTCCTTATTTGCTGGAGTTATTGTCGATACGGATACAGAGTCTATCTCAGGGGTAATTCCAAAACTGTCTGGGGGATGTTCAAATTTGTTGCTAGCCAATAAGGATGAATGTGAATATGCTTTACAAAGTTCTAAAGCATACTTTTCCAAATCTGAAATATGCTGGTCAGGTTTTAATAATACAAGCGTTGAACGCAGAGATATTGTCGTGTTATGTGAGTATGTGCCTTCAGAAGACTTCACACGCAGAATTCCTTCCTTACTCTCTGTAGGCTTTAATACGCCATATAATGAAATTAATTTCGGGTCAATGTTATAATCATTACCAATAATACGCATCAAGTTCTCAATAGACATATCCAAAGGAGCATCTAATTGCAAGGGTTCGTTTTTCTTATTTGGAGTTTTATCGAACTTATTTATAATTTGCAACGTCACCATGTTCAGATAGTCGCCAGAAGAGGACTTCAAGTCTTTTATTTCAGAGTTCATCAAGCTCTGTTTGAATGCTTGGGGGAGTGGAGATTGCATTTCATTCCTGGATATCTCCTTGGCATCTCGGATTCTACATACAGCAATTTCCTTGGGATTATTATAGGATGATAAGTATCTCGTTCTATCAAGAATTCCAAATGATCCATAATTTTCCCCATCTTCATCGACAAGTTCCATTCTCCATAGATTGGGATTCAAATTTGTAACATCGCTATCATCTAGCAAAGATTCGTTACAAAGCTCTAATAAAATGTATCCAATGCAAGAGAATATGT
This sequence comes from Debaryomyces singareniensis, assembly GCA_031081795.1. NCBI lineage: Eukaryota > Fungi > Ascomycota > Pichiomycetes > Serinales > Debaryomycetaceae > Debaryomyces > Debaryomyces singareniensis. The sequence continues at coordinate 697,494 of JARYSX010000004.1, forward strand.
CTACCTTACTGCTGATCCGCAAAGATTCGATGAGTGGCTCCTGACTCGGCGGCACGAAGATCTTAAATTCCGATGCTCCAATTTCAGATTCCCCGGAAGCGAATGCAAAATAGTCCAATGGATTGGACCAAGACTTAAATTTAGTATGAATCATAAGACTTAGGTTTGAAGTGAGGTTTTCAGGCGCACGTTTTTCTGGTAACTCAAGCTTAGCAAAAGTCAATGTGGACTTTATTTTGAGACTTACAGGATGCGAGGCTATATCTGTTCCAGTTGGAACAGTATTATATGTCACTTTCAGTAAAAATTGAGAGGGGCTCTTATGCAATTTGCTACCAGATTTAGATATGCTATCGGTATCTTGCAAGCTAGTTTTACTCTTCTTTTTTTTCAGCCTTCTGGAACCGGACTTGTAAGATTGAGACTCGTCGTTAGAATTTTCATATAAGAATGAATCATCATAGGATGGCGAGATAATGGAGGAATTTAGAATTGAATCTGTTTCGATGTATGTAAATGCTGAATCACTCGAAGAAATTTCGTCCTCGAAATCTTCCGATACCACCTCTTTATCAAGCGGCACCAGCGGCTGGTTGCCTTCCCTTAGAGAAAAGCTAGCGCTGGATGCTGAATTCCCGTTCTCAATAGTGTTCTGATTTTCGTACGTGCGATCTGGTACTTGGTAATGCACATTCCCGGTAGTGAAGTTAGCGCTGCCAGAGCCTCTTCTTTCTTCCTCTTCCTCTTCCTCTTCCTCTTCATTCAGGATTTGAGATACATTATCCGAAATACCTGAGGAGAGAGAAAACTCCTTGGACGCTTCAGCTTCTACGCCTTTATCTGAACACAGCTTCAAAGAATTAACTTGTTCAAAAGCCTTATGATGGGCACTCATGCCAGTCTGCCTTCCATCCGAAGAATTGGCTCTTCTACTACCTTTGGTCTCCGGCTTTTTAACGCCTTGTGTAGAGAACCCCGTATTGAACTCGGTGTCTCTACCTATTTTCAAATCCTCCAACTTCTTTTTGATGTCATACTCTATAGGCGGAGACTCAGAATACTTCTTGTCTCCCACTATACCACCATCCTCCTTTTTTGAACCATCTTCATTGTCCTCTTTGTCCCACCTGTCCCTAAAGCTAAACGGCTTCATGCTGTGTTCACCAATCACCAGGTCTGAATTCAGTGCTAAATATGCACTCCTAAGTTGACTTATAAGTCTGCTAGCGTTCGTAGGAAATGCCATTATGATTTTACATGTACATTAATACAATTCCTTCTATACCCTGCCATACCAGCCAGACAAACTCTCCATCTTGGGGTCAAATATATACCCTAGTCACGTGACCGGAGATCTTGAAATCCGAACACTTAGTTGAATTACTAGCAAGACTAACGTTAGAGTAGTAAATTTAAATTATAGTGATCTTAGAAATCTATAATCTGAAGTATCGAGCATCTTAATTGGTCATTCATATTATTTACTAGTGCATAGTGTAAGGTATTGAAGATTATTATGTATCATTTTATTGCTTGGTAGATTTATCCTTGATTGCAGCAAACATAACAATTGAAGATAAGAAATTGGTGGTATAATGAGTCCGTATAATGATCTGGACAGTAGTTCATCGGGACATTTAGATGGCCTACGAGAAGAATTGGAAAATATATACTTGACATACTCAGGCTCTCAGACAAATCAAAGTCTCATTTCATTGGAACTGATTGAAGACGAACGATCGGTGAATGAAGACAACGAGCAAAACGGGGCTTCGAGTAGAGGACTGCGGATCCCTGTTGTGCACATTTCCTCACGATTTTCATCTCTCGAGGGGATAAGGGAAAATACAACTAATAGTGCACCATTGACCAATACGTACAATTCGTCACAATCCTTTAATTTTAATACTGAAGTCACTCAATTAGAAACAAATTCCTCACTAAACGTTTTAGTCGACACTAGCTTGAGCTCTCAGACAAACCACAACTCGCCCGAAGGGGTTGACGAAGATGACAACAATGACGTCTCCTCCCTGGCAAGCTCGAGCGAGACTCCTGCAGCGAACGGATACGAGAATACACCGAATGCAAAGTCTTTATGGAGAGACAGTGGTTCAGCTGTAAGAAAGATAAAAGACTCAGAGGGACCAGGCTATAGGATTATAAAGCGTGGGGTTCAGGATTTTGAATTTGGACGTAATTTAGGAGAAGGCTCGTATTCGACCGTGGTTTTAGCCACAGATAAGCATAATTCTAAGAGTTATGCTATCAAAATACTTGACAAAAGGCATATCATTAAAGAGAAAAAGGTCAAATATGTTAACATAGAAAAACATGCATTGAATAGACTTTCAAATGGTATGGGTATTGTATCATTATATTTTACTTTCCAGGATAAAGACTCCTTGTATTTTGTATTAGATTTTGCCTCGAATGGAGAATTGTTGAATTTGATAAAGAAATATGGAACTCTTAACGAAGAGTCGGTAAGACATTTTAGCGCACAAATTCTAGATGCAGTTAGATTTATGCATGATAATGGTGTTATACATCGGGATATAAAACCTGAAAATATCCTTTTAGATAGTAAAATGAGGATACAAATCACAGATTTTGGTACAGCAAAACTTTTAGATAAAGGTAACAATGAAGATGAAGATTACCCTCTAGATGTTAGAGCTAACTCTTTTGTTGGAACGGCTGAATATGTCTCTCCTGAGCTTCTTGAGAGCAAATATTGTGGGAAGCCTGGTGATATATGGGCCTTTGGTTGTATTGTATATCAGATGATAGCTGGCAAACCGCCGTTCAAAGCTCCAAATGAGTACTTGACGTTCCAAAAGATTACCAAATTGCAGTATGCATTTAGTGCTGGGTTTCCCACAATTATAAGAGATTTGATTAAACGAATATTGGTTTTGCTGCCTTCAAGGAGATTGAAGATTCCTCAGATTCAAGCTCATTTGTTTTACAGCGGCATTGACTGGACAAACAATGATGCGATTTGGAATTCGAATCCTCCGGAAATTGGGCCATATAAGATAACAGCACAATCAATGAAACTGATGCCTGAACTCACTAAAGGATATAGTTCCACAAGACCAACGGCTACTGCTAAACCTCGTCTTAAGAAAAAGGAAACTGAAATCTCTGTGAACCCTGCTTCGGCTGCTGCATTTGTTCTCAACAAAGGAAGTGATTCAGATGTGACTCAAAATGATTTACTTGTTGAGGATGCAGCTATAGAATCAAACTCCAAGCCAACAGTAAAAGCACCAGAAATTGGAAGTAGGCGTGCCACAAACAAACAGATCTATATTCCTGGGACAAACATTTTACGCCCAACTATTAACAATCGTCAACCGTACTCCTCTACTTCAACTGCGTCATCCAAAAAGTCAAGCAGAAAGCTTAAACATGACGTGATGGAAATATTACCTATGACATCTGCTGAGTTGGCCTGGTCTGATTATTTTATACATCCAGAAGAAAGGATACTCAAGGTAGGGCCGGTTATTTTCACTAAGCAAACTACAGAATTATTTGAGAAAAAGCATAAGGGTCTTTTGCATGATTCGCCATTGAGCCTTGCTAACAGAATGCAAGGCCCCAAAGGTGGCAAGAGCTTTCTTACTCATATTATTCAACATTCTGATATAGACTGGAGAAGCGCAACAATGCAGGCTGAAAATGAGATACACATGAGTGACGAGTCAGCTGCTATTACTACGTATAAAGATTTGAATTATCTGAGCGATAATGAGAGCCCGAAAAAGGTTTCAAATGATTCTCCAAATGATAAGAAGGGCAGGTCCATTTTCAAAAAGCTTCTCGCTTCCCAATTTGATAAATCTTCTGACTCAAGCAAGTCGAACAATGGCGCAGATAATCCACAAAGAGACCTGGCTCCTCATACTTGTGTCTTAATGATAACCACACATGGGCGAGCATTGATCTTCTATAAAAAACAAGGAGGAAGCGACTTCCAGCTTGTGGAAAAGATAAGCCTAAATTATCCGTTTATTCAGATTAAAGAAGTTGTAAGTCCACCAAAAGGTTCATCACTACCTTCGATAGGAGTGTTCGCTATTGTTTCCTCTAAGACATCTTTTGCATTTGAGGTTGAAAGAAGCGATGTTACCTCGTGGACCGAAGCTTTAGCCAGGGCCAAAATCAACCAATCTGAGAGAGAGCGGAAGGAAAAAGATTTGAAGAGCGCCAAAAAGCTGCCACAGATGGAACGACAGCTCACCAACGATAGCAATGTCACTCCCATTTCAAAATCCGATTCTCATATTTCTATGAGTAGTGTTAGGCCTAAGCGCAAGACTCCTCCACGTCCTATTAATTTGAGCAATATTGATTCTACAGGATTATCTTCTGACCGAGGCAACAATGCTGTTTCAGGCATGCTCCAGGCCGCACAATTGGCAGTTTCTGGGAGCTCCAACCGTACCTCTATGGCTACTAAAAGCCGACCCGCAGCTTCAAATGATCATAAATCAAAGCCTTACCAAGGTCAATCGGCGCAATCATCAGCGCATCCTGCTCAGGTCACTGCTCTCAATTCCAAGTTCCTAGCTAGGAGCCAACGTAAAAAGTAGATATATACATGCTAAGATAATTAAATACTACATAATTGCTTATCTGTTAGAACGTTCGACATGTGCCTAAGCATGGTCTGTTTACGCTGTAAAGCTCATATCACGTCATTCCTCAGAACAATGAAACAAGTGCCCTTCGCTACGTTATTGGTGACTTTGGAGCCTACTGTGTATGAGTTTCCTTCACATATTATCACATATCGTTACCTTTTAGAAACGCACGCCATCTATGACGTATAAATTACAGTTTAGCTACTATCATAAGAATTGCAGTTTAATGCTTCAATCCCAACTTCTAAAATTCTACACTAGTACAGCCTTCAGATTACTCCTCGTTGCTCCCCTTAGGTAACCCGCTTCAATGGCTGCGCTCCCCGACAGCATTACGTAAGCAATGCCAGGCCACACGTGGTTGATTCCGTAACCAAATGTTAGGTCTCGCTCTCCGCCGTCACGACGTTGCTTCGTGATCCATATAAACAGTCACGTTACATGTGATTTGCGCGTGCTCATGTTTGTACCATCTTGTCCATTTTGTCTCTTCTATTTTGTTACCCGCACTATTTCTTCTCGTTGCCTTTTTGTGTAACCTGGCTCCAATTTTTCGGCTATCTGCAGGACCCGGCCAGACAAATATTGTACAGGTGAATTTTCGTTGATTAAAAATTTTTATAGGAATTATACTTAGTAACTACTAGTGTAAAAGTAACATTAAAGATGGCCAAGTTCATTAAGTCAGGTAAAGTTGGTATGTATTAATCAGATTCTATTATTAAAAGTTAAGTTCTTTATGGTTTAGGGTTGTTGTTGGAGCAATGAAAAATTTTGAAAAATTTTGAAAGAGGTTGATTTTTCAAGGTTTAGGGGGTTAAGGAGACGATAATCAGTTATTGGGGAGGTGGAGACAGGTAATTGAAGACGGGAGGTTGAGGAAAGACAGTTGTTTCAACTACGCCTAGATTGTGAGTGATGACGCATTACTAAAAGACAAGTACTAACGAGTTTTAGCTATTGTGGTCCGTGGTCGTTTCGCAGGTAAGAAGGTTGTTATCGTCAAGCCACACGACGAAGGCACCAAGGCACACCCATTCCCACATGCCATTGTTGTTGGTATTGAGAGATACCCATTAAAGGTGACCAAGAACTTGGGTGCTAAGAAGACCGCCAAGAGATCCAAGATCAAGCCATTTGTTAAGTTAGTTAACTACAACCACTTGATGCCAACCAGATACTCTTTGGATGTCGAATCTTTCAAGTCCGTTGTTTCCTCAGAAACCTTGGCTGAACCATCTCAAAGAGAGGACGCCAAGAAGGTTGTTAAGAAGGCCTTAGAAGAAAAGCACCAAGCTGGTAAGAACAAATGGTTCTTTACTAAACTCAACTTTTAAACTTGCAATGCTAAGACTATTAATTATGTAACTAATTTAAAAGGAGGGTTTAGAGTTTGTTTATATTAGCTTTTTTATATTGTTTTTTCTTGCATGGGTTTAAAATAAACAATAATTCACCGATCAGTATACTTTTTGCTTGTAGATTCGTAGGGGTATAGCTTGTTACCATAAACTTCATTTTGTTTTCCATGTAATTTTTACTGATTTGTCATCGCGTTCGGCATTCAAAAAATATACAGTTGAGAGACTTTCTAGCACTGACCATAACCATATACGATGGAAGAAGTTAAACAGGACTTAGCTAATTTAGGTATTGAAGCTGACCAAAAGATTACGCCTTGGGAGGTTGAGGGTGCGGTAGTAGATGGGCAAGCACAAGCCATTGATTACGATAAATTAGTTCAACAGTTTGGTACTAGAGCTATCACGGATCAAACTTTACAGAGATTCAAGGACTTGACAGGTAAAGAGCCGCATCCGTTTTTGAAGAGAGGAATTTTCTTTTCTGAAAGAGACCTAGATAAGATCTTGTCTTTATATGAATATGGTGACCCCTTTTTCTTATACACCGGTAGAGGGCCTTCTTCAGGATCAATGCATTTAGGTCATTTGGTCCCTTTTGCGTTCACAAAATGGTTACAAGAAGTGTTTGATGTCCCTTTGATTATAGAATTGACAGACGATGAGAAGTTCTTATTTAAGCCTAAATTAACTGTCGATGATGTCAAGCAATATTCCAAGGACAACGCAAGAGATATTATTGCTGTCGGATTCAATCCTGAGAATACTTACATATTTTCGGATATTGAGACCATGGGAGGCCCATTTTATGAAAATGTTCTTAAGACATCAAGACAAATCACCACCTCAACATCCAAGGCTGTATTTGGATTCACAGATTCTGATTGTATTGGAAAACTTCATTTTTGTAGCATACAGATCGCTACATCATTTCCATCATCTTTCCCAGATATTTTGAACATGGACCCAAAGACTCCTTGCTTAATTCCATGTGCTATTGATCAAGACCCTTACTTCAGAGTATGTAGAGATGTTGCTCTGAAATTGAAATATGCTAAACCATCATTGATTCATGCAAAGTTTTTCCCTGCATTGCAAGGCCCAACAACAAAGATGTCAGCTTCCGATGAAACCAGTTCCATCTTCATGAATGATACTCCAAAGCAGATTCAAAAGAAAATCAACAAATATGCATTTTCTGGTGGAAGAACTTCCATTGAAGAGCATAGAAAGTTTGGGGGTAATCCAGATGCAGATGTTGCATATCAGTATATTTCCTTCTTTTCCAATGATGATGAGGAATTGGTGCGTCTTGCTGATGGTTACAGAAAGGGTGAAATCTTGTCCGGTGAGATGAAGAAAGAATGCATCACTGTCTTACAAAAGATTGTGGCAGAATTTCAAGAGAGAAGATCTCGCGTCAGCGATGAAGTTTTAGATAAGTTCATGAAACCACATAAGTTGGTTTACGGTCAACAAAAGAGGTCTGTCCCTGCCAAAATTAGAGAAAAGAAAACTCCAGAAAATAAATAAACTTCTATTACATAAATTTATGAACTGTATAGTCTTTTAATATTATCTAAAACAAAGATTAGTTTTTCGAAGTCGTTATCTTGTACTGAATCTCCTCTACCAAACCACCTAGTTCCAATAGAGACTATAAGAGGCTTCGGCTCGGAGATTTGAAAAACCAAGTTCCCTATTTGAGACACAACTACTTCTGCCTTCATATTGTTATGGTCTCCTACCAACATAATAGGATCTATATTGGGTATTCCAGAGTTCTCACTTTGTGCCATCACGTTGAACGAAGCTTTCTTAGGTGGAAGTAGCTTATAGGTCGAATCCAAAGCACCATTTAAACGTATAGATAATATCGTCGAATCTTGATACTCAATCTTATGAACTTCGATCTTTGCACCATCATTCTCGTACGTAGCCTCAATCTGCTTGCTGAAATTCTTCACTTGCGACATATGGCCTTGGGTCTCTTGTAGGTGTAATTTTGCAATATCTAGTACCTGATTTCTTCTTCTCTACTCTTACTGGGTAAAAGCTATTGAAATGCTATTTGCTATTTGTTTCAAGCTCAGGACTTACGATGTTAATCGACTATTAGTTGGTATGTGAGTCTTTTTCACTTGGATCAGTCCTGATCTAATGATGGCCTTTTCGCAAGAATTGTGAATTTTCGAAAATAAGAAAATAACCCAAATCAGGTGTATGTCATCAATAATAGAAGCACATCTACATAAGCCCATCTCTGTTGAGTCGAACTCAAGTCATCTGCTAGCTAATGCTATATTTCAATTCTTTAGTGGCCATAGTGTTCCAGCTTGAAAAGCCAGCACGAATGCAAAATAAACCATTGCTAATCTAGTCTCTTTATCTCACTAGAAACACCTCAGAAATCCAATAAAGATAGCAATACCTCTTAGAACCTAGATACTCTACATGCCGTCACTTTGGCTCTTCTGCTGATGTCCGGCTTGACCATTGCTTACACCTAGAAAGCTCTACAAATCGCCGGCTCTCACATATTATCTCAAAAAGTCTAAATGGGCGCTTCTCTACAGGCATTCTGCCAACATCACCTCATCATTTGGGCCAGTGAAGCTGATTGGAAATCAAACTTTACTTTAGTAATGCTTATGTCATTCCAGCCAGTCATCTCACGTGATCGATTTGGACTGGTTCTAATATAAAGTAGGCCGATAGCATACGATAGTCAAGCAATATCAAGAGGACTTGGGTTATAAGAAAGAATGACATCTCAAATATTTACTCCAATAGATGCTGCTATCGAAGCGTTTAAGAATGGTGAGTTTTTGGTGGTTATGGATGACGAATCTAGAGAGAATGAAGGTGATTTGATAATTGCGTCTGAGAAAGTGACACAGGAGAAGATGGCTTTTTTGGTCAGGTACAGTTCGGGCTACGTATGCTGCCCGCTATCCAGCGAGAGGGCTGATGAGTTAGAGCTTCCATTTATGTTGAAGGACAGAACAGATAGACACGGAACAGCTTATACGGTCACATGCGACTATGCACATGGGACTACTACTGGAATTTCAGCATATGATAGAGCTTTGACAGTGAACAAGTTAGCAGAAAAAGGAAGTAAGCCTGACGATTTTATTCGTCCGGGACATATTCTTCCTTTAAGGGCCGTTCCCGGTCTTTTGAAGCAAAGAAGAGGACATACCGAAGCAGGTGTTCAGCTTTGTGAGTTGGCAGGATTGCAACCTTCCGCCACGATATGTGAACTTGTACGAGATGAGGACGGCTTGATGATGAGATTAGATGATTGCATACAGTTCTCCGAAAAGCACAATATAAAAATCATTAATATTGAGCAACTTGTAAGCTACATTTCTAAATAAGGACATGTATGTATATAAAATCATTAGACATTTTATTTTAAGTATAGCTGGGCCTTACGCTTACCACTTACTTCATCTTTGATCGATTTAACAAATACTCTGACCCTGTCAAATACACCAATACATCTTTCTTCGTTATCAAATGTTTTGAATTTCATCTCGAACTTCTTCTCGTCAAATTCGACTGACTTGGGATCACCTAACATTTCTGACTTGATTAAACCTTCGACACCAAACTTGGGGACCAAAACAACGATACCGTTATTGAAACATTTAATAACATACCCTTCCTGTTCTGATTCATTATGCTTCATGACTTGCCCCACATAGTATTCAATACTGGCCCTTCCTGCAAACTGAGCATTTCTGTGACGCCTATTGATATTTTTTACTATCATTTCCATTTTATTCTTGTCCCTGTGTTCTAGATCCAAAGTTTCATAACCAATTGCACCAGCCAACTGTCTATGGACGACAACATCACAATATCTTCTAATAGGAGACGTGAAATGTGTGTAAATATCAACAGCAAGCCCATAATGCTTGAACTCGGGATAGCCATATGATCCAGAAGAGAAATATTCAGCCGCCATCATACATCTAGTAGACATAATACGTAAAAGGGTATTGAAGTAAGCATCGTTTGGATCAATGCATCGATCTAAGGAATCAGCTAGAGCTTTGGAAGATTCTGTGGAAATTGACATTCCCGGTTTACGGACACTTAGTATATCGTTGAGTAATTCGAAATTGGTAGCCGGAGGCGGCGCATGCCTCCTCAACATAGCAGTCTGGGGATAAGCGTCAAATATTTTTCTTGATACCGATATATTTGCGAACAACATGAACTCTTCTACCAAAGAGTTTGTGTCTAAAAGTTCTTTAATTTCAACTTCACCAGGATCAGATGTTTCACTGTCCATATGAACTTTGACTTCAGGCGATGCTAAATTCAAAGCACCAGCATCAATTCTCCTTTGCTTCAACTTCTTTGAAAGGTTCATCAAAATCCTCATGGAATTAGTCAATTCATCAGTATTCGAAGCATCATCGATACGAATTTGGGCATCCTTATACGAGAAAGCTTCTCTTGATTTAATGATTGATTTCATGTAGTCAACCTTAACTATATTAGCTTCATTGTCCAACTCCCAAATAACAGAAAAAGCAAACCTATCCACATATGGTTTAAGAGAGCATAAATTAGTACCTAATAGCATTGGTAACATGTCAATTCTCTTGTCAACCAAATAAACAGATGTACCTCGCGATGCACCTTCCTTATCTAATGGCGTATTTGGCTTAACAAAATGGGTAACATCGGCGATGTGAACACCTACTTCATAATTGCCATTAGGAAGCTGTTTGGCATGCAATGCGTCGTCAATATCAACACATCCTGGAGGATCAATGGAACAGACCAACTTATCACGCAAGTCTCTACGCTGGGCAAGTTGCGGATCACCTGTATTTAAATTCTCTGGAACTACCCATTTGTCTCCTTCCTCAGGCAAACAATCCAAAACGTTCTTTGAAAAGGGCCTGTATTCTACGTCATGTTCGAGCAATAATGCTTCGGTTTCAGCCTCCGCACTCTCAATATCTCCGAGACTTCTTATAAAATGGCCCTGAGGATACTTAGATGTAGACGGCCAGGAATCAATTCCAATGATGATCCTCTTGCCCAAAAGCTCATTGGCCTTCCTAGTTCTGATTCTGATCTTAGGCAAGACTTTGTCCATAAGAACCACAAAACATGATTGCAAAACATTTCCTGTATCATCTTTTGAAACAGATGTGGGCGCTATTTGACCCACATAATACCTCCACGACCTCTTTGCAATACCAACTACTTTAGCAGTAGGCTGAATACGTTTATCCCTTTCATCGCTTGTGATAGAATTTACCCTAAGAGCTTCTTGCGCTAAAAATGTTCTTTCTTTATCTGAAATGAGGTCGCTTGATACGCCGTCATTTTCATCATCATAAGATGTACCACCCGTTTCTTCTACTTCATCTTCTTCTATGATTGTGCTGGTTGGTTCTCTCCATTTATCTTTTGGCAATAACTCGACAATAACTGAATCACCATTGAAAGCCCTGTTCAACAGCTTGGAACCTAATATCAACAAAGGCTTTTTAAAAGCAGGGACCAGGACGGAACCTTCGAGAACGTTGTAACTCGAAATATTGAGATTGCTTCTATATAATGTTCCATTTTGTATTCCAGCCATTATTCTCGCATTAGAATAATATTCAGGGAAAGAAACCTCAGCAGACTCATTTGAAAGTCGTTCCGTAGGACTAGGGAGAAGGTCAATAAGCAGTTCAGAATTTGGTAGAAGATTGACGTAATCCTCTAGTGTGTATGCAAGAATAGAATCTTTTTGAGCTCTTGCCACTGAATCTTGGTCATTGGTGACAAGCAAAACCTTCAAAGGGGTTTTGGAATTGTCGTCATTGATATGGGAATCGAACCATTGTACAAATTTACGTATTGCTCTATCATTTCGATCATTTATCGTTTCACCTTTTTGTCTAGTAACATATGTAGGCTCAAAAAATTCATTATGGAAAACTTTGAATCTTTTCTCATCTGACAGAACCAAGTTTCTGATTCTTTGATAAATAGGAAACGACCTACCATTTACCTCTTCTAAAACTGTCTGAGGAACGATAACATCGTAGAAACACTCAGTATTTTCAAGGAGATCCATAGCATGTAAAATTATATTTGTATCAAGAACAACGTAGTGATAGGATCCATCCAAAAGCCTTCCAGGGGTACTGGACAAAATAGTCTTAGGAATATTTCCATGTGCATCAGGCTTCATCTCTAACTCACAAATATTACATAGCTTAGAGCAGCATGGTATATCATTCCTTAAATAATGTTCCCTCACAACCTTAGTAGCATTACCGTTCCGGGATCTCACAAACACTTTTGAAGTCACAGTGAGACCAGCAGATAGACGTTTTCTGGGATTAGAAATCATGGCATTAGAAGTAAGAAGAGATGGCGACATATAAATCTTCATGCTCATTAGAAGCACGTGATACATAATACTAAAAACTGAACCTACGTTCCCAGCAGCTTATTACGTACGCCTTCTTACAAATAACCGACAACTATTCAAGTAAATAGTACTGGCTCAAAAGGACACAATCGCCACCTCTATTAGGATCTAATCCATAGGTATAGAAATAGCCCTCGGAAGTAATCACATGGATATGTAAGAGATCAAGCGTCAATAATTCCTTCGAGACAGGGATATCTCTGGTTGTAGGGGAGTTTGAAAAGCTATCTTTTTGACCAAAATAAGTTTGAGGAACCATTTCTTGCAGAAGCTCTGTGTTCATGTATGCGATTGACTTGACATCTTTACTAGAGGTGTTGATTTTAATTGATGCAAAATGTCTTGTGGGCTCCAAGATTGAAGAGAATCTAGAGGGCAAAAAGTCACCCATTTTTTGGGCAGCTTTTCGTCCAAGGCTTTGAGAGGAACGCCTGAGTATTCGTGCAACGGATAATCTTGTATGATCTATCAAAGGTGCTGTCTTCGAGTCTTTTGTTTGTGATGTAGGGATTTCACCGCTTAAACCAGAGCCAAACGTGCTCATAGAATTCGTCGAACCTTGTGATAATTTCCTTTGTTTAGTGCTCGAGCCCTCGTCTATGACATCGGCTTCTTCTTCGTCATCATCCGCATCACTATCATCGCCATCGTCCTGTATGAAGTCATCGTCATCATCGTCATCATCCTCACCACCCATATGTTCATCGTCATCTTTATTGAAATTCTTAGCCCCAAAACTTTCTTCAGCAATGACCTCACTCCCAGGGTTAGGCTTAAGCTTCTTTTTGGAGTTCATTTTCCTTCTGTGCTTTGCTTCTAGCGATTCATCCTCGCCTAAACGAAATATGTGCACTGTACAACTAGAGCTTGTTGCAATTACGAATTGGTTATCACTTGTGAATGATAATGCAAAAATTTTGGTAGGATAGGTACCGCGACGAAATTGAAATAACTTTGCCCCTGTAGTCACAGAAAAAATCCTAATAATAGTTCCCTTATCAGATGCAGTAGCTAACAAAGTTCCGTCCCGTGATAGAGACATAGCAGCCAACGAAGATTTATGTGCTTCTATTACAGATATAGGTTGCAATGTGTCGGTGTTGAATAAAATAACGTCACCAACACGATTTGGTGTATTGCTCACCGATTGAACGTTATTTTGGACTGAGTTCAAACCACCGTTGGTGTTCAAGCCACCCACAATAAGCGAATTATGAGCCATTGTTTTAGGGGGGCATGGATACGCTAGAAAGTTGCCATTCTGTCCCTGAAAAGAAATAGCGCAAAGTCCATTAATGTTGGGACTTGTCTCGATAGTATGGAGCAATTGCATCGTTTTCACATCGTACAAATATATCTGCTCCTCCAACACTACTACCATCCGCGACATACTGAGCTTCACTTGTAATATTGTTGACGGGAATAGTAAATCTATAATCGTAGCCTTGCGCTTCATGTTGATTATCTTCAACTTCCTAGGTGAAGATCCAGCCTCCTCCCCTAGTCCTACAATTGCCACCAATGATGTCGAATATAACATCTCTATTTTACCAACAGACTCCTTTAAGTGTCCTTGGAAACATTTACCAAAGCTTGGCTCGCAATTAAAGATCTTGTAGCCATTGTTTAGACCAAGAGCGACACAAGTTGCATTCTGATTAAAAGTGATGAAGTTAAGAATTTCTTCCGAATTCTTCGAAATTGAACCCGATCGACTCATTGAGGTCGAAACTACTTTTTGTCTATTTACTTTAGGATTCAGAATACTTCCTTATTTAAGATACCACGCCCATACGGGCTTTATTTCATGTGTAATTAAAGTTACACAAAAGCGTTTCATATGAAGCCATAGAAGGCCCTGATTAGATATGACTATGTAAATATTTAGAAAACCTTTCGAGCATTTCGATAGAAACATCATGACCGAAATCTTTCTCTACATATATCTGTGCATCGGGATTGGAGTTTTGGTATATATTCATCCACATATTTGAGAAACGAGGGGGGACCAAGTCATCTTTCTCACCAAAGCAAGCAAAGATCTTGATATTTTTGTACTGAAAGTCCTCAAATATGGCTTTATCCCGAATAGAAAGAAGGTTATGTAACTGCTCCGGATACTTTCTCTTCTGTGCTTCATCCAAGAAGGTTAATTCACTGTAGGCCGAGTAAAAGTACGCCTTATCCATGTTATCTAGACCAGTATCTGTTCCGCAGAGCCTATTGATGAATAATGTACTCAATTGAGGGCATCCTATCACTGGGTTTATCATATATGTGATTTCGGGATATTGGCTCGCAAATCTGATCACAACATGTGCCCCCATGGAGTATCCACTAAATATATTTCGACAGGAAAGTTGCGTATTGTGTTCAGTCTTGATTTTAGTATCAATGTATCTTTCGATATCTATAAAGCATGGTAGATATCTTACTATCATGTAAAGGTCATCCACGCTTCCGTCAATCATAGAGGCCATATCCATTCCATGTGTACTATTATCAGACCCCCAATCATTGTTCTTTGACTCGTCGATGCACCTGGTACCATGATTCCTCAAATCAAGCGTAACACATATCAATGGAATGAGGGTTTTAGTTGCATCTGCCTGTTCGTAATAACGTTTCAACACAAAATAGGCAATACTTTCTGTCACCAGATAATCGCCACATCTCCAATGAGCCAAGTAATATACATTCAATGGGATTTTTTCAGGCTTTTTAATTTCGCCTGATTTGACTTTCTTATTGAAGTCTAATGCATAAGCCTCAATCAGATCTGAATTGTAAACGTACGTTTTAAAACCGGAAATTATATACTCCTTTTTTGAAAAAGAAGTTGGATCAAAATCGAGAGTTATCATTCTATATTATTATTATTTTAAGGATTCGTATAAGCATCGATCAGACCAAGCTCATTTGCTTTGATTGCAAGGTCAGACCAACATACTGCATATAACATAGATAGTATCTAGTCTTCAGATTTTAGAGCAGGGACACCAGGTAAGCAACGTCATAGATCTGTTTAGGCGTTGGGAGAGGCAGGACATGAGCAGATATCGTCATCACCATCGCCATCACCACCAAAATTATTGTTATTATTGTCACTATTATTATTATTATTATTATTACTATTATTACTATTATTACTATTATTATACGGTAGGTTTAAGTTGGTGCAGTCTATATATTTCTGAGAAGTTAGTGATGAGCAAAATCGGTTATCTCGAATCAGTAATGTGCAAGCAGTAAGTTTGACTTGAATTTGTACCATATATTCGATTTCCTGTAATAGTCTCTAGCCATGATGATGGGATCAACTTTCAGGTCCAGTGCTTAAATGGTCTAACTTACCGATGACTTCATGGATGGATTTATCTCTAGACAAATTATCATCGACAGCATCGTCATCATCATCGTCATCATCATCGTCATCATCATCGTCATCATCATCGTCATCATCATCGTCATCATCGTCATCATCATCGAGGGTTTCATCATTCTGACGTGAAAAATTTGAGTCTTTTCTCTTAGAGTCAGTATCAGATGCCTCATCATCGGACTCATCCTCCTCAGGTGGAACTCCGAAAACTTTTACAGCTTCTTCGACAATCTCAGGCCAGAAACGCATACCACCCAATGAGATATTCCCTTCATTATCTATAATTTTCTCAGTGGGCTTGAGAATAGTCATATAAGGGAAGTCCTCTTTTAACAAGAGTACATGCACCTTAGTAATGGGATGCGAATACATAGTAGGAGAAAGAGAGAGTGCTGTTATCACAGGCTTCACAAAAGGGACACTAGATGCAATCGTTGGAGACTTATCCACCTTCGTTTCGGTATGATTATACTGCAATTTATTTGGAGCAATGCAGATGTTCGGCCATAGTCTGATGACGTTAGTTAAAAAATCATCAGAAATCCCATTGACAATCTTCGCAAGACTATTAGCAGACAAAGGGGCCACAAGCAACATATCTGCCCACTTAACAAGCTGGAAGCAAGGCGACAGCTGTACAAGAGGAACAGACAGACTGTGCTGAGTGCCTTTTTTCATGCGAAATTTGGATAGATACTCCTTGGTGTTTTCATCATGCTTCCACACTCTTATCCCAAACTGCTCAAACTTCTTCAACTTACTCCCTAGGAGGGTCTCTGCTGCCTCCGTCAATATCACCTGAATATGAATGCCCTGGGGCGTATATATTTGGTAGAACCGGTCGATGATTTGGAACACATACTTCACAGTGATGCACCCAGTAACACCAATTAGAAGCCTATGCACATTGTCATGCACCCTCATATCACTATCTTCCGATAGCACATCTCCTGGCTTCGTTTCTGGGAATCCACTGGCCTCAGACCTCCCTGCCGCGCCCGCTGAGGGGCTGAAGCTCAAATTCGATTTCCTTGGACCAGCACTCTCGTTCGAAATATATACACTGTTCCCAGACTCCGTTGCATCAGATACCACACCAACACCCTTTTCCACCAACCCATGCAAGTTGGGGCTGACACTCTCTTCAACCAAGAAAGACGGGTGGAAACTGGGCAACGCACTACCACGATTGAGGATGCTACCCTTAGCTTCACTGCTAGAGCCCGAATTGAATCTGCTGATCCCTCCCTCCCGCTCCTGCTGCTCTTTTCTGCCGTCTCCCGTCAATTTTGCCTCCGTCTTGAGATTTTCTTCTTGCACCTCACTTTTTTCCATACTTGTATCCTTATCTATCACCATATATAATACCTAAATCCTAAATCAATCAATGATTTATCTCTCAATCTATATTTATATTATATTAATCTTACCAATATCTGATTCTTTTCGCATTCGAACAACTTTAACTTTCTTGAGATAAACCCTAAGAATTGTCTAAAAATTTCTCTAATAGCAAGATTACTATATTAACGAACTACTGCTTGTCGTGTTAGATCTCAATTGTGTCTTTACCATACCGTTTAAGTTATGATTAGGTAAGAATAGATGACAATTAGCAAACCTGTATACCAGTAAATCATCACACAAAGGGCATAGTAGTAGTATATCTTCATATGCAAATAGATGTGCTATAATTTGGGGCCAGAATTCGTTATAAATAGGGATTAAATATATTGCGAATTTAAGGTAATATCGAATTAATTAGTCGAAGATCAAAAGCTTAAGGTTTTGAAAAAAAATACGTTATCATCATGGATAGTAAGTTAGATAAGCAGCAAGGTGTGAAGGAACAGGGTAAGGATGCGAAGGGAGAGAAGAGAGAAGAAAAGGGTTTACGATATACCAGTCTCGGAGAGATTGAGCCAGGGGTCGAGAAGCTTAGGAAGTCATACATGAAGAGCCATAAGACGCATTCTGTCCAGTTCAGGTTGAACCAGTTGAGGAACTTATATTTCGCGATCAAGGATAATGCAGAGACACTCTGTGATGCTCTCTACGAGGATTTCCATCGAGCTCGTTCGGAGACACGGAACCTCGAAGTGACCCCAGCATTGAACGAGTTGGTGTTCATCATGGCCAACTTACACCGGTGGGTGAAGCCGAAGAGGGCTGAGGGGTTACCAACTGCGCAGATCGGTGTTCCTGTTACTGTTGAACATGTTCCACTTGGGGTTGTTCTTGTTATCACTCCGTTCAACTATCCTTTGTTCATCTCTGTTTCATCCATAATAGGAGCTCTTGCGGCGGGGAACGTAGTGGTGTACAAGCCCAGTGAATTGACGCCCAAGTTTTCCAGTGTGTTTTCGACTCTAGTCGCCGAGGCCTTGGATAAGGATATCTTTTTTGCTATTCAAGGTGGGATTCCAGAGACCACAAAGCTCTTGGACCAGAAATTTGACAAAATAATGTACACGGGAAGCACTTTTGTTGGTAAGATAATTGCTAAGAAGGCGGCAGAGACTTTGACTCCTGTGCTTCTTGAAATGGGAGGTAAGAGTCCCGCTATCGTATTGGATGATTTAAAAGATAGTGAAATGAAAGCTGCTGCACAGAGGATCGTATGGGGCAGTTTTGTAAATGCTGGTCAAACATGTGTCGCAAGTGATTATGTTCTAGTACCTAAACCAATGAAGGAAAAGTTTGTTAAACTCTTGATCGAGGCGCTGAAAAGGTACTTTCCCGGTGACGAAAAAGAGTATGATTTTACCCATATGATTAATGATAAAGCTGTTGAAAGAATGACAAAGATGATTAACGATACAAGTGGAGATATCGTTGTTGGCGGCGATATCGACAAAGATACGAGGTATGTTTCTCCAACTATTGTTGACAACTGCACTTGGGATGATGCGACAATGACCAGTGAGATCTTTGGTCCCATCCTACCAGTGATAGCTTATGAAACATTGGAAGATGCAGTATCCAATATTGTTGCCCTTCACGATACTCCTTTGGCTCAGTATATTTTCACCAGTGGTAAAACTGATAGATCTAACCCCAAGATTGATTTCATATTGACAAATGTTAGATCCGGAGATGTTTCTGTCAATGAGCTTATAATGCATGTGGGCTTACCAAGCTGTCCATTCGGAGGCGTAGGTGAGTCTGGCCAAGGAAGTTATCATGGATACTACTCTTTCGATGCTTTTTCACACCAGAGAATTCTTATGTGTCTGCCTTTGAATAATGAGTCAATGCTAGCATCAAGGTACCCACCCTATTGCGATAAGAAAGACAAGATCATTACTCGTTACCTATCACCTTACAATCAAAAGGTGTGGTTTGATAAGAAGAGTGATGTTAGGATCAATGGACCTTACTACGCCTGGGCTGCTTACACTACCGTAGCCGGGCTTTTCAATTTAGCAGTTGCTTTTGTTACCGGAGGAAATAGCTAGTTTTATATGATATATGACTGTATGAATTATGATATCTAGTAGATATATGATATATATTTGCAGACACATAAACTACAGAGCTAAAATACATTTCATATAACTGTGTAAGGTATTGCAATACAACCAGCGATCTGTAATAAATTATACATGAACACGCAATGTATGGGTGTAAATGTATTTCACAGAAATACCGCATCTGATGTATAGTCAAAAAATATAGACAAGCTGGTATACCATATATAGTGTTATCACATTCTACGTGTAACAACTACTCAACATTAATGGTGGAGAACACAATTCTTCAAGATTTCTCCCGGTGGCCAAGCTGGCTAAGGCGCGAGACTGTAATGGGTTAACTCAAAGTAATCTTGAGATCGGGTGTTCGACTCACCCCCGGGAGATTTTTTTTTAAACTTCTTGTCATCTATAGCATATTAATACTATAACAAAGAAAGATCTAAAAATATATGCTAAATGAAACAATATAGACCCTCCATGAGCGCTTTAATATCACTACAATTATATACTAAGATGCTCTAGTTATTTACTATGATGCGCGCACGCCTACTATTGATATGTATCTCTCGCCACGCTGATTAACATAATCTAAGAGAAAGATTGAAATGGTGGGATTTGAAAGTAAGTAACTTTAACTATAAATGTAATGACTATAACTAACAATTCAGTACTGATAAAGAATGCCGGTAAAGTCCATAAGGTTTGCTTAGAGCAAGAAGATACAGGGTTGGTGCTCAAACAAAAGATTAGAGATTTGACTAATATCCCTCCTGATAGACAAAAAATATTAGTGAAGGGCGGCAAGTTGAAGGATGAAACAGTTGTTTCGACGTTGAAACTCAACCCAGATCAACCCATAATGGTATTAGGTACTCCCGATAAAGAATTACCCTCGAAACCTTTAACCAAACAAGTTTTTTTGGAAGATCTTGATCCAAACAGTTTGTACAAATCAAGTCCTATACCTTCTGGGTTGATTAATTTGGGAAATACATGTTATCTAAATTCAGCCTTACAGGCATTGTTTCAAATAGATGAAATATCGAAGAACGTAATTGATTTCAAATCCAGTTCTGGGGGCAACAATTCGCCTAATCAAACGCTTACAATGTCACTCAAGCACTTATTCAACCTCATGGATAAGAAGCAGGATAAGGTTCACCCAACTTTATTTCTCACTTTGTTTAGGAGCTTATATCCTCAGTTTGCAGAACAGGATAGAGGCATGTATAAGCAGCAGGACGCAGAGGAGGCATTTTCTCAAGTTTTGCGAAGTTTATCCGAGTCTCTTAAACTCGAAGATTTATTCAAATTAACTTTTAAAAATCAAACTAAGTGTATTGCTTTACCTAGCGATATTACTGAAACTTTTGAAGATGCTAATAAGCTCAACTGCCACATCTCAATCAAGACAAATTTTTTGAAAGACGGAATTTCGGATGGGCTCAAAGAAAAAATTGAAAAGTTTAATGATCAGTTAGGTTCAAATACGGAATATGAAATCACCAGAAAGATTACAAGGTTGCCCAAGTATTTAACTGTTCATTTCATGAGGTTTTTCTGGAGAGTTGATACTCAAAAGAAATCAAAAATTTTAAGAAAAGTTCTGTTTCCATTCGAGCTCGATGTCGCAGATTATTTGGATGATTCAATAAAACAGGAAAAGACATCTAATAGGGATCTCATCAGAAAGGTCGAAAAAGATAACTTTGAATTAATTAGAGATTTTAAGAAATCGAAGAAGGATAATGGCTTAAGTCCGGTGGAACTTCAAGAAGAAGAAAATATGAAAGTGGCTTCAATTAAGTCCAAGTTCTTGGATGATTTGAAATCAGCATTGCCAAGCAGCATTGATTTAGAAAACACTACAGAAAATCCATCATCTATATATGAACTTACTGCTGTTGTTACCCACAGCGGTGCATCAGCCGATTCTGGACACTATCAAGCTTTCGTAAAAGACAAAGATGATTTAGAAGGCGAAAGGTGGTGGAAATTTAATGATGACAAAGTAACCCACGTTGGTAGAGAAGTAATTGAGCATTTAGCTGGTGGAGGAGAGAGTGACAGTGCGTTACTCTTAATTTACAAAGCATCTGGAATCTGATTGATGTCTATATCATCGAAAAAAAAATTCCTTAAAAGGGCTAGCTAATTTTTAGTAAATATACATCAAAGTCTTTTCTAATCTAAAATTATAAATCCTTTACTAACTTCTTGAAGTTTTCTACTTCGTCCCAGCAGTTCAAAATTCGCCCTTCATTTCCTCTGAAACATTTAATGACTTCCTCTCTGGCTCTAACAGCATTTTCGCTAATCTCAATCTTGGATAATTCGGCATTAGCCTTCAAGAGTGAAGTTAAGGAATCTATTTTCTCGTTGACAGACTTTACCGAAATGCCAGCCTCCTCACTTTTATCAGCAGCCTCATTGACAGTGCTGGTGAACTTATTTTGAACTTGTTCTTCAATCTTCCTTAGCTCACTGGCTACTCTATCTTGAATATATTTTTCAGTGTTTTGTGAACGTGAATAATCAGACTAGGTTGTTAGCACAGAACATTTTCAAGGAGTTATAAAATACTTACTTCTGTAGAATTCTCTAGTTGAGACAAAAACGATGCACTAAACTCAACAGGAGTCGAAGGAAGGAAAACCTTTGTTTCAGGCTTCGAAGTGGCAGATCCCATCCTAATTCACTATATTTTAAAGTAATCCTAGACTATATACCGATCTTGAGAGGTTCAAATATTCAGTCGTGCAATACACAAAAATTTAGCAAAGAAGTTTTTGGTGGACCTACAGAACAGTAGTAAGTCAGATAATCATAAATATGCCGCCAGTGCAACAAATTCAATATGGAAACCAGCCTTCTAGCTTCGATAAATTCAAAATGGGTGCTTTAATGGGATCTACTGTTGGTGCTTGCTTGGGAATAGTTTTTGGAGGAGTATCAATCTTGCAAAACGGTGCAGGTCCTAATGGTGTAATGAGGACGCTTGGTCAATATATTATGGGGTCTGCAGCTACATTTGGTTTGTTCATGTCTGTGGGATCTGTTATTAGATCGGACCCGGGTTTCCAAGCATACCAGGCTGCTTTGAAAGCGTCACAAAAGGACATGTTAAAAAGAGTAGCTAACGAAGAATAGTGAGTCGGAGAGTAAAAATGTACTTCTAAATAGTGTTTGTAAAAGCTTTCATCAATCTTGCTCTGATAAGAACATTATATTAAATAGTTTAAATAAAGTGATAATAGAGCCTATCGTAATTTAATTTCTTTTTTGTTATGGCTGTCAAAAACGTATGTCTTACCAAGGATAGGTGCCCTATACTGATCCGAAGTATTGGATGCATGACTTAAAGCTTCTAGCCTATTCTTGGGCTCAAGGATCGATTCCTGGCTTAGCTTGAATGTACCCCAGTGAATACCCATCATGAAATCTGTTGAAATATCCTTGCAGATAAGTAATGCTTCATCAGGCGAAATATGTCGAGGTTTCTGGTGCCAGGTCGGACAATACTGTCCTATAGGAAGCAAAGAAAGAAATACCGATTTGTTAAACTTACCAATGGTTTTGAAAAGCTCTTCCAGATATCCAGTATCACCGGCATGATATATTAAAGGTACACCATTCTTCTTGATCAAAAACGATCCCCATAATGATTTATTTGCATCCAATATATATCTCCCAGACCAATGCATTGAAGGCAAACATTGGACCTCAAACCTGTCTTGGAGTATTTGTCCTCCAGTAATATATTCATTAAGACTAACGCTTTCCCACCAATCCAATTCAATGATATTTTTTACTCCTTTTCGTGCTAACTTCTTACGCAACCCTAAAGGAACAATCCACACGGTAGCATTCCCAAAATACTCAACTAAATCTAATTCTAGATGATCTGGATGATCGTGAGAAACAAGTACAAATTCAGGAGCTGGTTTAGTAATCCTTGCTATATCTTCCTTAGATATAGGCGCATCGACCAACCTTTTAGGTCCCATACGACTGTGTATTAAATACTTTGAGAGCAAAGGATCGGTTAAAAATGTCATACCAGATATTTGAATCAAAGAACATGACTGACCCAACCACGTAAAACTGACCTGCAGTGCCAAAGGAGGAACTTTACCATCGGTTGACAACAGTTTAAAAGCATTAGGAATGCTACCGAAAAGCTCTAAATTAGAGAACTTCAAAGCATTTCTAAATAACATGCTGCTATCTTCTAGTAGTTCTAAGTTGGGCTTTGCAGGCTTAAGTATGTCCTCGACCTCCAACCCTGTTTCGGGAACTTGTTTGTGAATCTCAAAGTAAGAACCATAAATCGCTTCAAATACCTCCATCAACCTCACCGCAACAAACTCAAATGCAGTTTGAGGACGGTACTCCTCGAATGGATTCACAAACATACCTGCAATTGTCCCAGACTTGAATTTACTGACGTCTATGTCTGCTGCATGCACATCTTCCTGGACTAGCTTATCATACTCCTTCTTTCTCTCCTTTATGAGGCTTAAAGTTTGGAAATGAAGGTATGCCTCAACAGAAGCGTAGGTGAATAACAACCCGAGACCTGTTTTCCATCTTAAAGACATGTCCTAAACTCCCGTATACCATCAAATCCAACAACTGCTTGTACAAAGCTGGCTACAGATGAGATTACAGTCACGTGACCAATATATGTATTCTACAAAGGTACGACATAAAGAAGAACTAATGCATTCTAACAACTCCTGAAAGATTAGCAATCTCCAAAATATGCTTCTTATAATCTGTAATTGAGCCAGGAAACTTTCTGACAGTGTTTTCTTCACATACCCAAATTTCGTTACAGACTTTCTTGATCATATCAACATCATGAGAAACCATCAAAACACCACCTTGGAATGCATTTATTGCACTGGCAAGTGCATCCAAACCTTGAGTATCTAAATGGTTCGAAGGCTCATCCAAGATTAGTATATGTGGGGTGTTTAAACATAATGCAGCAAATGCTACTCTTGATTTCTGACCACCAGATAAAAGTTGCATTTTTTGCAAGCCCAAACTTCCTGTAATACCAAAGGAACCCAAATGACGTCTATATTCCTCATCTGTCTTCCCAGGATATGCATATGATAACCACAGCACAGCTGACATAGACATATCCATAGAATCAACATGATGCTGTGCAAAGTATCCAATTCTTAATCTGCTATTCCTAAGAATATGACCTTGTAAAGGTTTCAAATTTTCCATTAATAATTTTAGAACTGTGGTCTTACCAGTACCATTACCACCACATAAAGCAATACGTGAATTCATTTGCACATCAAGTTCAACATCCTTAACCAAAATTTTTGAGGCGTCATAACCAAAGGATACATTTTGCATTTGCAAAATAGGAGCTGAAAGTCCGTCGGGGTCTGGGAACTTAAATGTGATAACTCTATCATCCTCAGGGGCTTCCAATACTGGTAGCTTTTCAAGCTTCTTAATACGAGATTGAGCCTCCAGAGATTTTGCTGCATTATATCTGAATTTATCAATGAACTGCTGCAAATGCTTACGATATGCCATTTGGTTTTCGTATTCACGACGCTGGTTCTTAATTCTTTCTTCTCTTGTGTTATAAAAGGAATCAAAATTAGCACCTCTATAGTAGTCCAATCTCTCTGAATGTTGATGAATGATATCGGTAGCAACTTCGTTCAAAAATTCTCTATCGTGCGAAACAACTAAGATAGTAGATTTATAAGTTTGTAAGTAGTTAGCTAAAAATGTGATCGAAGGAACATCCAACATATTAGAGGGTTCATCAAGCAACAACAAATCAGGCTGGAAAAACAATGCACGCGCAAGAGATAATCTCATCCTCCAACCACCAGAAAACGATTTCGTAGGCAAATTTTGTGATTCCTTAGTAAAACCCAATCCGAATAAGATCTCTGCAGCCCTACTTTCAGCTTTATCTGATTCCATTTCGCTTAAACTTACAGCAATTTCCTGTAAGTGCTTTTCTAGATCATCCCTTTCGGCATCAAGTTTCCTGGCTTCGTTAGAATCCTCTTCGAATTCTACTTTTAGCTTTTCAATTTCATCTAATCTTTCAGTTATCTTTGATTCTTCCTGTAATAATGTTTTCCTCCAAACATCAGCATCTAGAACACTTTGTAATGCAATAGTGTCATCTCCAATAATTTCTTGTTCAACATGTAATATTGTTATATGCTTAGGTATATTCAATTCTCTTCTCGATAATGCTCTTAAAAGAGTAGATTTACCAATACCGTTTTGACCTACTAAACCATACCTTCTTCCATAAGCCAAGCTAAGACTTGCATCACTTAATATTCTTTGGCCCTCACCCACGTAGAGATCAAAAGTATCAATTTTGATGTCCTTGGACTTTCCAGCTGCCTCTCCTGAGACATATGGGTTAATCTGAAGAAAGAAATCTTCGTATGACTGTTTATTCTCATTATTTAATAACCTTGATGCCTCATACTTGACAAACTTGTTATTTCTTTTGGCCACCTTCTTTGCAATCTTTCTTTCTTGTTTCTCAAGCTTCTTCTTATCCACTCTACTCTCCATCTTTCTTCCAGTATGCTCAATATCATTCGCAACCGTAAGCAACTCTAAAGATGTATTTATATCCCGTTTAGTGTTATTTTGACGGAGTAAGTTGACATCTAAAAGTCTTTTTGATGAATCCCCTGTGACCTCCAACTTGGCCAAATTTTCGTTTAGTTTCTTTTCTAAGCTATCACTGATATCTTTACACAGATTCAATACTTTATCTTGTTGCCCCCCAGCATTTATCAATAACAGCCCTAGGAACTTTATCTCTTCCTTTATTTTCACTTGTTGCGCAGTAACACTGTCCTCTATCGCAGAAGAGACATGTTGAACATACTCTGTTGCATAATTCGCAACAATAGGATCAATATCTGGAACGGCTTGCCTGATTTTTAAGCCTAAGTTTGACATTGGACTTCTGTATAGCTTTTCCCTAGCTTTTCTTACCTGATTGTGTTCGATAGATTTTTCAATTTCTCCTACGCACGACCAAATTAACATATATGGCTTAAACTTCATCGTACTACGCCGTGTTTGCCATTTGAAAGAAGTATTTGCTTGAACTACCTGTAGATATATATATAAGTGATGTTATGTTTTTAAAGAAATCATTCTATTCAATTTTGCTAAATAATCTATTTGGCCTCACAAAGAGAAAAGAAAATGAATAATCTAATGACCCTTGGATATCGATTCCTTGGCCATATTCACAAAGCAGCTTTGATCTTGGCATCTAATTTGCCAGCTTCCTTTAAAGCCATAACGTCTGAATTGCCACCTACATGTTCTCCCATGATGAAAACATTTGGAACTGTACGTTGTCCATACAACTCTTCTAAAGCATCCTGTAATTCGGAACCATCTGCAACAGTGTCCAATTCAAGTACATAAGCCTTATCAGTGATTTGGTTGATTACAGATTTAGTGTTAGCACAGTATGGACAATATGTCTAAAAATGTTAGTACAGTCTTCGATAAGAAATTTAATCTAGAGCGTCTACTTACCTTTGAAGCGATAAAAACTGGTTTAGTCTTGACTAAATCTAAGATCTTTTGCTTTGCTTGTTGTGATACCATAATTGATTTACTGAAGGATCGAGTAAATGATTTGTTCAATAGATGACTAATCATAGATATCTTCATTTATATAAAACTTTCTTCGTTTTGGACTCTGTGCGCGAGGCACAGGTCGTATCTTATCCGTCTCAGCTAAAGGCTCGAACAGCAATAGTAATAATTGCTATTAGCAAAGGTATTATATATATGAAACTTACTAATTAGTTTATTAAAATATAAGCTATGTTAAAAGTTTTCGAAATTAAAAATTTTGGCTCCTAAAGCTTCTCCAAGCCCTGATATTTGTGCGTGTAAGATAGTCATTTCTGATCTTCAAACAAGTGTGGACCAAGGATCTCAATTGAATATCCGTCGGGGTCTCTCAAGAACGCAATGTTCTTCAAATTACCAGCGTTCCATCTGAGCAGAAATTCAGAATCAGTTTCCTTTTCTATCTCATCGCAAAGCTTTGCTGGATCGTCACAGGAAACACAAATATGCCCGTAACCCTGTTTGGCTCCATTTTCTGTACTATTGCCATTGTGGTAGCCCTTGAACTCAGGGTCTGATTCTGTACCCCAGTTATGGGTCAATTCAAGTATACCTTCTCTCCGTGCCCTAAGGGTCCTGGTGTCTGAGTTCTCAACATAATCTGAATTGTGATCGTACCCAAGAAAGTAGAGGGTGAATTTCGCATCTGGAAACTCCCTAGTATTGAACAACTTCATACCCAAAACATTCTTGTAGAAATCGACAGATTTCTTTGGGTCTTTAACTCTGACCATAGTATGGTTAAATCTGTAGTTGTGTGCATTAGTCTTGGTATCTTCCTTATCAATCTCATTCTCTATCAACTCAATCCAGTAGCCATTAGGATCCAAAATGAAAGCGATATCTTTTTGTCTTCCGTCGCTCAACTTCTTCTTAAATTGAACGCCCTTTTCTAAGAAATTCTTCTCGGCCACTGCTATGTTATCAACAGAAAGGCAGATATGACCAAATCCCCTGAATTCTTCCCCATTACCGTTGTTTAAAGAGTATTCGGGATCATTTTCAACACCATGATTATGGCATAATTCCAATACACCTTGCCTTCCAGACCAGTTAACCCCTTTCACATGTTCTGAATTTTCATAAGCCATCATATACAAGGTGAATGAATTATCAGGGGATACAAACTTGAAGATCAATTTCATTCCTAAGATGTCCTCGTAAAAAGGAACCGATACTTTAGGGTCCTTTATGCGAAGGCAAGTATGGTTCATCAAAAAAGAATTGTCAAAATTTGGCATCTTCGAGCTAGACTATAGTAAGAAATACGTTGTTTGCTTTTAAAGCGCCTAGGATGTGAGTCAACTGGTATATATACTCCAAGCGCACTGAGTAAGCAAGTGGAATTCTCTGGAAAATTTCCGGCAAGTAGTACTTTAACAGAAACATGATTATTAATAAATCAGCAACGCTTGTGAGACTTGCTTATGGAGCTGAAAGTTTCAGCAATGTCATTAGAACTTATTCTGCACATGTTGGGCCGATGAAGAGAAAGACCATCGCAGATATATACAGCTTATACGACAGAAAAGAACCTATATCTGTTGTCACAGGTTATGATTATATAACTGGAAAGTTTGCAGAAAAAGCAGATATTGATATCAATCTTATAGGCGATTCATTAGCAATGACAGCTCTTGGATACGAAGATACAAATCAGATATCGATAGAGGAGATGTCCTTTCATGCAAAAGCTGTTTCCAGAGGAAACAAAAGCTCATTTTTGATCGTGGACATGCCATTTGGCTCTTTTGAAGAGTCCCCGGAGCTTGCTACTCGCAACGCTATAAAATTACTTAAAGATTGTGGAGCTCAAGCTGTAAAAATAGAAGGCGGTATTCATCTCGTTCCAACCGTTAAGAAACTTACCCAATTTGGAATTCCTGTAGTTGGCCATGTCGGATTAACTCCACAGCAGCACAATGCTCTAGGAGGATTCAAGCTTCAAGGAAATTCCTTAGAAAGTGCCCTTGATATATACAAAGACTGTTTAGAGCTTCAAAAAGCAGGAGCTGTTATGTTCATTTTAGAGTGTGTTCCTAATAGACTAGCGGGCTACATAACCAGTCATCTTAAAGTTCCCACTATAGGGATAGGCGCTGGAAATGGTTGCTCGGGCCAAGTTCTTGTGATGGCTGACTTGCTAGGATTATCAGGAAACGAACACAAGCTTCCTAGGTTTGTTAAACAATATTCTGATATAAGCACTACGGCTGTGGAGGCATTAAATCAGTATAAGGCTGACGTGAAGAAACAGATTTTCCCTAACCCTGAAGAGCATGGATATAAGATTAAGAAAGAAGTTTTTAGTGAATTTAAAGCCTTTGCAGAAGCATTAGAACACGACATTTCAGGATAGGATTAAGATCGTTGGGTGATTTTTCGTACTGTACATAAATAAAAATATATGATAATGAAAACCTCTGTATACGTAGTTGTATTCTGATAGGAGGGATATGACTAAAGAAGTGAAAGCAAATACAAATAAGAACATAGTAAGGCTATTTATTATTAGGCATGGTCAAACAGATTATAATGTAAAAAAAATTTTGCAAGGACATATTGACATAGACTTGAATGAGCACGGAATAAACCAAGCTAAGGCTGTTGCAAAGTCTCTTAGTGACATTAAATTTGATGGGTTCACTTCTTCTGATCTCATGAGATGCAGAGACACTACCGAAGAAATCTTGAAATATCAGAATGAAGTGAAAGCTTGTTACACCTCAACCTTAAGGGAAAGGAATATGGGACAAGTACAAGGAATGTATATCAAAGATGCCCTTGAAAAATATGGTGATAGGTTTAAGGAACTAGGAGAAGCAAAAGAGGAATTAATCGACCGTGTCGATTCTGAGCTACAAGATATTTTCAAGAAATGCAAAACGGAAAACTATTTGAACTACGGAGTATGCACACACGGTGGAGTAATTACGGCGATCACCAATTACTATTATACAGAAAAGAACTACCAGCTAGAGAACGGATTGACTCCACAAATGCTTAGAGTTCCTTTTAATACTTCGATAACGATTTTAGATTTGGATAAGCTCACGGGCCAGGGTAAGATCACCATATTTGGAAATACAGATCACTTGGGTGGACACTTTACAGTGGCTGATCAATTATTGAGATAAATTATATTAATATATTTTAGATGAACTAGAAATAGATTGTTAAATTAATCAAATGGAAGCGTGCCCGTATCTACAGTATTGCTCCTTGAAAACGAAGCATATCTCTTGAATGGATCGCTACGTTCTAAATCATATTCTGGATTTTTAGCTTTTCTGTTCTGCCTACGTCTGTATAGCCTCTTGATAGCTTTCCAGGTTTCACAGGAACCAAAGAAGAAAACAGTAAATGCGACTGCTAAACCCCACTCCCATGAAATAGGGCCATGCAAGAAAACTTGGTCATTAATAACAGGAATGTAAACAACAGGAAATACAGTTACAAATCCTAAAACTACTGACCAGAACAAAAATTGATTATCGTATAGATCTATGGCTGTCTGTTTCCACCATGGATTATCGGTGTTCTGTCTCATGTAAAGTAATGAATTTGAAGAATGTATACATTCCCATGATAAAATCAATGCACACCATGTCATACATGCAAATGCAGTAGACCTCCCTTGGAATACTAGTTTACACAGAGATGATGACTTATTGCACTCAAAACCTAAATTTCCATCTCCTACACCGTAAATGACGAGCACAAAACACAGTAAACAAGAGGCGGCCATCCAAAACCCATACACCACCATATCAATTATCACTTCCCATGTAAAGATAGTTCTATTCGGTGGTAGATTCAATATATCTTCCTGAGCTTTTTCTTGGCCAAGACCCATAGCTGGAAAACAAGATGTAATTACTAAAATCCAAAGCACTTCGACGGGAGATAATGGAAAAACAGAAAAACCTGATTTGTCAATAAAAGATAAACCCACCATCAAATATATAGCTTGTGCTACGTTTTCGGCCAATAGTTGTAGCACAAACTTCTGTATATTCATTGACATTCTTCTTCCCTCTTCGATCGCGTTCAAAATAGATGCAAAATTATCATCAGTCAATACGAGATCAGATGCATCTTTGGCAACATCAGACCCATTCATACCCATTGCTATACCCACATCAGATTTCTTCAAAGAAGGAGAATCGTTTACTCCATCACCAGTCATTGCAACAAATTTATTTCGTCTATGTAATGCGTCAATCATCCTTACTTTAGTTTGAGGTGCACATCGAGCAATAACAAGCGGAAGAACTGGCAAGTTATCAATTTGTTCATCAGATAAAGAGTCAAATTGATCAGCTGTCATACACATTGCAGAAACAACATCCTTACTGTAGTGGTATAAATTGCGAGGAATGATTCCAACTTCTTGAGCTATTGCCTGAGCAGTCCCAGGGTGATCACCTGTCAACATATGGACATTAATACCAGCTTGATGACACATCTTAACTGAACCAGCAGTTTCTGTACGCGGAGGATCATATATACCGACTAAACCATGGAAAACAAGCTCATTCTCGACGTTTTCTCTATTATCTAGATCAATTTCGCCTCTAATTTCTTTTGAAGCAAAAGCCAATACCCTCAAACCTTGAGAGGATAAAGCATTCATGTTTGATTCAATGAGTTCCCTATCTTGATCAGACATTTCTTTGTTTTCTTGACTATCGAAGTGTAAATTATAATCGCTGTCAGTTTCTTTTGAAACGGGATTCCAATATTTACAGATTTTAAGGATGCGCTCTACTGCACCTTTTGTATGGACCAAGATTTTGTCTTCTGGATCCTTATATACCACCGACATTCGCTTGATTGAAGAGTCAAACGGAAACTCAGCAAGATGAATGTAAGAATCGGTTAATTTGCTCTTCAGATATTCAAGGCGCTTAGTAAAAACTTTTATTGCAATTTCTGTTGCATCTCCATGTGCCTTCCATTCTAAATGCCCAGTTTCTGGATTTTCGTGCTGATTAATAGTTGCAATGTTAGCTAGTGTTGCAGTTACAAGAAATCTAGACAAATTTTTCTCTTCGGCTTTGGAATAGGGATAATAATTGACTTCTATGTCTTCCTGCGAGATATAGCGTGGACTATATTTGCAAAAGCTAAGCAGACCAACAGTTGGATCAAAAGGGTCAGTTATGTTATCAACCAGGTAAGTTCCGAGGTTTGGTATCCAAACTTTTTTCGCAACCATTTTTCCCTGAGTCAACGTACCCGTCTTATCAGAACATATGTCGTTGACACCCCCTAGTGCTTCTAGTGAATCCAATTTACGAACAATCACATGCCGTTGTACCATTACTTTGGTTCCAACGGCCATCGTGATGGTTAACACCACGATTAATGCTGAAGGAATCATAGATAAAGCAACACATATAGCATAAATAGCAACCTCCTTATTAACTATCATTTTCTGAGAGGCCATTACAACTATAGCAAAAACAACAGCAATCCAAAATAAGATAATAGCTAATATAGCTAACTTTTGCTGCAAGGGCGTACCTACATTGATACCCAAGACATTTAAAATGACGTTTTTCGTAGTAATTAATCCACTTTGAACATATTCTCTCTTCTTTGGTGTTCTATTATTGGATTTATCCACCCTTTGAATAACCCCGCTATCCAGTCGGAGAGACAGAGCAATTTTTCCTATCTCTGTTTCAATTCCTGTTGCTACGACAATACCAGTCCCTCTACCCTTTGATACTATGGCAGAAGAGTAAGCAATATTCACCCGATCACCTACAGGAACGTTTTTAGACAAGTCATCGAATACGATCTCACCATCTTTCATAACTGGAATTGACTCACCTGTAAGCAATGCCTCATCAGACTCTAAATTCATAGTGCTAATTAACCTCAAATCAGCTGGGATAGTGTCTCCTACCTTGATGTGTACAATATCACCAATGACGATTTGGTCTGCAGGTACGGTAATACTATTACCATCTCTCAATACTCTGGCTGTTGGTGAACTCAAAGATCTCAAAGAACCTACAGTATTTTCTGCTTTCACCTCCTGGATGAAACCAACCCCAATGTTCAAAACAACTACAAATGCAAGCACACCAGCAGATATCCAATCCTTAATCGCAAATGCGATTACCATAGATATGAACAACACAAGAATCATTGCATTGAAGATTTGGTGTGCTATGATTTTGCCGTATGAAATTTTATTCTCATCTCCTAACAGATTAGCACCATACTTATTGAGTCGATGCTCAGCTTCGCCCAGTGTCAATCCATCTTTAATATCAACCTGGAGCCTTCTGGCTACCTCTTTAGACAGAATTCTATACCATTCATTGCTAACTTCATTAACCGCTGTTATTCCTTTCTTCTCTTGATAATCCAGCATATCAATGCTAATGTGTTCGTCAAGACTATTTTTGGACATATTTATTTCTGGCCCTATTAGCATATCTACATACCTTAACGGGCATAACAACGTATTTATACCTACTGATATTGCAAGAATTAATCTGATTATTTCTACATAGTATGGACTTATCTGAGAAGGACAAGAAGTTTGTGCATAAAGATTGAAGTATATAGAAGATTATATGCAAACGAAACATAAAATCATGATCATCATTTCTTGGCCACTCACACTTCATTAAACATAAATTGAATTAATATCTTTGACTTTTAAGATACACTGTTTAATCTAGACTCTATTATTATACATTGTGGCCTGTCTTTCAAGAAAACTGCTACCTATAATCATGTCTTGTAGATAAGGTTTTTTGATGGCACTGCGTAAAAGCTTTTGCGACCATCTATGCTAAAAAATCGATTCTGCACATAAACATCTTTTAGCAATATGATCTGCTTAGTTAAGCCTCCATCACCCCTCCAAATTAGACCAAGTAATGCCAAGTATCGCGTGCAGGAGCATCTAAGCAGTACAAAAAATGAACAGAGCACAAAACGAAGGATAAAGCGCTAGTAGAAGAGTAGTGCATATAAGGGCTAGGCAAGAAGTGGATGATTCCAAAGAGTACGCACTCCAGATTATTTGGAATGTAAGCAGCGACATTCCTGAAATTGGACATTCCTGAAATTGGACATTTGTGATTTAACAACAAAGGGCGAATAATATATGGTGCGGTGATAGCAAATGGCGACAGAAAATTGCAATGACGGTTTTGTGTAACATTGGATCAAAACGAGGTAGCTCGGAAAATAGTATATAGACTTGACTATGAATCAGTTAGGTGTATCATTGATTGATATAACCAATTGAGAGACAACATTAAGTTGTCATTGCATATAGTTCATAAAATCGATCTCTTTATGGAGTAATGTTGATTTTCGGAGACTGTGAGTCTCAATTAGTCACCATTACCAAAGGCAAGAGTTTACATTTCTTTAAAAACCAGAGAAGTTTATTTGAAGTAATAATAACGTCTGTAGTATGAGCGCCATAGCTTGGAGAGGATAGTTGTTTCCAATGTAATAACAGACCAAATGATGGTTCTCGGAGACAGATTTCGTAGAAGAGCGAAAAATTTTTGAGGGTCGTAAACATAATACCAGAACTAATTTAGGAGTATGTCCAAAACTGATCAAGACATAGTGGATGCTATTGAGGGCGGTTCATTTCAGTATGCCCAATCTTTGTTGAATGTGAAGCTTCAGAGGAATCCTCAGAGCAGTTACTATGTGGCACTCAAAGCCTATCTCACAATCTCACAAGGAAGCTTAAAAGAAGCTAAGAAGCAGTGTGAGGATTTGCTTCAAAAATACCCATCCGACCCGAAAACCTTGTCCTTACTATACAGTATGTATGTGGGAATAAATGAAAAAAAGGAAGGAAACGGTGTTTATGAAAAGATTTTAAAAAGGTATCCCACCAATGAAAATGTAGCTTTTGGGTGGTTCCAAGATGCATTAAAGAGTTTAGATAATGCCTCTATTCAATTAGCAACATTTGCATTACAAAGAACGTCTAAGACGAACAGGCAGCACATACTATGGGCGGCGATATCCTACCTCTCGTCAGCCCAATCTGAAGAAGATAAGCAAAAGTTATTGTTTTGTCAGTTAGGATTGAAAATGATGGAGAAAATCACTGCACCTTATAATTCACAGGAGATATATATCTGGTGCAAGCTTTTGTACACCAAGAAAGATTATGAAGGGGTTGTACAGTTAATCAACACCAATCAAAAGATAAATCTCGAACTTGAGACAAGGGAAATATATTTGAACGCTTTGCAAGAGACTCAAAATTGGGAAGAAATCATCAACTTTTGTGAAAATGATCTCATTCAAGAAGGCTTTGATGACTTTGATACCTGGAAGCTCTTTATTAGGGCATCATATGAGAATAAATTATCATATGAAGAAACAAAAAATGTTATTGAAAAAGTAAGTCCTTCAAGGAATTCGCTATTAGCGTTAATAGAAACTTCCTATATGTTTCTGAAGGATCTGACACCGTATATACAAAATTATTACGAAAAATTCGGGGGTAAAGTATGTTGCTTTTATGACCTCAAATACTATAAGCATTGCTTTGATTTACAGCAGTTCATATCCTCTCATAAACTTGAATTAGAGAATGTTGATGATATGTCTGATATCTCAGCTATGACTGAGATGGTTAACATGCAGAAGCTCATTATTTTATCAGGAGGTAACAATCGGTCCGTAATTGAGAAGAACGACGCAATATATGAAAAGTTTAAGACAGCTTTAAGCCAGAAGGCTGCTACCGACTTTTACTTGCCTAATGAATTAATGCTCCTGAACATAGTTTACAATTTAGAATCTGATTCATCAGTAAGGGCCAGACTTGATGCAATATTTAAAATCGAAAAATTGCTAGAAGCCGATAACCAGAATTTTTCTTTAAGGATATGGCTAATGAAGTTGTATAAAAGCATAAACTGCCAAGTATTGGTATTTGATAATTATAAAACATTAAAAATCAAGATGGTACAGCATGATACTTTATCTCATTTGATATTGCAGAAGTATGTCCCTGCAAATAGGGACTCATTAAATTTCTTAATTAACACCTATCGTTTTTATTTAACTGCTCACGCTGAAATAGAAGATAGCCTTCTTGATGGGTACCAAAAAAATTCGTTCACCAAATTAGAAGGCTTTGTTCGTTTTGGTAAAAGAATCAGATACTCGTTAAGTAAATATAGGCTAATCTTGGAAATTATTAGAATAGCCAGAATTCAAAATGATCTGAGCTATTCAAATCATTTTAATAACGTGTTGAAGGAAATCGAATACCATTTGCTCAATGAAAATCTAGAGCTTTACGACAATAGTGACAAGAATATCGAATGGAATTTCGGTACGAACGAAGTATTAAATCCTGATTTGTTATGTGAAACTCCATGTACTGTTAATTATATTAAATTATATTTGGTGAAAGAACTATTGATTATGAACTGCCGTACAGAAACTGGCCCTCGATTCCTCAAATTATTCAATAAATTACTTGAAAACAAATCATACACAAAGAATTTTTCAGAATTTGAAAAATGGTTGTTTAAGATATATTTACAGGTATTCAAGTTAATAATCATTAAAAATTCCAAGGAAGCAGATTCAATGAAGAACTTCTTAGCCAAAAATTTGAAACAGGACAAGATTAAATCATTTATAACAGTAGATGAAAATACCTTAAACACGGAAATAAACTTTAATTTTCAAAGTTTATGTGAACTCACACGATTGTTAGAAAAGATCAGGTTATATGACAATTCTAAAACGATTGAATCACATGTCCGGTCTTTGCAGAAATATTTAAGGACTGTAGACCTCATGGCCCAACAGTTACAAAACTTAAGGGAAGCTTATACATCTATGCCAGATGATACAACAAAAAATCCATCTATATCAAAACTATTTGCTAACATAGAAACTTCAGTTGCAGAGTCAACTTATTCATATACTTAATTTAGATAGATATTTCAGTCCAAATTCCACTTTTAGGCTTGTAGTTCCATCATTTGAATAAAATGCTCCATTCTCTTCTTCCCTTCTGCCAACATGTATTTCCTTTGTTCAATTTCCTTACTGGCGATGTCTACCTTGAATTCTGGTTTCACAAAATTTATAATTTCATGTTTTTGAGGGGACTTGTAGACCTTTCTGAGAAAGTCTCTATACGTTGAAATAACCTGTGACCTAAATATAAATTCATCTAGTGGGAGAAATTTCTTGGAAGATTTAGGTCCTTGTCTCAGATATAACCTTACAAATTTTACTTTGCAACCCTTCATGCCATTAGCTTTGATATGATATTGTATTTATCGTAAGTAATGTATGCTATGTGAAGAGAACTTCTAGAAAAGAGGTGTATGCAGGAATATAATTTAAACAGATTTAATCGCTATGTGTGTTGGAATTTCGAAGTTCATTGAGGTTTGGGATTAGTCCTTTAAGCCTCCACCTCCAGCGTAACTTGTACTTCAAGATACTGCATAATGAAATTAATTTAGTTTTGAAATTGGTTTGGTTTGAGCTCAGATAAAGGAAGTGATGTTCTAATTTGCGACTGATCTGACGCATGTACTCGTCATGGCTTACATCTTCGTCGATATTAAGCAAGCCATATTTATGGCTCACATTTGCAAATATGTTCAATAGTTTACCTGTGATCTCTTGCAGCCCATTAACCTCTGGTTTTTCAATGTGTTGCTGGACTTGATTCAATGCTTGTAATTCTATCTCTTGCTTGTAAATCTCGCTAAATATTTCATCATATGCTTCAGTACAATCCCAGCAGACGAATTCTTTATACTTGTTTTCATTATTCTTATCATCTTCAGAGAGATTGGAGTTGTCACGGATAAGCATGGAGCTGACCTCATACAATGGTTTATTACATATGTCACAATACTTGAGCTTCTCAGAACCGGGAATTGGTATACTTAAAGTCTCAGGTTCAGCATATATCATTAAAGACTCCAATTTATTGGCGTTATTGCCTAAAACCAGACCTCTTACCGGGGCAATGGCATCGAAGTTAGCGGGTAATCCCATTTCATTATGCAAACTCTTAGTCAGGTTTCGAATCATGCTCTTCTTCTTGAAATCTGCTATAGACCTTTTCCTTATCAACAGATGATGATCTGCTTCACCTGAATCCTCTGCGTCAGGAATACAGTTTTCATCCCCATTATACATCATATAATCTTCAATTAAAACAATTGGGTACTCAGACTCTTCATAGCTGTCATCAAGGTCTTCACATTCCAACATGTCTGGCTCAACAGCTTTCGATAGCATATGCATACGCAAATCATCGGTCTTTTTTGCCTTCTTACTTTGCTTTGGTGGAGGAGCTAATGGAAGAGACATCCATTCAGAACTAGAATTACTTATATACGTAGCTTCTCCGTTTAACTGTTTATTTGATATTCTGTTATTGGTAGGATAAACTGTTATTTCCTTCAATGGGGTTTCTGTTTCAATACAGCTTGATGAATCAATATCCGCAACCTTAGACTTACTAAAAATTGAAGCGTCTAGTGATATCTTGTCTTCCAATACCTCGAAATGGTTTAGCACTATATCATCATTCCACAACATATGTGAATCCTTTATCATACGAATAGCAGACATCAAGAATTCAATTCGTAGAGCACTTTCTTTAAAAATATAACTAATTGTTTCTATAGGTACATAAATATATTAGTGTCGGTGTCTATAAGTCTTTATCTATAATAATTATCAAATCGGTAATGGAAATAAATAGTTCATAAGTGAAGTGTTTTTAATTGCGCTTTTGTAGGTGTACATTTTTGCCCGTTTAGGTTTACCGTTTTAGATCCAAATTTAGCCCAGCTCAATTAGGTAAGTGTTCCAATAAGTCGCATAGCAAAATAAAAAGTGCTGGTCAAAGCGCGCGAGCGAGGCACGTGACACGAAATTACAATACTAAGGAGATGAAAGATTTGCAATTAAATAGCTATAAACTAGCTTCTAGATAATAAAAAATGCAGAAAATTGGCATCACCGTCATTTGTGTCATTAGCCCAATCAATAATGTCCTTGAATATGCGTTTCGAAATAGATTTGTCCATTTCGAGTTCTTGTTCCCTTATTTTGACACATAACTCTTCACAAATCTCTAACAAGAAGGTGAACCCTTTAAGTTCTTGTCTTCTTTTAAATTCTATGATGGGCTTGAAATTTGAAAGCCTGGGAACAAAACGGATCTCTAACACAGATAGGTTTTGCATGAAATTGCTGTAAAAAATCAAGGGAAGTGACAGATTTGTAATCAATGGGCATTTATTCAATGACAAACGTTCCAATGAATCTGAACAGTGGGTTGCTAGACTCCAAATCGTTTTATCTGTAATATAGCATCCAGCAAGGCCGACAGTCCGAAGCTTGCTATTATTCCTAACCAAAGTATTAACGCTCGCATCCGTAATAAGATGGCCCTTGTTCTTACGGCCAAGATTGATATGAACAAGTCTTCTGCAATATTTAGAAATTTGGTAAACTCCCGAATCAGTTACTCTCTCGCAAGCCCGCAAATCTAAAATTTCGAGTCCAGAGCATCGAGATGCTATCTTACGAAGATAATGATCATCAATGACCTTTGATCCAGTAATAACCAATTTCTTAAGAGACGAGACTGAGTTAAAGAACTCCATCGAAGGTACTATCTTCGGGCACATGTAGAATTCTAGAAAGCTCAAGTTTGATAAATCCATATTCTTTGTTATGAAATCAATACACTTTTGATTAGTGTGGAAGAGTTTGTGAAGAGTGATTACCAGCGGTTTTGGCTTACCGGTTGTGTTATGAATGCCCTCGAGAAAACTTCTAAATGTTTTCTCATCATTAAACTGCACCTTAGTATTCAATATTGCCTTCGTAACCTGATAAAATAGCTTATTAACGAATAAAAGATTATATAAGCTACCTTTCCTTATCGCACCAGTACTTTCAGTAGTTTTCAAGGCTAGCGCCGCCTCATACTCATTACCATATAAAAGCATTGCATGATTCTTAGAAATAGGCCTTCTCCTTAAAGGAGTAATTTCATAAGAGCTAAAGGACGATTCGAAATCTACGTAAGATATTATCTTATGTAAAATCTCTGGAACATCAAAAATGGAGGGCTTGGTAAAAACCTCATTAGCTTCTTTTATTTCCCGTGGCCTTTCGAAGAAAATCAGATCCAGCTTAGATGATATACCAAGTGAAGTTGGTGTTAAAGGGTATCCCCCTTCTTCGTAATCCAGACCAGAGATATCCGAATCAGAAAATTCAAAAGAAGAAGAAGGGAACTCAAAATCATTTTCCAAGTCATGCCTTCTTATATTATCATCCATCAGTAAAGTCCTCTTCTGTCGCAACGGTGCTCTTTGCTTTCTGGCTTTGACAACATCGTAATCAGGCGTTGCGGATGGTGAAATCCTTAATTTCTTAGGTGTTTGGAGACCATAATTAACAGATTCATTCTGTGTGTATAATGTGTTATTGTTTTTTATGTTACTTAGACTGTTCATGCCAAGTATTCTTCAAAATATATGGAACCGAAACCAAAATTAGACATTAAAATTATGAACAAGTTCTATCTGTATATTAAGATAGTATTCTTGCAAAAGCAACAAAAATCAAAGAAAAAAATGAATAAAAATCAAAGGAAGGACAGCAAGGGGAAATGCACCAAGGCCAATTAATGTTCTATGGAATATATTGTTCAAAAACACTTATATAGCTAGGATCTTTGGCCTGAGTTATAGGATGTCAGATTGGAAATTATGTTCCTGAAACCAATATGGATTGCAGTATATTTATACAATCTGTGCCTGGGAAAACTCACAACAGTGTGTACTTGAATATACGTTATTTGGAAGCATTTTAACCTTTATGTATACGAACCAACCTAGCTAGCCAGCTACCTTGCTTAGAGCTTTCGTGATAAGGCTGGCTACTAACTTAAAGCAGCACAAAAAAATCACGTGCAAAAAAATTGGCCCAATGGTTTCTGAAAATATTTAAAATCTGCTAGGTATCGCGCTCAAAAAGGTAGACTAGTTGCAGCGAATTTTTGCAATTCAGCGTAGAATATTTTATTCTGTAAGGCCCATAATCCTAATGTAGGGGTTAATACTGAATTAGGACCAATAGATCTTTAAAGACTTTTTCGAAATATTCTGTTCCTTAAATTCATGCTAATTCTAGAAAGATGCTGGAATACAGTATTGAGAACACGTAAGTGCGGGCTTCCTTTTCTCTGCTACATTTAAATCTAGTGGTATACCTAAACCAAAATTAATCATATCTAATGGAAATAACACTGGTGTTTACAGGAGATATATGGGGTGAGTTTAGTTATAATATTATTATTTTCAAATATTATTTTTTATCAGCCCTATATATTTTTTAGGGGTCCCGGATAATTTTTTAGATATTAAACTTATTTTTTTGATTATTTATATAAACTTCCAGAGCTCATTGCTTCGGGGATGTAGCCAGCAACCTAGAAAGCGACTAGAGGTAAAGAGTATTAGTAAAAATGAATGGTGGTTCGAATTTTATGCTAGCAGCATGAATGGAGTTTTTTTTTATAAACTAGTATTTCTCAAATATTGTTGCAGACCGCAAATTATAATTAATATAATTTAAAAGGGCATTTATTACCTCTGCCAGCCAATATTGATAACATTATCTAGGGATGGTCATAGCTGTACGCCCCACGAATAACACTGTGTTTCTGCACTTCACAACTCACACAGTTATGCGCAGTGGACTCATCGGAAAAACTAGCAGCACGTGACTGGGGTCACCTAAATGAATAGTAAATTTTACGTCAGTCCTAAAAGACACATAGTTTCAATATGCTGAAGAGATCTGGAACGCAGCTGAAGTCAGTATCTCTTTTTGATATTAGACTCATGAATCTCGATCATGATGTTTTAGTGTTGAAAGGAGATGTGAATACTGCTAGCTCAGCATTGATTTCTGGCAAAATCGCTTTATCCGTCCTTGAACCTATAACTGTGAAGAAGCTTACTTTAAGATTATGTGCTGTTTTGAAAATTCATTCTGCGGATAACCCTAA
Organism: Debaryomyces singareniensis; assembly: GCA_031081795.1. Lineage (NCBI taxonomy): Eukaryota > Fungi > Ascomycota > Pichiomycetes > Serinales > Debaryomycetaceae > Debaryomyces > Debaryomyces singareniensis. Next base: position 739,593 of record JARYSX010000004.1, read on the forward strand.
ACAACCTAACCAAAGAACTTTAAGATTTGAAAAGAGGTTGTATGAACACATTTGGGACAATTTGGAGATTCAGGAGTATTTGTCGAATGATACCGAAGGCTCGTCATCTCCCTTGAGGCGATCTCCAAACCAATCAACAACGTCTTTGAAGAGCTTGAGCCAGTCTTTTCGGTCCATTTCTACATCTAATTTGGCGAATTTGCACGTAGCGGCTATTTCAAGAAATAATTCGAGCACTAATTTGAGGTCAGGGCAAGTATTGAAACAAGGAAACTACGAGTTTCCATTCAGTGCAATTCTCCCAGGAACAATCCCTGAGTCTGTGGAAGGTCTCCCATATGGTTCTGTTGTCTACAAGCTAGAAGCAGTCATAGACAGAGGTAAATTCCATTCTCAATTGGTGACAAGAAAGCATATGCGTGTTATTAGGACATTGACTACTGACGCTGTAGAGCTTTCTGAGACAGTTGCGGTAGATAACACATGGCCAAACAAAGTAGAGTATTCCTTGAATGTTCCTTCAAAGGCAATTGCTGTAGGATCAAACATTCCCATCTCTTGCTTATTGATGCCGCTAAAAAAAGGTCTAAAATTAGGAACAATAACAATAGAAGTGGTAGAGTATTATTCCTTAATTGGATATTATACTACTGCAGCTAGTGGGGAGAGAGTTATTGTTTCAAAGAAGATAAACCCTGAAACTGATGATCAAAATGAAGAATATTCTGATAGATGGGAAGTGGACACTATAATACAATTACCAGATAGTTTGTCCCTTTGTACTCAGGATGTAGACATAGAAAACCACTTAAAAGTGAGGCATAAAATTAAGTTCGTGATCTGTATTATAAATCCAGATAATCATGTATCGGAGTTGAGGGCCTCGTTACCTTTCAGTATTTTCATATCTCCTTTCATTTCAATTCGTGCTAGCAATAAGCCACCGGATGCCCGAGATGCAGCGGAGGGAACGTCTCCAGATGAGGAAGATTTATTATTTACAGCTGATAATGCGCTTGAATTATCTGATGAGAACGAAGAAAATCCAAATGACACGAGGACAAATTCATGCAGCTCCTTTAGAGGATTAATGGCCCCACCTATCTATCAAAACCATATATATGACCGGTTATGGTCGGATATTTCTCCTTCAGAATCGCCAATTGTTTCTGGGACCTCAACTCCTGGTGTTAACCTCTCGTCGTCGAATTTAGCGGAGAATTTCAAAAATGAATTTTCAATGTCTCCTTTGGATAGTTCTCGCCTAAGCGAACAGCTTAGGCAATTGAGCATGAATGGACAATCTGATTCCGATGACACTCCTGGAGTTCATTCAAGAGCTACATTTAATATTGGTGATCAAGGAAATGATGTTACTCAAGGTGATTATTTTTCCAAAGGAGTACAGATTCCTTCAAATGTGTCAACTTCAATGTTGCCCCTGAACTCCTTAGATTCGACTATGTCACTGCCTCAGCACATTTCTAGGGCCAATTCAGGATTTTTTGACCCAGCATTATTATCTAAGTTGCCTTCCTATAATGAAGCTTTGAAATCGACTACATCAGAAGAGGTTTTATCGCCTGCATATGAACCACCAAAGTCTGGGTATTCAAATACCCCAATTTCATTGCCAGATGCTGTACACGTTTCGCCACGTCTAGGATCCGCTGAAAACTTGGCAGCTAAATTTAATGAATACAGAAATTCTACTTCATCGCTCTCTAGAAATGTTTCCGCAAATAGTTTGAGTGGTCTATTAGCTTCAAATAATTCACGGGCTCTGCCAAATCGGCCAAATCCCTTAGCTACACTAAGCAATTCAAGTTCTGCGATAGGTTCTGCGATTGGTTCTGCAATTGGTTCATCAGGTGCTTTTTCTCTGGTAAAAAGGGCAAATCTGCTGAACAATTTACCCAAAAGGTTAGCGATTTCCAAAGATCGAAGTATTTCCCAGCAGAACTTGGGTTCAGGTAGCTCAACAGTGTCTAGTCAGAACTCGCTGTTCAAAAGATAGTAGATTTATATACAGTACGTAACATATATACAAGACGAAATATATTAAAGGTTCACTAACACTTATATAAAGAGGTAATAATGAATAGAGATAGGACGAATCTTTATCTATCTTACCGAAAAACCCTTCCAAGGAATGTTATCAATAATCCCAAGTTTGAATCTTTGATAGAGGAAGAAGAAGGCTTGATTGAATCACGGAAATCTAGCAAGAAACCTTATCATGATAACGAAATTGAAATGAAAGTGTTACCCCCTTCTATATTTGATATATCCAAGGAGCTTGACGATAAAATAAAGCAAATAAAATTCCAAACTAATGAACTTAATTCACTCTACAAAAAATTGCTAATTACCAGGCAATCCGAAAAACGAGGGTTGGAAACTAGGATAGAGGAATTAAATTATGATATTACGAAGCAGTTTGAACAGTCATATGTTCTTATAAAGAAATTTGATTTCATTCAGAAAAACTACAAAAGATTGAATCTAAATTATAGTCTAAACGAAATTTCCATATTGGAGAACTTTAAGAAGACTTACGCTATGAAGATACAGGAATCATCCTTGATATTCAGAAATTTACAGAATAACTACATTAAATTCTTGAATGACGAAGACAATGATGAAGAAAAGACATTATTAGATTCAAATTCAGCGTTACAAATTGACTTAATGGAAGACAAATATAATGAAAACATAGAAGATTATTCCAAGCAGATTCTCCAGACAACTCAACAGCGAATACAATCATCGCAGACAGGGTATTTAGCAGCAAGGGAGAGAGAAATATCCCAAATGGCAATGAAAATTCTTGAGATTTCTACAATATTTAAGGAGATGGAAAGTTTAGTTGTGGATCAAGGAAGCATATTGGACCGTATTGACTTTAATTTGAATCAAGCTGTTCAGGATCTTCGAGAATCAGATAAGGAGTTAATAAAAGCTGAAAGCTATCAGAAGAGAACTACCAAATGTAAAATCATACTTCTTTTGGTCCTTCTAGTGTTTGCTCTCCTTTTGCTTGTGATAATCCGCCCATTTCCACATTCCACGCTGAAAACAACTTCCCCTACACCAAAACCTGATGGTAATGAACAAAACAAGCCAATAACACCAGGAGACCCAGAGATAAAGCCTGAAGACCCAGAGATAAAACCCGAAATCCCTAATAATGCAAATGATATTCGTATATAGACACGTTGAAGCAATAAAATAACAATTCCTTTAAATTGAAAATAAAACAAATGTACGATTTAACTTCTACTAATACACTTAAATAAAGAATAAAAAGATGTGTGGAAATTTATAATTAAAGTAAATGCAGCACCAAATAGCATTAAATGGATAGAAAAACATTTGAACTCCGACGACTTGCATCAAAATCTATTACCCCCGGTCATAGATGTAGCTCCGGGGAACATTGCTTTGTTATTTTTCTTTTTGAAGCCTATCGAAAAATCTGGGTTGTTTGATAGCACTTGGTCTGAAACAGTTGGCTTAGGTGCATAGTAACCTTGTCTTGGCATTGGTTGGAAGTTCATATTCTGTGGCAGGTACATAGCACTATTGCCTACACTACCATTTCCATATCCATGTTGTTGCTGAGGAGAGTACATGGGATGTTGCATTTGTGGTTGGGGAGGACGCTGCTGATATTGATATTGATTTTGATTTTGATGTTGATGTTGAGGATGAAGCATTTGTTTTTGCATGTTACCCAGCTGAATTGGAACTGGACCTCCAACTGGAGCTCCAAAAACATTTGAGGGTTTGTTATATGGATACTGCGGGTTATATTTTGGATTTATTGCTCTCTGTGATACACTTGTAAAATCAGAGTCAAGATCAGAATCAGCATCTGATTTTCTTTCCATGTTTGACAACACGTTATCCCTCGAGGAAAAGCCACCTTCATTTTGTCTGCTGTTAAAATTATTCCTATCATTTGGAGGGTACGGTAACTGTGGTACTAAGGCACTTGGTGGCTCGCTATTTCCTGGGGTAGCGACTTTGTAAGCAATATCGGGAACAACGTGCTGCTTTGACTGAATAGGAGTATTAGGCCCGTTCATGAAACTAATTTTGTCTTCGTCGCTTCCTTTAACTTGGTTCATTAATGAGCTGGACAGCACAGCATTCACAGTGAAGTCCCTTGCAGTATGAGGAGTCTCGTAAATACTTGAACCACTGAATTCTGATTTGGATTGGGCTACCGAAAATCCTGGCTTCTTTGCCGCATATTCGTAGTCGTCAACTGATCTTGTGTCTGAGGTGTTAGCATAGTCCATAGTGTCAATATTAGTAGGGAATTTGATATCACGTTCAAACGTGTTTAAACCTTGCTCTTCATATTCATCTTCTACTTCCTCATCTTCAACACGATTTGTGACTAAAGCAACAACTAATAAAGCCGTTGAAATCAAAGAAGCTGCAGCCCCGCCCACTAGCACCCAACCTGTCCAGGAAACATGTGGGTAAAAGGCCAATATGACCACAACACAACAAGCAGTACCCACCGCAAACGTGACTACGTTGAACAAAATCGTGAAAATCAAAGCACCGCTAGACATAAAATGACAAACGAAAACTAGTACTAGACACAAGAAGCTCAATCCAGCTGAAATCGGTGCTAATATAAAAATTTTAGCTAAAGTGTTTCGAGTTGATCCTGAAAATTTCCACTTAGCATCTGTGTCCACATCCCCAATAATCACAGGATACGAAATTTCGGAGCATTTGCCCAGACTCTCACAATACCCAAAAATACCATACGAATATTTGCCATAAGATCCTAGGCTTAGTCCCTTAGCTGTAGGTGTCGTAATGCTAGCTAATAAGAAAAATGCCAACGACACCAATAACAATATAAAAGAAGCACTATGCGCTCCTAAATGAAATTTCATGTTATTTAAACACTTAATTGATAATTGAAGCCTTAATATTTACTATCTTTAGGTTAAGATGTATATTATGTCAGGAGATTTAATTTAGAAATTCAAAACTATTTGTTTCTAAATTTAAGTTCCTATAAGGTTTAGAAACAGACTATAATAAGTTAATTTTGTGCCATGCGCCCTTTGCTTTTAAGGCTACGGCTGTGCCCCTATAAATAAAAAATGAACGCGATAAAGCTTTTAGGTTCCTTCATACCAGAAATCTGGTACTTGCACTATATAACGTTCCATTGCTTCCCTAAACCTAATTCTGTATTGTTTAGGTGTAATAACTGTAGGATCCTTACCTCTTTTGCTACCACCAATAAGATTATTACCTTTTACCCAATTTTCAACTTTCTTATCCCAAGTGAAAGTACGTAGCCAGTCAATAATACCTACATATAACCTGTTGGAGGAATCATCAATACCAATAATAAGAGAATAGTCCATTATATCCATGGCAGACAAGAAGGAAGTGTCGTTAAATAAGGACGCTCTGAGGAGTTTTTTCAGGTGCTCTTTAACGAAGACAGGGGACTCGTAGATATACTCTATCATGTTTTCATCTAGAAGGACTTCATTTTTCTTTCCTGTTTGTTTTACATGCCTGTTGCGCATCGAGCCTTTCAAGTCAAATATCCGAGTGGTGCTATGGTTATAAAAAAGGTTTTCCATGATAAGAAGGTCTGTTTTTATTGCTTTTCCGGTGATGCTATTTTTTATGTGGATCTGATAGAAGCCGAAGATTTTCGCTATTGCAGTAGTCAACGTGTGGAACATGGACTGACTGATATACTTGAAATAGAATGGGGCCATTGTGACAAACGATTCAAGCTCAGATTTTGAGAGCTCTTTGACAATGTATCTGTTGTCAAGGGTCTTCAAAAAATTTGAACCACTTTTACCACCACTTGAATCCCACTTGACGCATCTGGACAAACTTTGGATAAAGGTTTTTTCATTGCCGCAAGCTTTTCTAAACGTCTCAAATTGCTCTGAGTAGAAGATTTTGCATGAGAATGTCGTATCCCCGTCGACGTACTGATACCTCAAGTGATTCGAACGATTTTTTGTCATGACCCTTTCTAATTCATTACAAGGTTCCATAGTGTGGTTAGCTTTGAATTTCTTTTCGATTTTATTGAATACCTTATGCTTTTTGTTATTTGGGTCATTAAAATCTATAGGATCATCACCATTGTCACTGCCCATTGACTTTATTTTTTGAAAATAATCAGATGAAGATAAACAAAATGCAATTAAAGAAGTTGGTTCATCTTCACGGACGATAACGTCTGAATCGATAAATGTATGCTCTGTAAAACTCAATGGATATTCCAAAGGTTCCCACAAGCTCGCTGATCTATCGGCCCAAAAATTGGCAAGAGATTTAAATAATGTAGTTTTTTCAGGCTGAAGCAAATCTAAGTGCTTTTCTTTGGAAATTGCGTCTTTCTCTATAGACCTTTGTTCTCCCTTGCTTTTTACGCTTTCAAGTTCGTTGGATCGTTTTAAATCTACTTTAGAAGCACTAGGATGCTCATTTGTTATCTGTTCACTTAAGCTATCAGGGTCTTTCTTTTCTGAATCATCGTTTACTTCCACGACGTCTTCAATTTTATTATATATTTCCACAATAGGTTTGGATACTGCTATCGGGATTGTCTTGAACCTATTCAGTTGATTTTTTAGGGCTTTCTCTCTTTCTTCTCTAAATTCCTTGGATATTTGGTCTAGATTCATCTGGTCAAAGAAGTTTGCTAATTGAGAGACTCTCTTCTGTGAAACTGGGGCACTTGGTCTACCGACATCCTGATTTATTTTAGGTCTTGCAGTATCATTATCTAATGACAGCTCTGTGATTATTGCTTCCATCTTGTTCACTTTATCTAACACTGAATTTGATTTCAAAGCAGGCATGCCAACTTTACCATCTGACAGTTCGTCTGCTATTTGCTCATTATCTGCAAAGTCTGGTTTTAGGCTCAGGTCAACTACTGGAAATTGTTTTGAAGACTCACCTATAGCTGAATGGCCGTCCTTTTCTTTCAATGACAAATTCATGTCAGATGTTTCATCATTATAATGGGCCATCAAATATTTTTTCAAATGTGATTGTGTCAATTTTGTAAGCTCATTTTCGGTTGGAAAATACTGCTTTGCAAAATCGTGAAAGTCAAGATCCCATGAAACAGATATTTCTTGAAGTTCTCTCAACACAGAATTAAGAGATATGTGAACTGTCGCAGGGGTTGAATTGTAGATTTCTGAAGCTTTCGCACTAATAGATTCTCGCTGAGCATTTAATTTATCTTTAAAGCTAGATATCCTCTTTTCGATTTCTTCTACGCTATCAAAAGCCTTTGAGTTGATTCTTTCTAACCTTCTCAAAATTGAATTGAATAAATTATCGACTTTCAGATTAATGGAAGCATACAATTCGATCTTAAGTTTTATGTCCTCTACTGGACTGTATTCTAGCTGCTTTTTTGGCACCTTCACCTCGTAGGTATCTATACTCGCATGTTCCATCTTAATCACATTGTTATTCAATGCAAAAAATTTGATGTGGGATCCAAAAAAATCATGATGACAGGAACTGCCTTGAATAATCATACCATGAACATAGAAGCATAGTTCTATAAATTTGCCAATGGACAAATAATAAGTATCATCGGAAAATGGTATTATGGGTGTGCTAGTATTACAAATCTTGCAATAACTCCACATGCATCTTTGATTACGGTTCAAAACATCAGTTTCTGGTAATATATCAGAAAATTGCTCAAGAGTTATATCTAACTTTGAACTACCATGAACATATGTATAAGAATGTTTGAAGAATGATTCTCCACATTCATCACATATTTTCGATGCTTCCAGGAAAAGCTGATCTAAAAAAAGCCCTAGGCATTTATCATTATCAGTATAATAATTAATGACAACAGTGCTAGGCCCTGAGCAAGGCGTAGCATTTTTCATTGACACTATTGAGTGCAAAAAATGTATGCTTTTATGAAATACTGGATAAAGTTGATAAATAGGAAATTTCAACGAATTGGACCAGATTCGTGAACGTTCTAAGAAGTCATCAATAGTGCCCTCTAGTTTGAATTTCGTCCAAATTTTTAGAATTTCGTGCAATTGAAATGTCATTTTGGGTAGATGTGTCAAATCTAGTTTCAATTCCAGTTTATCTAGCCAAAATTCATTCATTTCTTCGACAGAATCAGAATTTTCAACCTCTTTAAGCTTCTTATAAGACGAAACAACAAGCCGCAAACCTTCTATTACATCTAGCAAAGCAGGTGGTAAATCAATCTCAACGATAGGAGACTCCCCGATTTTCCTTTTTGCAAAACTATTTACATAGTCAATAATTTCCAGATCAGAAACAACGGCATTATTAGCAATTGAGTTATAGTCCACCATTGAATTCTTTTCATCTATCAAATTTGCAATCTCAGCTTCCAATTTTCTGAATTTTTCAGCCCTCGTTTTTAATTCTGGAATAGCCAAAGAAAAGTTCTCAAGGAAGCTTATCTCGAATTTTTTATTCAAAACCCCGGAAATCATTGATTCGGCTGTATATTTAATATTATTCAAGAGATTCGTATCACCACCTCTCAAAGATATCGTAAAGCCAGATTCAATATTACCACCCCGAAAATATGTAAATGTCTTGACCATGTTGTTGTACTTTACTTTAACAACTTCAAATAGTTGACACGTACCTAAAGATCCATTCTTAAAAAACAAGTCATTGATGGACTGAAAGATGTTAGCTTTCGTATAACGAGATATCCTTTCTATGACCTGAGGTTTAGTATTGGAGATAACGGTTATATTTTCATCCTCTAAAAGCTGTTCAGCCAATCTACAGACGGAATCACCCACCACTATTATGTCAGGTTTTAAGGCGATAATCCTAGAAACCAAGTTTCGTATATAAACAGATTCTTGCGAATAAACTATTCGCAAGCTTATAAATTGTTCTTTCTGCTTCAAATATTCTAAAGGAAACATTAGAAGCGCTATTTTTGGATTCCTAATTTTAGTTTTCATCTTCTTTGAATCGACATTTTTGGTAATAAACATGCCATCAATAATCGTGGAGTCAGCAATAGATCCTCCAATCACCTTCTTTATCTTTACATATTGTTTTACATCAATCGTATCAGTCAACTTTAATTTCCCCACCTCGCTTAATAGTTTTACTAGGGTAGAAAACCATATTTCTTGATTGACTTTAATTTCAGTATCTTCAAGGCACTGCCTAATTATTCCTCGCAAATAAAGGCTATACAAAGAATCAAAACTTTGCAGATTCAACTCTTTTTTCATTTCTAATTGTTCACTTGAGTGACCCTCATTTTCATTTTCTAGATTCATATCAGTCTTTATATTCTCTCCAATGTGTTTTGATACCGAAACTTCATTTTTCTCTAGACCAGGCTCTGCTCCGTCCGAAAGACTTTGAGGAGAGACATCAGTTCCTTTATTTGAAACACTAGGTGCAGAATAATTCTTCGAGACAGATATTAATCCTTTAGTTAAAGAAGAATAGCTTCTTCGCGAATCTTGAGATATGGGCGACGCAACAGGAGATGGTATAGACTTGGGATTGGGGTTTTCCTCTTCAACGTTTAGGAGCCTACTATTGTTCTGACTCAACAACAGCACATTTCGAGTTGGCTTTGTTCTACGTCTATTTCGCATTCTCAACAAAGATGCATGAGCTCTTTCATGAGACCTAAGGTTATGTCCTTGAGGGACATCTTCAATAAAAGGTACATGACGATTATGCAAATCCAGATCTTGATATCCATTGATACCCACCATTTGAAGAGATGACTTCGGTGCATCAAATGATGTACCTTTCATGTGAAATTTACCATTTGAGCTCATCGAAGGAAATTCAACGAGAGTGGGAACGTTCATAATCGTAAGCGGTACTTGACTTCGGGGCGATAATGTACCTATAGAATCTGTGGCTGCCAAATGGTTAAGCGAAGTGTAAAGAGACATGACTTTTTCATCCTCGTTCTCACTTTCAAGTTCATCCTGATCAACATCAAAACCAATTGCCTCATCATTGTTTTTATTTCTGTTATGCAAGTCAAAATCTGCACTTTTATAAAAATTCCGTGTGGATGGACTCGTTATCTTGAGCTTACTTCCATGCTTGTGCAATATCGGTTTATAAATACTATTCGGGGTCGTCCCTTGCTTCGATTGTAATAATCCATTAGGATACATTAAAGCATTGTACTTTTTAAACCATGAAGACGCATTTTGTTCTAGCGGTGAACATGACATGTTTAAATTCAGAGCTGTTCCTGAATAGAAATTGTTTCTCTGAGCAGGTATTTCAACAGCTTCACCTTTCCTTGTCGCTGGAATAGCTAAATTTGGGGCCTGTTTAGATTTGTTTGAAAAACTAGCTAAATTCACGCCCTTAATCATAGATGTCGTAGTGGGAGACCCCGATGTTTCTTGAGCACTCATCGAATAAACAGACGGTGACCTTGGAAAATTTATATTCCCTGATAAAATACTATCATTTAAACTTTCAGCTTTGGAGTTAACTGAAAATGATCTATTCTTTTCAATGTTACTTTCACTTAGATTTTCCAGTTCATATTCTGAATCCGAGTCTGAGGAACTAGCGCTCAAATATACTATAACGTCACTGTAACAAGGTTTACATACTCGTAGTTTGTCACTGGTATTAACTTTCAGCGATTTCAAGTTCTTTCTTTCTTGTTTATGCTGGGAATAAGAAATGAACAAAGTACAATCTGAACAAAATATTTGGCCACAGAATCTACAATGATGCTTCCTTCTAAATGCAGTGAATCGCTTGAAGCAGTTCGTACAATCGGAAACGAAGGAGTCATTCATCCAATATTTTTTCAGTATACCCCCATTTTTTAGAGGATTTTCCGAATTCTTTGGATCCTTGTTCTTTTCTTTCTTTTTTGTATTCTTAGATGACAAAGTAGGGACATCTAACGAAGAGTTATCTGAGATCAATGTGCGAGCATTATTAAGTAGTCGTTTAGATATATTAGGTTCGAGTTTATCATCACTCGGATTTCTAATTGGAGAATAATATTCATAGATACTCGGAGTACTTTCAGTTTTCATTCTTCCACTTATCTCTGAAATTGAATCTTTAAATTTGCTTATCAGTGGCCTTAAATCCATTCTTTGCCCTGAAATACTATCGTCGATATGCTCTGTGTCGGAGTCTCCTTCTGAATCATCAGATAATTCAATATCATTGGGAAGATTTGTGAAAACAGTAGATGTATATTGGCTTGTCTTTTGATGCGTAGTTTCCCCTGAATCTTGTTCTGGGGATTGATTTTGTGTACTAGAAGCAGCAATATCTTCAATAGCATCCACAACCTCGCCATTTGCAGGCTCGGTCTTATTTGTAAGTGATGTAATAGATACTATGCTGGTAGGCAAAACTGGCTCCGGAGAAGCCACAGTTCGACCTATCCATAAAGACTTTCCATCTGTATTCACTCTGGTCACACTGCTAGATGGTTTGGTGGAGCTTGATACACTTAGCCTGCTAGATGTATCATGGTCTATTGAACCACTCTCTTCATGTTGCCCTGCAGGCATATAGCTTTTATCATCCTTTGACACCTCTTCTGAAATATACATGCTTGGCGTTGATGGTCTCATATGATCATCAGTTTCATGTTTCGTTTCGGTTTCTAATGATCTTGCTGTACCGGTATCCCCATCCTGCTCATTGCGTTCAATACCTAAATTTAAATCTGAAGATGCTAGTTCCGATTCCATGATTTCCGGTGAATTTTCTCTGAACTCATTGGTGGGGCTCACGAAAGAAGTACCTTTCATCAACTGTGTTGCATTATCTGTAACCTTGCGGAGTGTTTTAGACAATATATTTTTCAAAAGCACCGAATTTTCCTGTTCGGGGTCTGGAAGTAATGGAAAGGACGTGAAATTATCCGATTGCGTACTACCTATATCACCTTGTAAACCATTATGTTCTTCTTCACTTACATCATATTCATTTGATCTCTCAGAGTCATTCTTTAATGGCGTTGTGTTCAGCATTGTGCGTTACTTTGAAAGAAATCACACAACTTATATGGAATCCTTGTGTCCTTTTCAGATTAGAGTCTTAGACATGTACTTAAGTAAGAACTAAATTATAAAATTTAAGCTCCCTGACTTGCTGTTCAAGCTCCTATCGCATAATCAGATCTGAGATGTTACTGTCATTTTCGTCGTGTCAATTTGTCAATTCTAGTGAGCTCAACGAAAATCAGCATTCTATCCGTATTGTTCTCAAAGCTCTAGGATGTCGTCGAGTGGTTTGCAAAGACGTCGTGGTGGAGGAAAAGTAGCAACTGGTACTTCAGGAAATACACGTTCTTCGGAAGGCATTGAAAATGAGGAGAGTATAAATCATGACAAGACTGATCATAAAATTGGATTCGATTCCCGTGACATGGAAAATAGGCAGGAGTTAAGGTTACCTCTATTGACGTTGATGGAAGAGGTGTTGCTAATGGGGTTAAAAGACAAAGAAGGATATCTCTCATTCTGGAATGATAACATTTCATATGCATTGCGTGCATGTATTCTATTAGAGTTAGCATTTAGGAACAAAATTTCATTAGTTAATGATCCAGCAAGACGTCGTTTTGACTTATCTGACAGGTTAGTAGAAGTTATAGACACTGAACCAACAGGTGAGGTACTACTTGATGAAACTTTGAGAATAATGAAAAGTGATGAATCGCACTTGTCTGTTTCTAACTGGGTAGATTTGCTATCAGGTGAAACGTGGAATTTAATGAAAATAAGCTATCAACTAAAGCAAGTTAGGGAGAGGTTAGCCAAAGGCCTAGTGGATAAGGGAATATTAACTACAGAAAGAAAAAATTTTTTTTTATTTGATATGGCGACACACCCTGTCGCAGACAGGATGTCTAAAGAGCACATTAAAAATCGTATTTTGAATCTTTTGGTAGCAAGAACTGTTGACCTTGACCAGTTAGCTTGCGAACAATTCCCAAAAACTATATCTTTCCGTTTCTTAAGATCCATTGCTTTGGTTTGTGGATGTTATGCTGCAAATGTTTTAGAGAATGTTTTGCTTTCTTTAAACTATGATAAGCGAGACCATGCTTTTGCAAGGGCTGATGAGCTTTTAAATGACTTCAGTGAATTTCCCTTTAACCTTAACACACGTGCAAGTGTTTTAGGCGTTGGCGTAAATTTAACACAGGAGATTACAGCTGAAATAGAGGAATGCTCATCAAATGAGTTACAGCTCGAGCTTATTGCTGCCATATTGAGTGTCCTCGCTAAAATGGACTCTATTTTATAGGTGTTTATTATGCCTCCTTCATATTAGAGTTGAAAATCATCAAATATAAAAAATGTGTTTAATCAGACTTGTCTAATACTCTTTGGCCTCCTAATTGTTCGACGAAGTTAACTACCAAGCTTTTATGGATTTCCTTATCATCACCAGCAGAGTCCCACCACATTCCTCCACAAAGAAGATTCAGCTCTACATATTTCGCTTTGATTTTAGCAGATTGAACATTATCATATGACACAAACGTTTTGCCTTGAGAATCAAAGCAATATGCAGAAACCTTCCTATAGTCAAACATTTCCTCGTATTCTTTCATAGGTAAATATTTATAATCGATTGTTTCCTTTACTTTTTTGCCCTCTCCTGTTTTAAATTGTGAGGCTATTTGACCCTTTTTACAGCCACCGAATGTTCTTCCATAGCAAGGCATTCCCAATACCAACTTACGCGGCAGGATCCCATGACTGACATACTCATTTATAACGTCAGAGCTATTAAGAACATTGTCTCCGTTGAACCCAAAAAGATTAGAATGGAAGCCTGATTTGCTCGACCAACCACTTCCACAAAAATCATAGCACATAACATTCCAAAAGGAAAGGTATCTATCCATTTCCTTCAAATTCAAAGTCAGTATCTTTTCTCTGTCTGAAGGAGCTGCAAATGTCAACAAATATTTCTTGTCTTTATCCACCTTATCAAGTGACTTTCTTAATCCTCGAAGCAATTGGACAAGTGCTTTGGCCTCATCTACATTATTTGGGTACTCCCAATCAATATCAATACCATCAAATCCATGCATCCTTACCAATTCGATAGAGCTTTTTATGAAAACTTCCATTTTTTTGGAATTCAACATTACCTTCTGAAAAGCTCTCTCTGTGCCCCAGCCTCCGATAGAAATCGAAGATTTCAATCCAGGCAGCAATTTTTTAATTTCATTAAGTTGCCCGATACTACCAAAAACTTTATCATCCGAGATCATTGACTTCATGGGAAGTTCTATATCTGCCCATTGATCAGAATAAGTTACTTCGCCCGTCGTATCATCAATTTTGAAGAATGCGTAGAATATATCGGTCAAATACTTATAAGGAATATCGGCTATAAAATGATTCCTTTCGTACACTGACCAATTAGAGAAGTATACGCATGATCGAAACTTAGGCTTGCTGTTTTCTTCACCAGAAATTTGATATCTGGATGCCATCTTGATTGTTTGATCCATAAGTCATTTCACAAGCTCTTGATGTGCGGTTTGCAACTTTCACAAAATCAAAAAATAAATCCTTATAGAAATCATATTGGGCATCTCTATTAGTAATTATTAAAATGGAAGACATTTGCGATCATCTTAGATCATCGGGTGGGGAATATAGTAAAGATATTGAGAAGGGGGTTATTATACATAAAGACGAATGCTTGCTTTGTTTTGATAGGCCAGAAACATCTAAAAATGGAATTGATGTCTGCTTAAAATGCTTCCAATCATTTTCACGAGGGGCCATTGACCATACAGCTAGACACTTTAGAGGTACAGGGCATGTGTTTTACTTGAACATTGTTAAGACTCTTAAGGAAAAAAAAGAGGACTTGGGTAAGCCGGTTAAGATTGCTAAACTTGAATTGCAAGAATCAAACTTTGATGATTCATTTGATACGTCTTACAGTTTGTTTTGCATTGGTTGCAATAGAAGCTTTATAGAATCTTCTGTCCCACAAAATCTTAGGGTATTGATGGATGGGGTCATAAATTCAACTTCTTCTTCTAAGTCCGAAGAGATTAAATCTTGGGAGTATGAAAGAGTTCCTTGTCATCATTGCTTTGATTTTGAACTGATACCAAAGGAAAACTCATATCCTCATCTGTGTTCTGTTTGTGAGCTACAAGAAAATCTTTGGCTCTGTCTACATTGTGGCTCTTTAGGCTGTGGCAGACAACAATTCGGTTCCACCATAGCTGGAAACTCGCACGCGTTGAAACATTTCGAGGATACAAAACATCCTTTAGCAGTAAAATTGGGATCTCTTTCAAGAGATGAGAGTAGCTGTGATGTGTATTGTTATTCTTGTAATGAAGAAGTAACTGTGCCAGGATTAGGAATGCATCTTTTAAAATTCGGAATAAATTTAGAAGCGGCGGTTGCTACTGAAAAGAATTTAGTTGAACTTAATATAGATCAGAACACTAATTTTCAGTTCAGACTTGATGGCGAAAATGGAGAAATGTTGACGCCTTTATTTGGTCCTGGATTCACAGGGCTTCAGAATCTAGGTAACTCTTGTTACCTCAATAGTGTTGTACAATGCTTGTTTGGCTTCCCAAAATATAAGGATTATTTCAACGTAGAATTTCCAGCAACTGAAGTTGTCAAAAACCCTTCCGAAGACTTATTGACTCAGCTAATCAAGTTAAATGACGGTCTCAATTCCGGGAGATATTCTGTTGAAAACCAATTTGAGGATCTGATTTATCAGACCGGGATACGTCCATCTTATTTCAAGAATTTAATTGGAAGAACTCATGAAGAATTTAGAACTAATAAACAACAGGATGCATTTGAATTTTTACTTTATTTGTGGGACAAGTTAGATAACGAATTTGGATTAGAATTGAATAAAAGCTTTAAATTTTTGATGGGAAGTAAGGTTGTCTGCAAACAATGTCATAAAGGCTCGTTCAACTATGACTTAATTGACAATATATCTGTTCCTATAGAAGAAGTCATAGTGGGCAAGGATGAAGAAACTGGAAAGGATATATATAAAAATACAACTCTTACAGATTCTTTGCGCGATCTGTTTAAACCGGAAGAAATTGAGGGCTTTCAATGTGATAACTGTAATAAAAAAACTACTGGAGTGAAACTGAGTTGGCTAAAAACATTTCCAAAATACTTAGCGGTCAACGTCAATAGAATAAAGCTAAAGGATTTTGTACCTTATAAATCCACTGTTCCAATATCGCATCAGGAACATTTAGATTTGCATAAATTTGGAACTCCAACTTCCGATCCTGAAGAACAACTAGTTGAAAAAACTCAAGAATCTGATAATAGTTTCAAGCCTAATGCCAACGCTATGGAAGCTCTTCTCTCTATGGGGTTTCCAGAGGTTCGTTGTCTAAAGGGTTTGTATCATACAGGGAATGAGGACACAGAATCTGCGATGAATTGGTTATTTACTCATATGGATGATCCCGATATAGATGCTCCATTTTCCATCTCAGAAGAATATCTGAATGGTCCGTCTGCAGATGACCTAAATAATTTATTAGCAATGGGGTTCAATGAAAACCTTGCTAAAAAGGCCTTATTGCTTAATTCTAATGACATGAATGCGTCAGTCGAGTGGTTATTTTCAAACCCTAATGATGATGGCATTATAACAGATACTAATACGCCAGTTATAAATTTGACCTTAGAAAATTCAAATCTTAAGAAATCATTATTGGCCAATGAAATTACATCTGAAGCTCATTACGAATTAAATTCTGTTATCTGCCATAAAGGCTCATCTCCTCATACAGGTCATTACGTGGCTTATATCAAGAAAAACGTTAACGGTATATCACAATGGACATTATTTAATGATGAAAAGGTGGTTCAGTGCGATCAAAAATCGTTAGACAACACTGCTGAGACCTCCTATATCTACTTCTTCGAAAAGAGATAGCCTAATAATTTTTTATTATCGTTTGCACGTGCTTTTTTTGCGCAGAGTTTGAGTTGAAAAATAGTCATACTACTTTTAAAAGAGTACATAATTCTTTTGATATCAATTTGATAAATATTGAAATGTTTATTTCGAACGAGCATATAGGTGACCGTAATAGGTTAGAAGACTGGAGAAGTAAGTAATTATTCTTTTTAAAAAAATTTCCATCTATTTTAGCTGATGAAGAAATCCTTGTATCTCTTGTTCTGTTTGTACTAACCAACTAGTTCGTGGTTATGATCCATTAACTGCACCTGATTTATTGCAACATGAATTACCTTTAACAGAAAAGTCAAAAGACGTTATTTTGAAGGGTAGAAATTCTGCATGTGATATCCTAGATGGAAAAGATGATCGTTTGCTTATTGTCATCGGACCTTGTTCCATCCATGATCCCAAAGCAGCTATGGATTATGCTTCTAGGTTAGAGAAAGAAGCAGAAAAATACTCTGGTGAGCTCCTTATCGTTATGAGGGCTTATTTGGAGAAGCCAAGAACAACTGTCGGATGGAAAGGTTTAATCAATGATCCTGATATTGATGGTACATATCATATTAACAAAGGTTTAAGAATTGCTAGAAAACTTTTCGTTGAATTAACAGAAAAATTGCCTATTGCTGGTGAAATGTTGGATACTATTTCTCCTCAATTTTTATCCGATCTTTTTTCTGTCGGTGCTATCGGAGCTCGTACAACTGAATCACAGTTACATCGTGAATTGGCCTCGGGTCTTTCATTTCCAGTTGGTTTTAAGAATGGTACTGATGGTACTTTGGGTGTGTCTATTGATGCACTTCGCGCAGCTGCTCATCCCCATCATTTCTTGTCTGTTACTAAACCTGGTATTGTTGCAATTGTAGGTACTGACGGTAACAAGGACTGCTTCATCATCTTGCGTGGCGGTAAGAAGGGTACTAATTACGATGAAGCATCTGTAAAAGAAGCAAAGGAGGCATTGACTAAGAGTGGAATAATTTTTGAGGGATCTGGCCCTAGAATTATGGTTGATTGCTCACATGGGAACTCAAATAAAAATCACATGAACCAACCTATTGTAGCTGCTGAAATAGCTCGCCAAATTACTAATGGGGAAACCGGAATTTGTGGTTTAATGATAGAGTCAAATCTTGTAGAAGGAAGACAAGATGTGCCTCCTCTTGAAAAAGGTGGAAAGGATGCTTTGAAGTACGGCTGTTCAATCACAGATGCTTGTATTGGCTGGGACCATACAGAAAATGTCTTAAAGGTATTATCTGATGCTGTCAAAGCCAGAAGAGCAGCGCAATCTGCTTAGAATGTGTGATTCCCTAGTTTAGTTAATATTTTGCCTTTATCTTTTTATAGATATAAATATAAAATACCTATATCTAATATTGGTTGGCAATTTTAGAATCTGTCATAATCTGTGCCAGTTCGTTCTCGATGAAAATCAAGTAAGACTTTCTACAATTTTTGATAAAAATCATAAATAACACAAAAAGAAATTTTATAGAAGAACAATAATCTAATCTTCAAAAATGGTTTTCATATCATCTAATCGGGTGGCCTTATCGTCTTCATCAACTCCTACAACTTCGCCTATATATTTTTTGCGTTCTTGAATTTTCAAAATTTTAGTCTCAATACTATTATTCATAATAAACCTTATCACTTGAACATTCTTTTGTTGACCAATACGGTGAATTCTATCTATTGCTTGTTCTTCAACACTTGGAGACCACCAGGGATCCATGAGATAGACGCGAGAAGCTGTAGTCAAATTAAGCCCAACTCCTCCAGCTTTTAAGGAAAGAAGAAGTACTTTAACACCCCCTTCGTTAGTATCCTTAAAGCCATTCAAGATTTGCATTCTTTCTTGCATATTCAACCTTCCATCAAATTTAAAAAGTTTTATATTTGAAGTGAACACTTCATTTATCTCTTGCTCAAGAATATCAAGAAATGAAGAAAACTGAGAAAAAACTACTACACTTTCCTTATTACCATCTGTAACTATTCGTTGCAAGTGCCTTGTTAAAGCATCGATTTTAGTTGACTGCGCACCGCAATCTAATGGCTGTATGTGATACTTATTTTTAGTTTTATAATGTAATTTATTTGTGGGAACAACCTTGTAGAGATGCAGTTTTGATATTTCTTGTCGACAGTTTGGACATAAAGGTTTCAAAGACTTTCTGCTTTGAAACGCCATATAATCCATTAAGCATGGACGACAGAAGGTGTGGCCACAATGCGTTAGAACAAGATTGTTTACACGAACAGGGCACTGTGTGCAGATAGAGCACTCTTCAGATGTTAAATCTCTATTATCAAGATTAAATAAAAAATCATCGGTATTATATTTTTCAATAAAAGGTTCAGCTTCAGAAATCTCCTCAGATGAAAAAGTTGATTCGTTAATTTCGCTAATACTTGATGATTCCATAATGGTTTTATTAAAGTTTTGATGTTTAATTGCCAATTTAATATGGCAACAAGCCTGCCGTAATTTTAGAATATGTGTAAATATTTGGGTATAGCTACCGTGAAAAATTCCTTTTTCAAAAGCTTGCTTAAAATCTCTATTAGCCTTAGATTTTAACGCCGTATATACCAATGATTCCTCTTCATTAAAATCCAAATATTCAATGGTTATTTCTCTTTGAGGAAGGCTAACGAGACTTTCGCCATTCTTTAATTTCATATTCTTTGTTCTCCTTAGAAATATAGGACTTATAATTGACTTAACAACGTCGAATGCTTGTACGTAATTACCCTTTTCAAATGGAGCAGTTACAAAGGCTTTCCAATAAGAATAGCTATTCCAGGGTTCGAGCTCCAAGAATTTCACCAAAGGATAGAAGTCATCTAGCTTATTAACAATAGGAGATCCAGTTAACAACCATTTTCTATTCAGCCGTAATGCAGATACCGCCTTAGAAGTTTTGGCACTTCTATTTCGTATAACTTGAGCTTCATCCAAAATGATTCGAAAAAATGTAAGAGAAAACAATCCACCATTTGAAGTAACTGTTTTCTGCTTTCCAATAAATTTAGTGTGTTCACTCAATACAACACCATATGTAGTTAAGACTAAAATCAGTGTTTTCCTCTGTAGTGACAGGAGCCTTGATGCCAAAGAAGTGGTGGTTTGTTCATCATAATGAACTATACATTTGAAAGAATCATTCAAATTCACTCTTTCGAATTCTTCTTTCCATTGGTTTAATAAAGACATAGGGACAATGACTAGTGTAGTATTATGTGCATAGTTACCATCGTATGGTGATTGAGACTTGTCGATCGAAGTGTCCATTGGGATTGTGAAAATTAATGAGAGAGCAGAAATTGTCTTTCCAAGCCCCATCTCATCTCCAATTATCCCCCCTCTCAGTGAACTTGTGTATGTTGGCATTTCTAACGAAAGTTCACCACTATAAATATTCGCAAAGAAGGATTTTTGATTATCAATGTTAGTCTCCATGGAGCTTGCAATAGAAGATGGCCAGTCGTATTTCCTCCAAAGCGGATTTATAATCCCATCTTGCGTAATATTGGAAATCTTATTACTCTGCGTTGAGCTTGCATTTTGCTCTTTAAAGCTGTTCAAAAAAGCAAATTCTTGTTCCCTAGAAAGCATCCAAGCAAGGCCTTGCCGTTGGTATTCTTTAAGCTCTAAAGAAAAGAGTTCTTTTCTTGGGTGAATATTATTTGGAAGCTCATCGACGCTATTGCTATTTTGATTTGAGTTATAGAATTCTTTTAATTGATTTAAAGTGAGGTATTCGGACGATTCTGATTCGGCTTCTGCTATTGGAATCGGGGAACCCATGAACAAAGAGTCTGAGTCTTGCAGTTTTATGCCTAATTCTGCAAATAGGTTGAACAAAGAATGCTGCCTAATTCTAATCCTATCGTTGTGATCGTTTTGAGTACTCTTGAGAGCAGAGAAAGAACGTTTATTGTTGAAACTTTCTTCGTCTTGTCTATCTATTTTAGAAAGTGATTGAAACCCTATCGAAGTTAAATAGCAATCTACTGCAATCTGAAAGGAGTCACCAATAGATAGTCTTCCTAAGGTACCAACAGAAATACTAGTATCAACATTAATAATATTGAAGGAAATCAAAGGTGCTAAAAAGTTATTAATTGATGGAGGTATTCTTCCTATTTGCCTTCCTTTACCTGTTTCCAGCATAGTGAATAACCGTAAAGATAAGATATCGCTCTTTTTATCAGAAATTATGCGTAAATCTAGTTTTTCCAAATATTCTAGGCTTTTTAAAGTAGGCATAGTAGCCCAAGCTTTAAGCTCCAATTTTCCTATGTACCTTTTCCATTCAATATCATCTTTTTTAACATTCACTTGCACCCTTGGAGTAGAATGATTCAGTTTATTAACGCTAATGGCACTATTTATCTCGAGATTCGTCAGCTTGGGAACCATAGGTAGTAGTTTTTTTTGTTGTTTCTTCTCAGTTTGTCTTTGCATCTTTAGCAGATTGAAGTAATCATCTACAGCAGCAGAAATAGGATCTTGCTTACTACGATTCCTGGCAAACAACTCCAGCAAGTAAGTATTTACATTATCCCCTAGAATATTAATTAAAGAGCTTCTGAAATCATCAAAATTTTTATGGTTCACTTTAGTAGACTCAGGTACAACAAGGTCGGTTACTTCATGATCAATAAAAGTACCAACATTCGATTCTTCTTTACCGGGGTTTTGGACGGACTCTGATCTTGAATATTTTGAACCTAATCTCCCATTTTGGAAGAATCTTTTTTTCTCGACCATAAATACTTAGAACATCAGGGCTTGGTTTGGGCGATGGCTTGAAGATTAGTCTTAAGTCTGCTTCGCGTGGAAAAGTTGATCCAAATTATTATCATACATTAAAATTTTATATGCATTATATCAAAAGAGAATCGAAATTTATATAACTCTTTTCCCAAGATACATCTATATTATGGTTGATAACCCATTGCTTGAGATTTCCAAGCAGAAAGACCAATTTATCATTTTTTAAACACTGTATAACTTCCATATATTCTAATGTTTTAAGAATATCCTCCTTTCGAAAGCCAGTGCTTTTGGACAATTCGTACAAACTTAAGCTTTTCCGTTTCGAAAAGCTCGACAAAATCAAGTAGGATAATTTGACTGACCAGTACCTATAGTAACTGAGCATACCGAAAGCTGACAAAGGTAACTCCGGACCACTTATCTTTTGACCAGGGGTTTCAGCAGCCAATAAATAGGAAAATTCTATTAGAAGGCTACCTAGATGCCTTCGCTGAAACGGAGGAAATATGCAAATGCATGCTAGGTTATTTTCCATATCCCAAGAGACCACTTCCTTTGAAAAAAACCCCATTGGGATATATTGTCCTGATACTTCATCAGAACCCATTGTTTGATCGACGCCATATAAAACATAAAAGTCAAATTGATCAACATTATAATAAACAGATTTGTCATTGAGGAAGAGTTTTCCAAACAAAGATAGATTTTGACAGAATAAAAGGTGCTTGAAACCTCTAATATGCTTTATGATTAACTTTCTTTCGTCATCTCGATACACTAGTTTTCCAACTAACGGATGAGTTGAATTAAATTTGCAAGCCGATTGATGCTGAAAAATGAGGTGTTGTTTTTCTGTGTATTTGAAGCAGTAAGGACATACATGAAGATTATCTATCCAACATTCTGAAGTAGTTTTGAAGCTAGCACTATTGTGCCGTATGCGCGAGTGTTTCTTATTTGTTGATTCTAGAGCAGCTAGCTCATATCCTAACATTGTCTTCGTCTTCAGTGCATCAAAGTATGCAGCATTACCATAGAGAGGATTAAATTCGTAATTTCCAAACAAAACCTTGCCAATATTTGGGGCATCAAGAAGCCCATAGAGGTCATCATTTTCATTCTTCTTATCGTTTATGTCATCCTTGATCTTTTTCATCCCCAAAAAATGGATGAATCTCTATATATTAGGACACCAATTTTTCACCAGCAATTTTTATAGTAAACGCGACTATTTATCAACTTGTTGATATACTCTTCATAAATACATATAAAGACATATTAAATGCCACCTAAGGGATGGAGGAAAAATGCTGATGGCCAGTCCCCTCAAAATAATAAGGATTCTGGTTCGGTTTCGATCGATGATCTCTTGTTTCCAAGATCTACAATTCAGCGACTTGCAAAATCAGTCTTCAAAGTTAATGAGAATGATAATGTTTTAATGGCAAAGGACTCAATTATAGCTCTTCAGAGGTCAGCAACTGTGTTTGTATCATACTTAGCACATAATGCTACAAATATATCTCATGATCAAGGTAGGAAGACTTTGAATGTACAAGATATTTTGGGGGCTTTAGATAGAACTGAGTTTTCAGGTTTCAAACCAGAACTCGAGGTTAAATTACAGGCTTATGAAAAGAAGTTGGAAGAAAAGCGAAAGCAGAAGCAAGCTATGCAAAAAGTGAACGAAGGGGAGGACATTCAGGAAGTAAATACAGAAGAAGGTTCTAAGAGATTCAAATCTAACAATGGAAATGACATCCAGAATGATACAGTAATTAACGAAATTGAAGACACAGAAAGTGACAATAATGCTCAAAAGAGTTTTCATGATGAAGAAGAGATTGTAGAAGATCAGTCATATTCTAGTGAGGTCCATAGCCCTGAGCATTCAAGTGAACTAGATAATAAGAATTTCGATGAAGATAACCCAGAAGAAACCCCAACAAATCCAATAGCTTTCTTATCACAAGAGGAACATGAGTTGGGTGGAATCGAAGAAGAAGGCGCTCAAAACGACAAGGATATTGAGAAAGAAGAGCATTTATCAGAATACGATAATGAAGATGAAAAGTTTTAGTGTAGTAATTAATGCTATGAAGTCTTTTTATGATGTAAACAACTATTGTAGAAAGGATATCCACAATACGCTCCGATCAAAAAGTAGATAACAAGAGTAATTGTGAAACCAGCTATTATAATACTCTTTCTAGTGAGTGTGAACTTATGTCTCAAAGATTGAGCTCTCCTCTGAAACAAAAGCGATGAATTCGAAACCATTTCTGTCTGATCCACTAACAGACTAATTTTGTCCCCTCTATTTAAAATTTTTGAAATATTGTCATACATTAAATTTCTAACCTCTTTGATATCCTCAGTTGCTAGAATGAGTTCATCAGGCATCATCATATCTCCCGAATCTTCATTATAATTTACATTTGTGGATCCATATCCATAAAATTTCAGATTAGTATCGTAATTCGTTTCTTCAAGTCTTATTATTTCATTCATTGAAACTTTGAACTCGCTAGACTTTATTTTGTTCGTTGATCTTTCCTCACCAACCTCCATCTCAGATTTGAATTGAATATACTGATCTACTATCTTTTTCATGACAGAAAGAACCATCATTTTATTAACACTTGAGTGACAAATCACTAGGACTGTTATCAAATCATTACTGCCATCAAGGTTATTAGTAACCTTTTTCATAAAATAGAGGATAAGTGAGGTGTTAGTTACCGAAATATGACTGGTCACTGGCATAGAACCAATTAAGGTTTTGGAAGAGTTTATCAATCCCAATTCCTGTGAAATTATCTCAGAGCAGTTAAGTCCAGGGAGTAAATGTTGCAACTGAAAGTTCTCATAAGTGTACAAAGTGGTCGAATTCAAAGTCAAAGTAGTATAAATCACTAGAAAAAATTAGTTCTCATGAAATCCAACATCATCTATCTTAAACTAACTTACAATTCTTGCGAAGGTTGTTCCCACGTATTGGCATCATCGCTATTTATGATATAAGTTATCAACACATGGAGATTTAAGAACGAGACCGACATCACGTGATAGCTCATTGAAGATGAGTTGAAAGTTTCTCTCTGGAGCTTGGGATGGCCTAACGTTTTCAATATGGGGAAATATAGAAAAAGGTTCAACGAAAAAGCAAGGAGTGGAATGCTAAAGAAGCAAAATGCATTAAAGTTGGCTAGAAATAAGGAGCTAAGAACTGAATTCAATGATGAAGAATCATTACCAAATCAAAATCCAATAGATGATACGAATAATTCCATTTTATTACCATTCACAAAAGAAGAACGAGAAATGAAGAAAAGATCTCTAGAAGAGGAATTATATAGAGAAAATAAAGTTGAAAATATATCGAAATCAAAGAAGAAAAGGCTAGATAAATACATAGAACATCAATTGAAAAGAGAAGAGAAGAAAGATTTGTTAAGTAAACTCTCGAAAACAAAGGTTGATACCAAAGTATTTGTCCCCTCGAAGTTATTAGGTACAGGTAAACAAACTAGGAAAGATGAAATGATCGAAGCCCTAGAGTTAGAAAGGCAAGGAAGGGCTAATGATTGGACTAGACATGTTCTTTATGAAGAGAGAACAGTTTTAGATGCTGAGAATCAACAAGATCACCAATCAACAACAGAGGATATTGGACATAATTCTGATTTTCCAGAAACAAGCAGCAGCTTTATAGATCATAGATTGGAAAAATTTGGCGGTAATTCTGGAATAGGCTTCACGTTTAGTAACTTACCAACAATAAAGAAAAAGAACAAAAAACTGAAATATTCATGGAGGCTAAAGCTTGAGGCAGAAGCTAATAAGTTGGATATAGAGTCCGAAGAACAAGATTTTGAATCTCTGACAGACCAGAGCAATAGCCAACTGGAAAGTGACGAGGAAGATAATATAAATAAGCCTAAAAGCAAGGAACATAAAAATGTAAATAATGAATCGAGTAATTCAGAAGCTGAATCTGATGATGCTGAAGTTAACGAGAAAGATGATTTGATAGAAGAACCTGAAAATTCGGAAGCTTCAGACCTGGATAATTCAGGCGAGACATCTGATGATTCAGATGCTTTAGATGATTCTGTAGATTCCGCAAACGAATTAGATGACGAACCTAGATTGTTGCAAGGAAAACCAAGGCGCACAGAAAAAGCTCTAGATTTCAAATCGTGGGCGGAAGAACAGATCAAAAAAATGGAAGGGCGTGAAGTTGAGATGGTGCTACCCCAATTACCAGAAAGAATAAAAGAGCTTTATTCTAATCCAACAATACACGAGGAAGATTTTGATAGACTTTCTGAAGACGAAAATTATGTCCCTGTGAAGGAAGACTTGCAAAGAAGTACATTCGTTGTGAAAGTTGCAAGAGATCCAACTATTCAAGAACAAAGATTATCTCTCCCAGTTGTAGCAGAAGAGCAAAAAATCATGGAAGCTGTTTTTCATCATGATTGTGTAATTTTATGTGGTGAAACAGGTTCAGGTAAGACTACCCAAGTTCCTCAATTTTTATATGAGGCAGGGTTTGGAAATCCCGAATCACTTGATACACCTGGAATGATAGGTGTTACTCAACCTAGAAGAGTTGCTGCCGTGTCTATTTCTAAGAGAGTAGCGGCAGAGTTAGGTGGTGACCACGGATCGAAAGTTGGATTTCAAATTAGATTTGAAACTAATATTAATGATAAATCCGACCGCAGAAAGGTGCTTAAGTTTATGACCGATGGTATCTTGATGAAAGAGATGATGTCAGATTTTATGCTTAGTAAATATTCGGTTATAATAATTGATGAAGCACATGAAAGGAATATAAACACAGATATTTTGATTGGCATGCTAAGCAGATTAGTGAAATTACGGCGGAGTTATTACGAAAAAGAGCCATCGAAAACTAAACCTTTGAAGCTCATAATAATGTCTGCAACGTTAAATGTCTCAGAATTTTCTGAAAATAAGGCCCTCTTTAAAGTGCCTCCTCCAATAATAAAAATTGGTGCTAGACAATTTCCTGTGAGTATACACTTCAGTAAAACTACGAGGTTTGACTATTTAGAAGAATGCTTCAAGAAGACTATTAAGATACATAAGAAACTTCCCGCTGGTGGCATTTTAATTTTTTTAACAGGACAAAATGAAATCAATACATTGGTAAAAAGGTTAAGAAATGAGTTCCCATTGAAAAGAGATTCAAGATCAAGGTATGATAAACAAATAGATCAGAGTGTCATTGTTGATGATAATACCCAAAGGGAAGTGGAAGACATAGAATTTAGCGTTACTGAAGGTGCTACAATATTTGATGACTACTCAGAAAAAGACTCAGAATCTGAAAGTGAAGAGGAAGGTTTCGAAGAAGCAGAGGAAAAGCTTGAGGCAGATATAGGACCTTTATACGTCCTTCCGTTGTATTCATTATTGCCCACTTCCGAACAGGTAAAAGTTTTTGATGAACCTCCACCGGGGAGCAGATTATGTATAGTTGCAACAAATGTAGCGGAAACATCTTTAACAATACCTGGTATCAGATACGTGGTAGATTGTGGAAGAGGTAAGGAAAGGAAGTTCAACGAGGAAACAGGGGTCCAATCCTTTGAAGTAGATTGGATTTCTAAAGCATCAGCAAACCAAAGGTCTGGAAGAGCCGGAAGAACTGGACCAGGTCATTGCTACAGGTTGTACTCTTCAGCTTTATATGAAGCACACTTTGAACAGTTTTCTGTACCTGAAATATTGAGAATGCCAGTAGAGAGCGTTATATTATCCATGAAGAGCATGGGTATTGACAAAGTGATTAATTTTCCTTTCCCTACGAAGCCTAAAAAAATTAGATTAGTCAATGCCGAAAAGTGCCTTGTTAATCTAGGTGCTATTGATAGATATTCGTACTCAATAACAGAGTTGGGCCAAAAGATGTCATTGTTACCGTTAAGTCCAAGATATGCAAAGATCTTGATAATTGGTAATCAGTTAAACTGTTTACCATATATTATAGCAATAGTATCTGCATTATCAGTTGGAGAACCTTTATTGAATGAAAATGAAATAGGTCTATCAAGCAATGAAGAAACAACCCTCTTCTCAGAAGATCAAGCGGAACGAAATAGTAAGCTTCGAACTGCGTATTATAAATCAAGAAACCAATTTTCAAAGATTGATCGTAATGCTGATGTATTTAGATTGCTTTCAATCGCCTGTGCAATAGATTATGTGCCTCAAAATCTAAGGTCCAAATTCATGAAAGACAACTTTTTAAAACCTAAAATAGTAGACGAGATCTCGAAATTAAGGAAGCAAATATTTAATATTGTCAAAATCAACAATCTCCATGACGTGAGCTTTCAGTCTGGTTTGAGTGATAATTTGAAGATAGGTATCCCAGATACCAAACAAGTGTCAGCTATTAAGCAAATGATTGCAGCAGGGTTTATTGATCAATTGGCAGCCAGAGCAGATGCTGTTGATCATAGTGCAGAAATACCCTCTAACTGCAAGATCTCTGACTATCCTTATAAATCTTTATACCCAAGTTCGTATGATCTTGATATAACTCCTGACTATATCTACATACACCCATCATCGATTTTGACTAGCCAGGCTTCCATCCCTCCACGTTTTATCGTGTACCAGTCTTTGAGCAGAGGCAACGGTTCAAAAAATGGAAAAATATCCAAAACTCGTTTAAAGCCTTTGGTTGATATCTCGGCTTCTCAAATAACAAACATAGCTAAAGGTACTCCTCTCATCACATTTTCTAAACCATTAGGCCCACCATATGCTCCAAAAAATATTTCACTTAAAAGTAGAGAGTGCTACGTAATACCAAGAATCGGTTCAAATATTGGAACTGGCGGTCAAGGTTGGGATTTAACACCGTTAAAGATTATGCAAGAGCTTCAAGAAGGAAAATGGGTAAATAGAGGTATATAGGTATATATACATGGAACTTAATTCCTGAATTATAATGTCGTGTAATGTCGTTTTCAATGTTTTTGTTTAGGTTGTTCTGATGAGATCGCCCTAGATTATTTTACTGAAAACTGATGTGCACGTATAATGGTCAACCAGTCCAAGATAACGAAGGATAAGAGCGATCAAAAAGAAGTGATTGTTGAAAATGGTGATGATTCTTTGATTCCATCGCATATCTTAGATCAGGCCTCACAAAGGATTTTTGTTACATCTTTCTTCGTTCTCATTCAATGTTGGAAAATATATGACATGCTAGTTCTAAAAACAAATTTGAAAGTCAGCGATGTTTCAGAGGTGAGCCGTTTCAATACTTTAGGATTTTTCTTGAAATATGCGATGTTAGACGGTCTATTTCTTTGGTTCTTGCCGATATTGAATATTCAATTACTAACATTTTCACCTATAAAAACATTTATATACACAGTGATATTGAACTTGACTACCTTTTTCCTAGTTACTGATGCTGCATACCCATTATTAGCGAATGTTATTATACCGTTGGGGAGAGTTGTATTTCGGAAAAAAGAACTCACGATTATAGGTGAGACAGTGAATGTAGACAATGTACTTGATCCTAACACCCGTTTTAAGGGAAAAGTTACTATCAATTATTTGCCGTATTCATCTGTTAAGTTCAATCCATTCAATTACGAAAAATTGTGCATTGATCCATATTCATCAAACTCTATTCGAATGCCTATAGAGTTTAATGTTTCGAGTGAGCTCGGATCTCTCTCTATTCAGCATACCACATTGGAAAATAAGGAAAAATACATAACATACTCATATTCTGAGTTGAAAAACTTGTTACGAAAGGACTACAAGCACCTCGAGAAATTTCGCAGCCCCGCGAGAAAGGACGACTCAATTTTCTACATAGAGGTTCCATTATCTGAACCAGGTCTTTACAGGATAAGTTCTGCAAGTGACATTAAGGGAATAAGTATTCGGTCCTATAAGTCTGATTTCATGATTTCGTATTGTCCAACAAGTTCATTTTCTTATTCAATTGGAGAATCTGCACCAATTTTACATTCACATATATGCACCAATGATCATAAGAGCTCCATGTTGGAGAGAGGTTTTCCAGAGATTCAGGCTTTTGGTGTATTTCCGTTGGATATTAGTATTGATGCATATTTTGAAGGAGAATTCTTTAAAACCTTCAATATTTACTTGGAAAATCCTTCTCTGATTAAAAAAGAATTGAAAAAGTTAGATGCTTATAGATGTAATTTTGCGAAGAAATCATTAGTGTCAGATTTGTTACCACAAACTCCTAAAACGCCAGGGACATTAGAGTACCGATTAAATGAAATTAGAGATGCTACTGGGAATGTGCAAAAATATAATCCAAAGTCTAAGGATCTGGAAATATATTTTCAAATCAAAGTCAAAAAAAACGTATATTTAGAATTTCAAA
Organism: Debaryomyces singareniensis; assembly: GCA_031081795.1. Taxonomy (NCBI): domain Eukaryota; kingdom Fungi; phylum Ascomycota; class Pichiomycetes; order Serinales; family Debaryomycetaceae; genus Debaryomyces; species Debaryomyces singareniensis. Next base: position 769,856 of record JARYSX010000004.1, read on the forward strand.
AGAGTTCACCATCATATCACTTAGAGGGTGAAAATTCGAGCTTGCCTCTAAGGATCGCCTCTGACATGAAATTAGTTGATTTCCCAATAACTGTCAATTTTGAATATGTAAAATCAAATACCTCTTACAGCGAATTCATTGAAAAAACTTTCAAGGGCCCAGATGATATTAAAAAAGGCATAAGTATAAATGGTTCTGGTACCATCAGTATAATTGGAGCTAGCGGAAGGTATTGTTCTTGTGTCATCGGCGACAATAAAACTAATCAGTTGCATGTTTCAAGAAAACCCAGTGTGCAAATACTTGCTAATTCAATCGTTGATAAATGTGTCGGTATGACTGGTTATGATTTTCAATTCAACTTTGAAGGCACCCCACCGTTCGTTTTGCTGTACCAAGTGTATCAAAATAATTCAGGTATCCTCAAACCTGTCTATAATGATAGGGGTAGCATTGCCAGGTCTCTCAAGTCACTCGATTGGAACTTAAATTTTGAATTCAAGCCACCAAAAGAGGGAAGCTATACTGTCATATTTGATAAACTAAAAGACTTTAATTATAATAAATCCCCTGTTATAATTAATAAGGAAGAGCATACGTATCTGACCCATTTCAGTAAAAGGTCTAGACTTGGAATATTTCGAGATTCTAAATACAGCCTGGGATTAATAAATGTATGTTTCGGATCAATGCCAAAATTCAACTTGAATTTTGAAGGAAATCTTCCTTATAATGTGAGCTATACCCTAGTCGAATCCGATTCTCGAAAGGCTATACAAGCACCTGTTGAATTATATGACGTGAACGAGGAATCACGCGAAATATCTATCCCACCCCTCAAGAAAGGTGGGATCTATGAAGTGATTTTAGATAAGGCTACTGATGGAATAGGATGCCCGGTCGACTTTGGATCACACAATGTTGCAAGAATTAATGTTAGGAACGCTATTCCAAAAATTGGCATTGATATTTCCAAATCTAAGGAAGATGTCAAAATTATTGAAGGCGGTTCTTTCAAAATTCCTTTAATCATGGAATACTTGTTTAAAGATGCAAAAACTAATGAATTGGGGTATAGTTTTGCACCTTTAGACAATCCTCGAAGCAAGCAGTTCAAAACCCTAAAAAATTTGGAAGCGTTGAGGGTCAAAGAAGAAGGTACTTACCGGCTTGAGTATTTTAGCGTTGATGATTGTCCTGGTGAGATATTGCGTAAAGAACGGTATGTTAATGTCTCATTTTACGAGAAGCCCCTTTTGAAAGTTCATGCGAATGCCAGTGATATTTTGGAACCTTTAGGACAAAGTAATCATAGATTGCATTTAAAGCCTGATTGCTTTGGCACGGCAAAATATTTATATCTTCATTTCGAAGGAAAGGCACCATTCATTGTTGAATATGAGATCGAGCTACCATCAGGAAAATTCGAGGAACATTCTATCAAGGTAAATTCAAATTTCGCACGTTTAAAATTATCTACGGCTGAAGGAGGCAATTTTGTTTATAAATTCAAAAAAATCTATGATAAGATTTATACCAGATCCAATTCAGAAGGTATAGGCAGAATGAATAAGATGCCATACATAAGTTACCAAGTTTTTGATTTACCAAGTGCGAAATTTGAAGGAAGAACTAAAATTATCCAGACTTGCGAGACTAATTTAAAGCATTTTAACGATGCACTAGACGAAGTTCCGATTACATATAAAGGGCAATTCCCATTTAATTTGAATTTAAGTTTAACATCCATGAATGATGGTAAGAGTTTTATTTTCGCACTAGGTGAATTGATGGCTCCAACCATTAATCTTAATGAGGTGGTTGTAGAAAATATGAAATTGAAAGATTTGTTGCAAGTTGGTGACTATGCTCTTCATATCAATGGCATATCTGATGCCAATGGATGCTCAAACTTATTATTTGATCAAAATAGTATTTTGATATCTGTGACAGAAATACCAACCATTAAAAAGGCCCGGAGTAAATTCCATTATTGCGTTGGTGATCATGTAACGTATAATATTACCGGATTGGCTCCGTTTAAGATTACATATAAATTTAATGACTTGGTACAGATCGCAGAGCTGCAACAAATGTTCAGCAGATTTGCTTCAAAATCTGGAAATTTGTCTATTTTAGCATTAGAAGATTCCACTAGCAAGCTGTGCTACGTTGATTTTTCAAATTTTCCTGAGGAACAAGAAAAGCTAGATCTAATTGTTCATGATCTACCATCAGTTGAAATTAACCAAGGCGATTATTTGATCGAGGATATTTATGAAGGCGATCAAGTGGAGATAAAATTCACCTTTACAGGCGTGCCACCTTTTAGGTTAATTTACACGAGAACATTTGATGCTTCTAACGAAAGTGCCCATAGAAAACAAATAAAATCGGTTGAAACCAATATAATAGAAGACGTCTGGGACACCGAATATACAATAGTAGCCAAATTAGAAGGTACTTACGAAGCAATAGAGGTGGAAGATGCTTATTGTAAAGCAATAAAAAGGAGTTGATACGATTTAATATAATGAAGAACCATTTTGGTGCACTATGCTAAATAAGTTATTTTAAAGTTCTCTTAAGATAATTTTCACATGATAAATACATTTGAGCCATAGAAAATATGACGAATTAACAAGATAGGTACCTAGGGTCTGTCACACAGGCGACATTGATAGAATTCTCCCGAATTCCAGTATATTCGTCTTCTTCTTTCCATTCCCCATACACTAGACTAGAATGCCTATTGTTAAATAGTCTATGCTTAGATAATATGATGTCACGCAGCTTCACTTTCGATAGTTTAACCGATTTAAACCTGATTTGTAATTGTAAAATACTTCCGCCATTAACTGAACAGGAAGTTGATCCGCCAATGGAACTACTATAAGAAATATCTAGCTTGATTGATGGTGTAATACCCAATATCTGCGAGAACTCTATTTTACCATTTGCACCAGTCCCTTGCAGTACGGACCATCCAAATGAGTAACTGCTAGAAGTATTGGAAAGTGTATTGTAAATACAACTGCCAACTGGCAACCAATCTGAGTCTTCTTCGAATTCTTCCATATCATCAAAACAAAACTCATAGAATTTCAACTGCGAGCTTTTACGGTTATTTAGCAACATTTCATTAGGCTTAAAATTCCGATTCATTATCTCTTCAGCAAGAAGCAGGTCCAAGATGATCGATCTTGTATTCGACACAGCTAAAAGCCTGTGGTGAAGAAGATCTTTAACATTTATCTCTTCATGTGAGCCAATAGTATGTATGTTATCCCTCATATCCATAATGGTTTGAAGCAACGCATTTGGTGAATCTGGTGGAGTGTAAAACGGAAGTATTTTGTAGGAAGCAGCTAATGATATGGAGGTAAACCCCGTGAATATTGTAACTACAATCCAATGAAGTGTATTCATTGTAACAAGTGTATCCTTAGTGTATTAATGTGAAAATTCCAAGTATCAGTTCTCTAAAAGCAGGCATTAAATATTTTTATTTCCGGCAGAGCAAAATATAAAAATAGGGACTAGCCTAAACTTGAATGCAAAATGCAAATCAAAGCATCACAGAATATCAAAACCGATCAAACAAAACATTCAATGCCATATCGGGGCTAATAAGACGGGTCCTGGGATTTCTAAATTCTAATATGTTTCAAATTAATCAGCTTCACGTAGTGCTCAAGTATAATTGATTAAAAAAAGACTCGTCTTAAACAATATGGCAAATAGAAAGCAAATCACTTTACTTCAAAGAAGTTCCAAAATGAACAAATATTTTCAAATATTCTCTTGAATAAAACCTGCAAATTCGATATCTTTCTCGGTAATATTGTTTTGCTGGTCATGCGTGGTAAGTTTAATATTAATGTGATTATAAGTGGTCTCAATAGTAGGATGATGCTTTACTTGGTCTGCATGATCAGCAACTTTATTTAGAAAGGCCCAAGTTGATCGAAAATTTTTGAACTTATAGTCTAGTTCTATCCAACTTTGAGCCTTTTTTTTATCATTTGAATTTGTCAATACTGACCACTGAGACTTCACATTAAGCTTGTTTATTCTTCTTATCTCTAAATCTATCTCATTTAAGGGTAAGGCCTTAACAATTCTGCTAAATTTGGTGTTCATTACGTCAAAATAACTACATCTCAATCGTATGCATGTCCGCGATTTTATTTGAAGCAACGATTTGTTACAAGATCGAGAGCTACAGATATTAATGCTGGTAAAAAGTATATATATCCTTCATTGGCCAGAAAAGAGTTTGAGATTTCTGCACAGTGAATTGATATTATACCGATCTTATAGAAATGATATAGATGACCCTCAAGTTATGACCGCATGGTTTGAACAAGCGTACAAGGAGAAACGAGAAGATGGTGGTCCTTTTATCCATTATAAAGGGTTGAATTTCATATACCTTGAGAGGGACGATGGGTTCTTCTTGTTAGCTGTCTGTGGAATTAAGGCAAATGCTATGCTGACGATTTTATTTTTGAAGAGTTTCTACGATGTGGTTGACAATTTTCTTAAAGATCTGCAAAAGCAGAAAATATATCCGAACCAAGAGAAGGAAGAGTTTAGAGAGCACACAGTACTCACTATGAAAGAATTTGTGGGTGATAATACAACGTTGGTTATTGAATTGTTGGATGAATGCATGGATTTTGGTCTCATTCAGATAGTAGATCACAACATCTTGAAGGAGTATATCAAGATCACTCCCCGCGTATCTATCGGAGTTGATGATAAGCTACTTGAATTTTATCTGTCAGATGAAGAAGAAAGCAAAACGTCTACCAAGGATGAGAATGTAATCCAGAGTTTCATAAACAGACAACGCCGCAAAAAGGTGAAGCAGACGAATGCAACTCATAATCAACCCATAAAGTCTGATTTGGAGAAAGAAGCTAATCTTATAAATAGCTCTATTCTTCGGACTACATACCTGGTGGTCAATTGGAGGCCCAAGGGTATCTATTATGCCAAAAATGAGATTTTTTTTGATATTATAGAAAAGTATGATTTCGAATATGACCTTGAAACCCAATGTATAAAACATAATGAAGTATATGGGATTTGTCTTTTGAATTGCTATCTATCTGGAATGCCTAGATGTAAAATAGGGTTTAACGAGGTGAATATTTCAAGAATTGGTAATGAAGATAAAAACTTGAACATGTCTTGTAACAATATAGCAGATGGAGACAAAAACAAAAGCATACTACTGCAAGATGCAGACACTGTTTTTGGCGATAAAGATGAAGATGCAAACGAGGATAAAAAAGATGATACTTCTGTAGTGGAGTCTATAAAACCAATGCATAAAGTACCTTTGAATAATGTTCAATTCCATCAATGCATTGAGCTTGATTCACTTTATAGGGAAAATCTTATTACTTTCATACCTCCAGATGGTAAATTCACGCTCTTGGATTACAGGGTTGAATTGAAGCAGCGGAAACAGAGACCGCCTTTAATTATGATTGAACCTAAATATAAGATCTTCAAATCAAACGGGAAGCTTCAAGTCCTTTGTGTTCTATCGACCCACTTTAGCAGACGCTTAAATTGTCGAGATTTGGAAATCAAATTTCCTATAAATTATCACATTTTTAAGATAGCTAAAATGGAGAAGGATGGCATCCCCAATATGAAATATAAAGCACAGTTAGGGGAAGTGTTTTACCGAATGGACTCATCTGAAGTAGTCTGGAAAATAGAAAGTATACAGGGAAATTGTAAATCTGTAAAAATGCTAGCAGAATTAAATTTAGATAAAGAATTCTCACCTAGTATTTCTCAAGATATCATAGAAATGGAATTAAAGTCCAAAGAGTCTATGAGCAGCCGTGATGATGATACCGATGATGCAATACACCAGTTAGACCAACTTTATGGGGTAAATGGAGCTTCATCTAAGCCATTAAGTGAAATTCAATCGGAGTTAAATTTTCCGACTAATTTTAATGAAATCCAATTATTCTTTAAGATCCCAAGGTATTCAAGGTCAGGCTTAAGATTGATGTATCTAAGTGTAGAAGAAGAACAAATGCATTATACTTGTTTTCCTTGGATCAGGTATACTACAGAAGCAGCGGATCGTGACTATTCAAAACTAGATCTCCAATCACACAGTCGAAGCTCATACAGACTAGTTTTAGGAAGCAAGTCATTCGAGGTTCATAATTAAACTCACTAAATTTATGGTTAATGCCCCAGAAATTAGCACAGAACATGTAAAAAAATTCCCTATTCAGTAAATAAATCCTGACATTATACCCTTATCTATTTGCATAATTATATGCAGTACACTTTCAACCGTACTGAATGATAGATTGTCAAACTAATTAGTTAAACAGTTGAGACACACTGTCAAAGGACTTAGTTTATGCACCAAATCATAGATGTCATCTACTACCACCGTAGGGACTAATGGGTCTAACCGAAAAGTCAAATTAAAAAAATCAAGGAATGGATGTATCACCTGTAAGAAAAGAAGAGTGAAGTGTGACGAATCCAAACCTTTCTGTCAAAATTGTGTTAAAAAGAATTTCTCCTGTGGTGGATATGCTACAAGTTTTAAATGGAGATCATTTAATGAATTTAAGGATGATTCAATAGACACAGCATTGATGGATCGTAGTAGCAATAAGCGAAAGAGAAGGGCTGCTGAAGAAGTACTACAATTAGAGGATTGTAATAATGTCAAACACTTAAGGTTTCAAAAAGGACCAGAAGAAGATAAGCTAATAAAATATTTAGAGCTTGCATCCTTATCTGTAACTGGAAAATCTTTGGAAGACATCAGGGTGGAAAGTGAATTAGTTTCGAAAGGTATAAACCCCCTGGCTTTTGCAATGGTCAAGGAAAGCCATAAGACCGAAAATGCAGATGAAAATACTGAAAATATTGCTAAGGCATTGAATGTGCCCAGTTCTGAGCTAGCTAAACTAACTAGCGAAGAAGTAAACAAATCAAGAAGCTTTTCTCATTCGCAAAGCAATGTTGGAGCTATAGAGAAAAATCCACCCTTATCAAGGTCCATGAGTGTTGGTGACAACCCATCTGATTTGACTCTAATTAGACAGAAGTATAATCAAATGAAGATGGAAAATTTACATTCTTTGGCCGATGCGGCAGTTGATGAAATAAGGGCACACACTCCTGATAATATACGGAAAGCTGATAGCTATGAAAAAGTGTCATATATTGATGAAGAAAGATTTGGATCTTTGGAACCAGTAGGTAATTCTCCTGTTTCAAGCATACCAAAACGAAAATATCATAAAACTAAAACTCCAATATCATTAGTATCATTATCTCAGTCTCCTAGAGTAGAAGCCGATCCCGCCACAATTTTAAATGGCCATTCGTTGTCAAAGCATACACCTGTCAATGAGGAACTTATTAACGATATCAATTTAACACCATCTTTATCTGCACTTATAAATTATGCAATTACTAGCGGGGAAGATACCTACAAAATTATGCAGAGCGATGTATTTTCCAATGAAATGGGTAGAATATTGTTTCCAACTAGTCCTTTAACGTTGAATGGAAGTGAATCAAGAAATGCACCATCACCTCCTCTGCAAGGTTTTACCAGCACTAGGTTTACCAGTACTGATATCGAATCTGAATCACAGTCCCCAAATGACCTGAGACGAAATACTTTGTTTCCATTTGGTAACTCAGGGATTGAGGGAAACCCAATGATGAAAAATCCCGCATTTGATAATACTGCTTCTTTATCAAGGATATTAAACGACGACATCAATAAGAACTTGATGAAAACTTCCGATAATGAGCAAATTTTATTTCTCTATTCCAAATATACCTGCCCTATACTATCTATTAAGAATGGCCCCAATGAAAACCCTTGGAGAGATGCAATTATACCACTAGCATCTGAATTTCCTTGTTTATTTAATTCAATAGCAGCTCTAACATTATTTCATCTTTCTGGAAATTCTAGAATAAGTTCGTCATGCCAAAGCATACGATCAAGGGCCTATGGATACACAAGAAAATGTATAATAGAATTGGCAAGTGAGTTGACACAAATGAATGAGCGTCACAGCAAAAATATAAATAAGAAACTCCCTGCTGATGTTGCTCTTGTTACTTGCTTAAATTTAGCTGTAGGAGAATCTTGGGACACACAGGTAAAAAGTGTCATAGCACATTTAAAAGGCGCAAAAAGTATGATTCATGAAGTGTTGAATGTTTTGAAAAGTTATCAACTTAAGCAAGAAGACGGTTCAGGTAATACTATTGACAGAGATGTTCAGGAACGAGATGATAAAATGAAACTGCTTGTTTTAGTAGAGAACGACGATGTGCGCTTGAATCAAGGTTTGAGTAAAATCGAAAAGAAAAACAGGGAAGGTAACAATAGCATAATTATTCCAAAGAATTTACAATTTGTTTTCAACAGCTGGATATATTTCGAGGTTTTATCTCAAATGACGGCAGATACGAAGCATGATGATAAAGGCATTGATTTAGTAGCTACTATAACTAACATCATACAAAGCCAAAAGAAAAGAGGAAAAGAAAAAACTGGTGTCTCTGATCTGCTGGATAGCATAAGAAATGACTTAAGCGATCGTGATAGTGAATGCTCAATACACTCTGAGCATAATAGTAGTTTAAAAAGAAATTCTTCTTCCAATTTGAATTTTTTTGATAGCTTTGAAGAATTTGAATTCGATGAGGAGCTTATAGATCCACTTTTGGGGTGCGCTCAGTCACTATTTCTGATTATGGGAAAAGTAGCTAATTTAATTTCGAAAATAAGGAAGCAACACTCTGGGCAATCAAAAGACCGGTCAAGAAATTCCCTACTGACAATTACATTAGCCACCTCATTGAAGCAGCAGCTTTTGGATTGGAAACCCAATATTTCACAAGCGGTAGCAAAAAATTGCGGAACTAATCTCTACGACACTAATGGCAATGGCTCCTCTTGGGACATTTGTGCCTGTATCACAACTTCAGAATCTTACAGGTATGCTGCTCTTCTCTATTTGTTTCAGGCTGTCCCTGAAATCCCATCTCCTCCTTCTCATGAATTGGCTGAGAAAATATTTATCCTCTTAGCTTCGATTCCTTCTAATTCCGACACATATATAATCCATATCTTTCCTTTATTAGTGGCTTCATGTGAAGCAGAAACCGAAGAGGAAAAGGAGTGGTGTGAAAACCGATGGAAAATACTTATGGAAAAAATGTGGATTGGTAATATAGACAGAGCATTTGAGATAGTGAAAGAAGTCTGGAAAAGAAAAGAAGAATTCCAAAAATCAAAATCATTAAAGGATTCCACAAGGAATAAAAAACGGGCTAAAAGTGAAGCTTGCGATTTATCAAATATTTCTGTTCAATTTACCGGGTTGATGGCTGCAATAAATAAAGAACATATTGATGATGAAGATGCGACAATAGGAATCAACAATCGGTTGCATTGGAGTAGTGTTATGAAAGAATGGGGGTGGGAAGTCCTTTTGGCTTAGCTATGGTTGCCCATTTAGTATATAGTATTTAATCTTTTACTTTAGTACTATTTTTATGTAGGCCGTAGGCAAGTATACTCAGGGGTATTTCTAATCTAAGGTGCGGTATAATAATTGTGATAACGAATTTGAATTGTTAAAAAGGCACTAATAAATCTATCTTGCTGCAATCATGCAACCTAAGCATTTGACTAAACTAATATCGAAGCCATTTGAGAAGCAAATGGTAATTCGGGATTCAATGCGTACGTTTCCTAAACCCAACCTAATGTCATTTGACGGATTCAATACTTTATATCAGCCGAGAGAAAACGTTTTTGAACAGTATCAGAAAATTTTCTCCAATGTTTACGGGATTAATAAAGACAAGAAAGAAATAGAAACATCTTTCAAGCATCAATTCGCTGAATTATCTAGGAAATATCCTAGGCACGGCAAAAACATTCTTCCAAGCTATCGTGACTGGTGGAAGGAACTTATAGTGTCTGTTTTCGAAGTAGATCATTATAGCACCAATACAGTTTCTAATGAGCTATGTGAGTCCCTAATAAAACATTTCGAGTCCTGTGATGCTTACGTTGTGAAGGAGGGCGTTAGACACACCTTAGAGAGGCTATATCAGTCTGGTATCAAGTTGATAGTTTCAAGCAATTCTGATCCAAGTGTGCTCAATATATTGAGTAACTTAGATTTATTGAAATATTTTGACCACGTCTTTCTAGCTTACAACTTGGAGGTAGAAAAACCCCAAAAGCTTTTCTTTGATAAAGTCATTTCTGAACTTACAAATTCCAAATTTAGTACTTGGCCCGCAGAAGATAGATATGCATACCTAGAAAAGTGTTGGCATGTAGGTGATAATAAAGAGTTAGATTACACTGGCAGTATCAGAGCAGGTTGGAATGGAATTTACTTGAATTCTAAACTGTCTACTAATGGGCCTTTACATGTTGAAGTCCCGAAGAATGATGCTTGTTTTCAAACAAATTCTGAACACCCTGTTAATTCGGTCGTAGTTATAGCAAATAATAGAGTTATTGTTGATAAATTTAGAGATATTACACACATATTCACAATATGAATGCATAAATTACATAACACTCGAAAAGTACTTGATCTTTTCTTAGAAACAGGCTTTGTGATATTTTTGTATTAGGCAAGCATCATAACATTTCAAGAGAAGGCTTTGTTCGAGAATAAAAAAACATAAAAAGGTTTTATATAGGTATTATAATATCACATATATTTGATTTTATAAGCTAACTGAGGATATTATGAAATTTCATTCAAGAGCTGGTTTACCAGCACTTGTGATTAATATCTTTTTAATGTTCACCTTGACCAACTGTGCGCTCGACATCAATGACATCGATAGTATCTGCGCTGAGGCTGAGAAAGTGGTAGTTGGACAGTTTAACTATTACGAGGGTACCAGGTATGGTGGTACTGTAGGTATGTTTGTAGCTCCTTATTATTGGTGGAATGCTGGAGAAGCATTTGGTGGAATATTGGCATATTGGGACTACTGTCAAAGCCTGAACGATCTGCTTAAAGAAATCATTCATGATGCTATGTACCACCAAGCTGGAGACAATTATAACTATGTTCCATCAAATCAATCTTTGACAGAGGGTAATGATGATCAAGGTGTGTGGGGACTTACTATCATAGATGCTGTGGAAAGAAACTTTACTGATCCCAAGGAACACAGTTGGCTATCAATGACCCAGGCTCTTTATAATGGTATGAAGGATAGATGGGATACTGGAAGCTGTGGTGGAGGCTTGAGATGGCAAATTTTTACGTGGAACTCAGGTTATGATTATAAGAACACAATTTCTAACGCGTGTCTCTTTCATATTTCTGCTCGACTTGCCAGATACACTGGGTCTAAGAATTATTCAGAAACTGCAGAAAAGGTTTGGGACTGGATGGTGGATGTTGAATTTATTCAAGAGAATGATAATTATAACATTTATGATGGTGCAGATGTAGCCGAGAACTGTACCGATTTTTCGGAAGGAAAGTGGTCGTATTCATATGGTATTTTAATGTCCGGGTGTGCATTCATGTATAACTATACTGGTGACGATATTTGGTTGGATAGAACAAAGGGATTGCTTGAAGCATCACTGTATTTTTTCAACAATTCCATATTAACGGAGACTCGTTGCGCACCAAGCCACTGCAATACAGATCAAAGAACTTTCCGTGCGTTATTCTCGAGAAGTCTTCAATTGACATACAGAGTTGCACCAGAAACATTCGATACAATTTGGCCCATGATTGAGACAAATGCTCCTGCTGCTGCTTCAACGTGTGATGGTGGTACAGATGGTATCACATGTGGTATGGATTGGTCAGCTGGCACATACGATGGAAATTATGGCCTTGGAGAACAGATGTGTGTTTTAGAAATGTTAATGGCAGCTGCAGCAAGAGATTTCCCGGCCCCTTACACTTCGAAGAATGGTGGTTCTTCCAAGAGTGACCCCAATGCTGGCTCTCTGGATACGACGAATTTAAATAAAAATGATCTCAAAATTACAGGTAAAGATAAAGCAGGTGCTGGTTTCTTAACAGCCCTTGTGTTAGCTATTGTGTTAGCTGGTTCTATTTGGATGGCTATCTAAACTCAATCGTTCTATATCACTTATTAAATATTATATAGTAAGATTCAAGCTTTTTAAATCTTTCAACAACTTTAATATGTTTCTTTTATATTAAAGCTTTTTGTACAGTGCATCTCTTAGTACTCTGCATTCAGTTTTTGGTGCGATCTTCTTCAGCTGTAGATAGCTCAAGGAGTGCGTTTGTATAAATACATATTCAAACCAAGAAAATAATCATGGTTTTATTTAAGAATTTTAATACACTTGCTAACCCCAATGTTCTAGCGGGTGGTTCAAGAAGAAGAAGATTATTTATTCCTCCGTCTACAAATTATCCATTATTTCTCTATGGGGACGGCGATGAGCAAAGGTCTTTTCTTTCTATGATAGAACATGGCTCAGTATATGCTGAGAACAGTGATGGTGAAGCTTCTGAAGTTGCCAGTATAGCAACTTCACGTTCGTTACCGTCAACCCTTGACTCTCTTAGTGGTTCTGAAGATCAAGGTTCATTTCAAAGTTGGTTATTAGAGGAGCATCAGAGAAGGTATTCTGCCATGGACTCGGATGAAGATGAAAGCAGATTAGGGTCACATAGAAGTCGTGATAGTGATAGTTATTTATATGATTCTCGATCTAGGCGCTCTAGTAAGACAGTTGGCAGTTATCTATCAGAACTAATTGCAGAGGATTTTTCAACATTAAAAACTAATAATCGAAAAGAGGCTAAGGTTTTAACGAAATTTTCTATCCCTTTAATATTAACATTTGTATTGGAACATTTATTCTCTATCATTTCACTTTTAGTTGTTGGACATTTGGGAAAACAAATGTTGGCTGCGGTTTCTCTCGGAGCTATGACTTGCACCATAACCTTTGCTGTATTTGAAGGTCTAGCAACAGCATTGGACACATTATGCCCTCAAGCTTATGGATCAAAGAATTATTACCTTGTGAGTACATATATTCAGAGCTCTATCGTTTTATCATTCGTGTTATTCTTGCCTTTCATTCCAATCTGGTGGTATGCCGATACTTTCTTAAATTACGTGATTAATGATGTAGAAGTGATTAAGTTAACTACAACATATTTGAGAATTATCTTATTTGGTGCCCCAGGCTACATTTTTTTTGAAAATGCAAAGCGGTTTTTGCAAGCTCAAGGAATATTCGAAGCAAGTACAGGAGTATTATTGCTCAGCGCTCCTATTAATATCGGATTGTCATGGTTTTTGGTTTGGAATAAGAATTACGGTCTTGGATATGTTGGAGCCCCAATAGCAACAGCCATAAATTTTTGGTTCATGGCAATTTTGTTAGTTCTATATGCCATTTTTGTGGATGGTTGGAGCTGTTGGAATGGTTTTGATTCAGCTGCAAGTATTTTGAGACAATGGAAAGTTATATTACATCTTGGTGTTCCTGGAATCGTTATGTTGGAGTCAGAATATTTAGCATACGAAATAATGACGTTATTTGCTTCATTCCTAGGCACTTCAGAGCTCGCGGCACAAAGCGCTTTACTGAGTATCGCCTCATTGACCTATATGATTCCATTTTCTATTAGTATAGCCTCTGCTACCAGAGTCGCAAACTTTATTGGTGGTGAGAACATAGCAGGTGCCAAGATCGCGACCAAGATCGCGATGTTAGCTGGAATTATTATTGCAATAGGTAACTGCATTTTATTATACACCTTCAGAAACTATTTAGCCAGGTTGTTTTCAGATGATCCAGATGTTATAGAAATGGTCACTGACCTATTTGATCCACTAGTAGCTGCTATTCAAATTTTTGACGGAGTTGCTAGTGTAGCTGGTGGTATTTTACGTGCTCAAGGAAGACAAGCCATAGGAGGTGCTATTAATTTCATTTCATATTATGCTGTTGCAATGCCATTATCTGTTGTCCTTTCAAATCACTTTGGTTTTGGTCTTTATGGATTATGGTTTGGAATCGGCTGTGGCATGTTTATCATCAGTATCACTGAATCTGCATTTATTTTATTTTCAAATTGGGATATCATATTAAAAAACTCTGGGAACTATATTCCAATAGAATACTGAGTTTAGACACTTCATATCATGCATCTGCTACTTTATTTGAAGGCATATTACGGTTATTTTAATTTGTGTTTGAGTTGGTGTGCATATAAGTTTAGGAATCGGGTCGATTCAAGTAGCAACAGCATTCTCAATTAGGCGATTCTGCCCTGTTATCCTATCAAGGATATGATTATCTGCATGAAAAATCTTGAGAGTCAATTTTTATGTTATCGAATTTGGGCAATATATTTCTTGTCTGTTAGATATTTTATATTATATTTAGAGTGGCTGTACCTCTATTATGGTTAAATGAGTTTGAAAATAAAATCTGATTTTTAAGCTCAAGAAAATTTGAAATGACGAGCAAAGAGAAAGGCATTATATCTGTTAAACCTGTAGATACCGTCGGAATCAAACTGATGATTTCAAAGGCTGCTACCGAGAACCTTAGTGATAGAAAGCTCGTTGCATTACTTTCTGAAGCTGAAGAAAACTTCAAATGGGCAGCTGAGACAGGATATACACCGGAATTAAGGAGGAACTTCAGCTTATTATCAGTCCTAGGTGTTGCCTTTGGATTAACGAACTCGTGGTTCGGTATTTCCGCATCTCTCGTGACAGGAATCTCCTCAGGAGGGCCCCTTATGATTGTTTACGGTATTATTATTGTAGCATGTATGCATAGTGCTATAGCTGTCACGCTTGCGGAGCTCGCAAGCTCTATGCCAAATGCTGGAGGTCAATATTACTGGACAATGAAGCTAGCTCCTAAAAAATATGCTCCTTTCTTGTCCTATTTATGTGGATCTTTCGCGTGGGCTGGCTCCGTCTTTACATCTGCCTCTGTTACAATTTCCATTGCCACATCTTTGGTTGGGATGTATGTCCTTGGTTCCAACGATCCTACGAAAACTGTTAAAACTTGGCAGGTATTCATTACTTATGAATTAGTGAATCTTTTCTTGTTTTTTTTTAACGTCTGGGAAAGGCCTCTTCCCATGATCTCAAATGCAGCACTATATACTTCCTTAACTTCCTTCATTGTTATAACTATAGTTGTTTTGGCTAAGTCTAGCGGACATTATCAAGATGCTTCCTTCGTGTTTTCTGAATTTAGTAATGGCACTGGTTGGTCTTCTTCCGGGATTGCATTCATAGTGGGCCTTATAAATCCGACATGGTCTTTCAGTTGTCTTGATGCAGCTACCCACCTTTCAGAGGAAATTAATAACCCGGAGAGGCTAGTTCCTATTGCTATTGTGGGTACTGTCGCAATAGGGTTTGTAACTTCCTTCTGCTACTCCATTTCTATGTTCTTTTGTATCAGAAACCTAGATGACATACTTAATTCCACAACGGGTGTTCCTATAATGGATATATTTCATCAAGCTTTAAACTCGAGAGCAGGGGCCATCGTCTTGGAAGTATTGGTTTTACTCACCGCTATAGGATGTAACATTTCTTCTCACACCTGGCAAGCTCGGTTGTGTTGGTCATTCTCGAGGGATAATGGATTGCTTGGCTCCCGCTACTGGTCTAAAATCAACGAGAACACCAGAATGCCAGTCAATGCTCACTTCATGTCGTGTTGCTGGTGTGGTATTATTGGTTGTATATATATGGGCTCTACGACCGCGTATAATGCTATGGTCGTTGGCTGTATTATTTTCCTTTTGTTCTCATACTCTATACCGACTGTTTGTCTTCTCATCAAAGGGAGAGATAGCATCGCCCGTGGTCCTTTTTGGATGGGAAAATTTGGTTTATTTTGTAATATCATCTTGATTTTATGGACAATCTTCACTACAGTTTTCTACAGTTTCCCAATGGTGATGCCGGTTACGGCTGGCAATATGAACTACGTTTCTGCTGTTATTGGAGTTTTTGGAATGTACACTGTAATATATTGGTTCTTCAGAGGTCGCAAGAAATTCATTACAATAGACCAGAGAGAGAGCCATATCCCGGAATTAGTGCACCAGCTCTCAAATGAAATGGAACAGATCCAAACAATCCTTTCCAATAAAGAAGTAAAGGCTTAGATAAGTACGTATTTATCATAAACAGCATATTAGAAATAATATACTTGGTCGTGTTTAATTCACTCTGCGTGTGATGCTCAAGAATAACTCAATTTATAATTTTGTGTATAACAGAACATAGATAAACATAGATAGTAAACATGGTAACAAAACATTCAAGTAAGTAAACCCATCATCTTATTTTGTAAGATCTTATTACTAACCCCCAGACCCCTCTTCAAGTGATTTGTTGAGTGATATAATTGTATTTGTTGAAAATTATCAAGGGGAGTATGATTTATTAAATACCGAGTTAATACCTATAGGATTCTTTGAAGCTGATCTGAACAAAATTATTCCATCCTTCAAAGGTCTTGAGATTAATAGCAAAACAAAATTTTGCAGTATTCAATCTAAGAAGCAAAGTGACCAGTATCAGCATCTATATCAACTATATCATGACTTAGTAATTGCTTTTGCTTCAACAATCCTGAAACTTCCTGTTGGGAGTGAAAGCTACGTTGAAGCTGATGAAATGTTTAAAAATATTGTCCAGCTTATAATTCGTGAAAGCAAAAATAGGGATACAGATAGCTCACAAATTTATAATGTATTACCTGATTCTCATCAGCTGGATTTAGAAGCTCAATTTTCAAATGAATTCAGCAAAATATCGGCTTCATTCCAGGTGAATAATTCTGAAGTAGTTATCTTCAAATCTAAAGTTCCGCTGTCTGCAGAATCAACCATAGCACAGACCCCGGGAATACATCCCGGTTTTCCTCAAGTTTCCCAAACATCACATCATGTTACACAGCCCTTGTTTACCTCGTTGACTAAAAAGTCATTTTATGATTTGCGGGAAACAGTTGTTCCCAATCCATATTTTGTTTCAAAAGTTGTTCCTTTGACTGGAGATAGGGTTTCAAGTAATAGCACTATTGGAACACTTTGCCCACAACCAGTAAAAATACCTTCTCCAACGGCTCCTCCAACTGACATTTTAACCAATTTTATTCATCCTAATTGGTATACGGTTCAAGTGCCTTCTTGGCTTACATATAAGAAGAAAATGTTCAGACCTTTAGTGGCATCTTCTTTGCTCAAAAGCCATTCCGAAGATGAACTCAGATTGATATCGAGACCTAGTTCCACTGCAAATTCGTTTGCTCCTGTTACAGATCTGAAATTATGTGTGGTATCAAGTGAGTTGAAGGGTGATATTTGGTTGAATCATGTAGGGTTTAAAAAATTTGAAGAGTCGAGAGGTAATTTTTCTTCTTCTGCTTCAGATAAAATACCGTCCAATGTAGAAAAGGAGCTAAATGATGAAACAGAGCCTCAAAATGCGTACTCGAATTCAAAAATGTCAGATGTCGATGAATTTAAAGCAGACGAAAATGTTGAAATTAATATTCAACATTTGGTCACCTGGGATCCAGAAAAGATTGAAGTTCTCGAATCTTTGAAGAAAGATAGGAGCGATATTGTGACATCACATTTACGTTTGCAAAAATTGATTGCATCTAATATACTCAAATTGAACAAATTACGACAAGAAAGATACTTAAAAAGTAACCCTTCAAACTTGAATAACCCTCTGAAGGCCGAAATCCATTTATACTTGAAAGTAGAAAGACTACTCAGTATCACTCTAGGTAATCATGTAGATCTTAGTAAACTTGATTTTAAACCAAGCTCAAAATTACCTGTTTTGATGAGAGAGTTTAATGGCACATTACCAGGAATGGCACCGTCTAAAGCATCAGGATATTTGAATAAATCTGCACGTCTTCCAAGCATAAGAGGACCTTACAAGAAAAAAAACAGACAATTATAGACATTTTTATTTAGGTTTATTGAAGCATCTATTCTAAATAAATTTTTCGCTAAACATCATAACCTTTTAAAAAGAGAAATATCAAATATAAGTTCAAAAACGTGATAACGAGCCAGCATATAAGACTTGTGATGTGCAACAATTTTCCGTTGACAAATGAGACCTTTCTCCCATTCAAAGTCGAACCTTCCTGAGGTAGCAAAGAAGTCGATTCACTTGATCCATTAGTTTTTACTGTCATAAATTGTTCCTTTGATGTAAAATAAATTAATGGAGCAACAACAAAGGGCAAAACAAAGCTTAGAACCACCTGTGAACCATTCATAACCTTTGAAACCCCTTCTCTTCCTAACAAACCAATAACTATAAGAACGGGCACAATTGCTAAAACACGTGTAATAATCCTTCTCTTCCAAGGCGCTATCGTCCAATTTAAAAATCCTTCTGAAACTATTTGGCCAGCCATCGTACAAACGATACCGGCACTTTGTCCTGCAAACAACATCGACAATGCA
The DNA here is from genome assembly GCA_031081795.1 of Debaryomyces singareniensis. NCBI lineage: Eukaryota > Fungi > Ascomycota > Pichiomycetes > Serinales > Debaryomycetaceae > Debaryomyces > Debaryomyces singareniensis. Next base: position 788,422 of record JARYSX010000004.1, read on the forward strand.
AATATTAAACCGGCAGCTGGCGATATGTAGTTCGAAAGCAATTCATAAATGGTTAGCAAATCGGCGTTTTCTGCATCTGGTTTCTTGAAGAGTGAATTCCCGGCAACAATTAAAATGGAAGAGTTCACAAATACAGCAATTGTGAATAAAGATACTGCTAATTCAATATATGAAAAGGTCAAACAATAATTTATAGCGTCAAAGGAAGGTTTATATTTACATAACAAATCCATTTTACCGGACAATGCACGGCTATATTCTGACTCTTCAATACTGCTTTCAACATTGCGAGCAGCCGTTATATCGTCTTCATTCGTTAAAACTAAACCTTGATTCATATCATATTCTTTTAAACGTGGCTGTACTAAAGCAGATCCAAGAAAAAGTGAGTGAGGCATTATGGTGCTTCCAACGATTCCACAACTCAAAAACATAGCATCAGTATGTTTAAAGGCATCTTTCTTCGTAGGTAAAAACCCTTCAATTACTCTGATGATAGAGTCTCTATCGAAATCACATTTGAATAATTCGAAAACAAAGCAGCAGCAAGTACAAAGCACCAACGCTGATACAAAATATTCGAATATTCTAGTTTGCTTTAACGAACCATCTTTGTCGTAGACAGTTAAAATGACCAAAACATCTATCACGGTTATAAGTACACCAATTAATAACGGTATGTGAAATAAAATTTCTAAAGAAATTGCGGTTCCTACAACTTCAGCCAAGTCTGTGGCTATAATTGCAATTTCAGTACAAATGTATAGAAACAAATTCAAATGTGGATTAAGATTTAAGCGACACATCTCAGCCAAATCAAGTCCAGTGACTGTTCCTAGCTTAACGCATAGACTCTGCAACAAAACTGCAAATATATTCGAAAAAAATATGACCACCAAGAGCTGATATTCGAATTTTGCACCAGACGAGACAGACGTTGAATAGTTACCTGGATCCATATATGCAACTGAAACCATTATACCAGGCCCTATAAACGAAGCATACTTCTTAAGTAATTTGGTAACCCCCGAGTAATTATCATTATTCTGCATTAAACTAACGGTCATATTCGAACGGTTTACTCTTTTATTCACCTATAATACCATAATGACATGAGCAAGTGCTGGGCCACATATGCAGGATTGAATGATTCTTAACAAGTACTCGATACCAATCCTAGGGTCATTTATACGATAAGGTAGTGTGTTATGTTGCTTTAGTTTGTTTTAATGCCCAGAATTTACTATCATGGTCATAATACACTGTGTAACACACTAATTTAGTTAATAATATTTTACATTGGCTTAAATTCCTTTAACGATCAATTTAAAAGATCGATAGAATATGAATCTTTCAGATCTTAACCATTTAGAATGACCTACGGTGGTTATAGAGCAATGAAAGCAAGTACCTTTTGCAATATCTGAATAACCAAGTTGTACTTGATCATTTATGTCACGTGCGTGTGATTTAAGCGTATCAAGAAGTCTTGTTAAATATATTTGGCTAGAAATCAGATGATACACGTATTCACCAGTAAAAACGTTAGAAGATGCAAATTGGTGAGGCCAGAAATAGCATTTGGCTTATCCAATAACTCTCTTTCTGTACTGGCTAGGATAGCGAATATTCGGAGTCTTACTCAAAAGTATACATCGACAAGTGGTACAACTAGGAATGAAACCACGATACCGAAACTGGGTGAAAGCATTGACATCGGTTTTAAGAAGTACATTAGGTCTTTTGGTCGAGATATTGAAGGATGTTCTCTAATAAAATCATGGTTAGCTCTCAACAATCGTAATATCCAGACAAAACTACGAATCGGAATTGTATTTGAGAGTGAAGAAGTAAGAAAAAACAGCAAAATAATCGAATGCCTTCTTGCAGATCCGTTCGCCGAAAAGGGCAAATCCTGGTTTTATGCAATAACGGAGCACCCGAATTCTCTGGCTATTCAATTCACATATGGTGCAAACTTCGAAGAGTCTGTGGCCGAAAACAAGATATGCATCCCTTCTCCAATCTTGAGCTCTATTTATAGGGATTCGTATATAAATGCAGAATCTTTTGTCGCTAATGATATTGATATCATTACTTTCACCGATGGTTACGACTTCGCTACAAAACCTGACAATTGTCATTTTTACCTAAACGTTATCCAAGATATTTCTTCCTCGAGGGACTACCCTGCTCATATTAAGCAGAAGATTATTGCAACAATCATTGATAATCAAGAATATACCCCGTTCTCTACTGAATCAACGCCATTACAGATTAAGCCTAATTTTGGGGGAGTTTCACATATATTAAAAATAGATTCAATGTTAAGATTTGAGGGTATAAAAGCATTTTACGAGCATGACACCTCAGCAGCTAGTTTCTATTACGATTCAATAAAGAATAGTAATATTACCCAGCTCTTTAAACTATTAGGTAAGTATCAAGATGTTGACTTCTTATGTGCTCTATACATGCAAAGAATATACAATCACCTAAGTCAGCATTCACAAAGTGAGAAAAATTTGAATGCTATCAGGGAATCCCTATCCTCAATAGATGTTTCTAGATTTAGTGATCTTGTCCATTCAGAGTTGCAAAATGAGACCATGCCAAAGTTGAAGTTATTTTTTAAGAAGCTAAGATGGTGGAAATTATACCTGAGAAACGATAGCCTAGAATATGACATTGCAGAATTTTTTAGGGATAATTTCATGAATAAAAGTATTGAAAATTATAATTTTACAAGGGGAAAGATAATGAGCAAGTTACAACAGCATGAATTTTACAGCTATCCTGAGAACTACCAAATTGAAAATCCTTTGGTAAAATTCAAAGAAAATATTATTAATAAAAAAATCCCTGAAGATCTCCAACCCGTCGTGTATGGGAGCATTATAACAGCGCTTTTCTACTATCAGCTCCCGATTTCTATTTTGTCTTTATTAGGCTTTGAATATTTTGGTATTACATTAGAATCTGCATTAGGGCTATTTCTATTTGGATTAACATATGGTTTCAATTCTGTTTCAAGACAATGGGAGCAAGTTTCTGATAAATGGTTAAAAACATTATTTGATGTTTCTAGAAGTTGCTTAAGTAAGGACTGCATTGAACACGGACTATTGAAAGAAATATTGGAAGCATATAATAAGGAACTTGAAATCATAAGGTTCCAAAATGAATTAATAGAACATATTCGTGAGTTATACATTAAATAATAACAGTATCTGCCGTTTAGGAATGGTATATTTAAATTTAACTAAATTTATCTCTCTATTTCTCAAATGTTCTATAAGGCAGGTGGGAAGTCCTCCGTTTTGTTGTTTTTCTTCTTTCTTAAATTTTCTTCAAGTCTATCAAATTCCTTCAAAGCTACTTCCTCTTCTGGGTCCAAGATCTGTTCAACTTCCTTTACGTCGTCAATGTAATATTTAAGCATTGATTCAATGCCATTCTTTAAAGTATCTTCACTGGCTGAGCAACTTTTACAAGCACCTCGCAACTTCAAGAATACCTTCCCCGTCTCTTCGTCAAATGCTTTATATTCTATATCACCACCATCGTCTTGAATAGCAGGTCTGATTCTAGTATCAATCAATTCTTTGATCATTGCCACAGTTTCCAGATCATCTTCATTCGGCTCAAGATCATTCTTAACTGAATCCAAAAGCTCTTTAGTGGCAACAGGCTCTATTTTCGAAGTCAAGAATTGATCCATTAAATCCACTACTTCCGGTCTTAAGTTTGCCCAATTGATATGATCTTGCTTATTAACTGTTAAAAAATCTGATCCCAACATCACGGATCTCACGCCGTTTAACTTGAATAACTTCAACACTAATGGAGAATGTACAGCTTGCATTGAACTTGTAAATTCAAGTGTCTTGCCATCGATGGGAAGTATTGTACACTCAGTTGAAATGAATTTTAATGCATTGGGATTCGGTGTTGGTAAGGTTTTAAAATTTAATAACCTCTTAAAAACTTTCTCGGTACTTTTATGTAACGCAGAGGGACCAAATAAACTTCTAACAATCATTTTAGAGTACAGATACAGATGCCATATAAAAATGAAATTTTTATCATATATAGAATTGAACTTGAATTTTGACCCCAGCTATGATGATTACGTCATCAAGATGCTGCTTACATATTAATGCAATTTATTGGACAGTTCTACGAAGTATATACTAGGACAGTATGCCGTCTTCCTTTAAGATAGGAACATCCATAGTGTCATTTGTTAAACCGGTCATCGTGAAATTTACTTTTCGGTAGTATTCTTTGCCCATATCGACGGTAGTTCCGTCCCAACAATAGTTTTCGAAACATTTCCTACATTGTTCAGTCTGATCTTCTCCCCTTCGCTCTTCTTCTCTTCGGATAATTGCGCAGGCTAAGCATGTGGCCCAGTCATTATCGATGGTTAGGTTTGCCCTCGTTGCAATGTCAAATCCATTAGTTATCATGTGCTTTTTTTCTTGGTCAGTGTAACTTAATTTATATAATGAAGTATTGGTCAAATACTCCAATGGTCTATTGGCAAAGTAGACTAAGATCGGAGGAATGACCCCATGCTTTTCTAATTTAGTTAAATTTGATGCATCACAACCGAAGAAGGTCGGTTTGGTGGTTAGGTTCTTTTCTAAAAAAGTTACAGGGTCTGGTACATAAGGACAAAGTTGGGAAGAACCTACAGGTAGAAACTGTCTTTGGTAAGTTTCCGCTAAAGAGCTCCCATTCGGCCATTTTTCAGAAGTATCAAAAGCAAGTACAATATCAAGTGGCCTTTGTACAGTCATAAGTGAGCCCAATGGGACAACCTGTCCTGCAAGGCCCCCATCAATCATATAAAGACTTTCATTTTTAACAAGACTGGAGTTGCTAAATCTTGAGTGATAAAATGGGTTTGGCCGGAAAATAGCCACATCTTCATATTCCGAAGAAATTTTATTCAAAATATAGCCCGCTATCCCCTTGGCAAACTTTGGGAAATTTAAACACAGTTTACATTTTAGAGTGTTTAAAAACATGTTAAATAGCGATGAAGAAGTTCCTAACAAAAATCCGAGGTTATCATATCCCTTTACACACTGTGAATTTCTTGGAATTCCATCTGTTACATTAGTGCCAATATAGTCGATCTTAGTAAAAGCGTAAATACTCTTCTCGAAAGATCCCATTTCGAATGGGTTAAACTCAAAAAGAGTTGTATTTATGTCATAAATTATTGAATTGGGATCTCTACCAAGAGCATTTATAATGGGAAATGGCATATCATAATTTTTGAAGCTTGATGAATTTCTTATACTCGACATAGTCATGCTACTTTTATAATTGTCAGTTCCTTTTGGGAAGAGTTGATGCGACAAGCCTCTAGCCCAGGCATCTACAATTGAAGTATTGAATCCAGCTTCAGCTTTTTCTAGCAAGTCATATTGAATTCCGGTTTCATTAGAAGATTCCCAATTGTTCAATGAAGTGAAGAGTGTCTCTAAATCTCCATTTAGAAGAGGAAGTGGGTTGAATACAAGATCCGAAGTGTTTAACAATTGCCTCGTTTCAGTTAAATTCCATACATCATACTCATCTTCTAAAACCACGTCACTCACTGCAGGCCAGTTTTGACCCATTAAAGAACCCACTAGCCAACTTCCCCCCGACAATGCGCTTATATAGGACGCACTTTGTAGAATCCCTTGTAATTGATGCCCACGTGAAGATTCGGTCCTATTATCTAGTGCTGCCATTTGGCCAGCTCCAACTAACATTGCTCTATATCCGCCACCTGAAAAAGCAAGTCCAATTTTAATAGACTGGTTAGATTTTGAAAAGAAATCATCAATATCGAAGTCAGACAAGCCCGATTTATTGAGAAATTCATACAATGCAGCATCTGTGACCCTGTTACGATTCTCCATCCACTCTACTTCATCATTTGAAATCTTTTTGCCACTTCGTAAGAAGGAGCTATCTAAAGGGCAAGTAACCTCATAGGGTGCATATTCCAGATTTGCACAGTTCCGCAACAAAAATATCATTGAGATAACCAAAAACACCAAGCCCATCTTTCAAGATACGTCCCTTGAAATACATGTAACGCACGATTTCTGAATAATACTAAGTCTATATAGGAGGATTCAACATTAGGATTATATCTATTACTGTTCTATGTGGGGTAATAATAGTAAATATTTCCTGAAAGAGAAACTATGATTCAATCCTGTATCTTAATTATCTTTGACAATAATTCGTTTGTATCAAAAGGATTATCTAAATAAAAATTATGACCACCTTCTTTGATAGAATGCAGCCGAATAAGGCAACTTCCCCTTGATAAAGCCTTTATATGCTGAATCATTTTTTCACCTGCTTCAGAATTCATGAAATCATATTCCCCATAGATGATATCTATATCGAATTGGGATTGAGGTTGTGCTTTTGAAAAGTAGTCTGAAAATCTATCATATAATGGCATTTTGCTAACTGTTGCTGGCGTGAGCAAACATTTGATGTATGTATCGGATTTTGATCCGTTAGATATTGCGTTATATAAATACTCGAATATCATGAAGCTTTCTTCGTACGATCCTATCGCTATATTATTTGGATCTTCATCTAACTTCTGGTGTCCACCAAGTTTTTGAATCACTTTATTAACCTTGAATAGCTTTGGGAATCTCATTTTATAAAAGTAGCGTACTCCAAAAGGGCCCAATAATTTAATAATCCCAGGTAAAACTGGAAGTAAGTTGTACCACAAAAAGATATGCATTTTACTCAACAAGGGTAATCTACTCAAAAACTTGTAAGAAACGGGGTCAATCGAAGGCTTTACTTTGCCAATGTATTCTTTAATTGGAGCATTCACTGCGTGTATATGTCTTTCAACGCCGACAGGAGATAGCAATAACAAATGTTCAACATTCGAAGGGTATTTAATGGAATAAACGCTAGACCAATATGCCCCAAATGAGTGGCCAGCTAAGCACGCTATTTTATTAATATTAGAAGCTTTTCTCCAATTCTCAATGGCTGAAGTGTAAAATTCGTCGAGCTCGTCTAAAATCTGTTTAAACGTAGATTGGTACTCTTTGAATTCTTGTACGTCAATTTCAAAATGATCAATCAACTTATAATATCTATTATATATATTTGTGTGCTGCCCTGGTGTATCGTCATATAGCTTCACGTTGGGACACCTTGGAATTCCATTCTTCAACAATTTGGAATTCAAACCTGGATTAGATGACAATCCAAATGTTATGTTATCCAAAAAGTGAATCCTATAATCATATCTGGAATCCTTCAAGTAATCAATGAGTTCAAAATTACGAGCAAAGCAGCCTAAAGAAGCCCCATAGCCATGAATAAATACTATATGCTTAATTGGTTTTCCTTTAAGCGATTTTCGAGATATTTCAACCTCATTAATAAAATTCCCATGTTCGTCAAGTAAAATCTGCTTTTGGATTCTTTCAAGGTCATCATTGAACTTTTTAGGGAGCATTTCTTCGATTAGCTTATTTTGCAAGGTTTGTAATCTGGTCGGCCTCAATGAATTAAGCCATAACTGGGTGCATCTACCCCATGTTATAGCTGGATACCCACTTTTCCTGTCAAGGGAACGTCTAGATATTGCGCTAAAACATCTCCTAGAAGCAAAGGCCCGAATTCGAAACATATATCGAGTTTTCTAAGCTACACCAATGAAAATTCGAAATTCTCCAGTCAATTTCAGTATTGTATTACCGCGAATTGATCTTCAATGTATAAAATCGCTTTGACCATCTCCTCTTACTATTTTGCCTTTTATTTAAGAACCTTGATTCTTTCGCTTATAAGGAATAGTTGTGTGTACTTGATTCATCTATGTAGTGTCTTCTGTTTATCAGAGGAGTATCTAGCAAAAAAAAAAAAGCTCCGCGACGGGGAATTGAACCCCGGTCTACCATGCGACAAACGGTAATTCTAGCCACTAAACTATCACGGATTATTATGCTTTGAAAGCAACCATAGACATATATACCAGCACTAACTTTTATTAATAGAACTTGAGAATAAATTAGATTAGATAGGCTCAGCTATCATAAATTTTCAGATTTATATGACTTTTCCTCAGGTTTCAAATTTTAATGATTCAGAAGAATTGATCACTTATATTTTTCCTGATTTCAATGCTGTAAAAAAATTTGAAAGTGACTTTGTTGCTAGTAATGAATTTTATTTAATCGAAGAGACGGTTGCATACGGGTACGAAATATACTTAATTGAACAATGGGTTCTCCATCGGAAGCTTGGGATATTGGTAACTACGTTCAATGGAAAACCAAGTTCTAGGCTTAGTGCTATTAAATTTACTGTGATTAAAAAGGAAACCAAACAATACCCAAATAAATTTCAGGATTACTTGAATGAGCTAGTATTGCATCAAGCGAAATTGATCAAGTTAGATGTCAATTCACATCTGAAGGAATTTATTTACGTTACGAATATATCCCTTCTTCCCTCGAATTTGTTTCTTATACCTATTCATGAAGGTGACTACAGGCAGGTTGAACAGAATTTCGTTGTTAACTCCAACCTAAAAAGATTACATTGCAGTGGGAGGACATCGATGCTTTTAACATCTAAGATTTCTGATTCAGTCGAAGATAAGTTTAGACAGATCTATCATTTCGAAAACATAAACATACCGATGAAGTTTGCAACACGAGAATTGATTAACGTAATTCAGATGAGTTTATTTTATTTTGATCTTCTTGATGTAAAATACTGCGATGGGATCTTGTGTTCAAAGACAGAAGAAGCAATTATGGACTGGTGGAATATCATTGGTCTCCCACATTTCAGCTTCAAACCAAATTTGAAGCAAGGAGTTTTGACTAGTGTTTCAGTGGCTGCTATAATTAGTCTAGTATTAAGTACTAGGTTGAGGATGCAAATCATTGGTGGTGCTGACGTTCCTAAGGATGCTTTTGATTTTGAAAATTTCATGATCTCAATTGGTCAAATTCAAAAGCAGTTCAAATTAGAAAAAAAAAGGAAATTAGATATTCAGACCTTAGGGAAAATTTTTGCTGTAACAAGCCCAAAATATAAAACTAATGATTCTGCGGATGACTTCAGTACTGAGTTTAACTATTTACACCCCAACGCTTATTCTGGCAGTTATGTATCTGGATTTCCGTATTCGAAGGAATTCAAAAAACTTACCAACGTTGTAAAGAGCACTGTCCAAGAAAGGATCATAGCACCATCTAAAGATATGGATTCATATAGCACACCAAAATCAGGTGGAAGAATCAGAAATAGAATTGCGAAATTAGCAGAGAACTTGAACCCAGCCGATATTGAAACCCTTGATCTAGAATACTTGGTAAATGGTTACCTAACGGGTAAAACTTTGAACAGGCTTTGGAACGGAGACCTGCTGGCTATTTCTGGTACAAATGGAGGTAACTTTTACGAAAAAGGCAGGTCACTAAGTTCACGCTCCAAGAATAAAGTCGGTCATCGACACCACCATTATCCACATCTCAGAGCACCTAGCGATGAAGATAATGTTTTTCGCTTTGAAAGTCTAAAAGAAAGGGTCGCAAGGACCCAGGAAATTTTTCTCACATCGGTGGATCCGACCGATTCACGCAACGGTAAAGGAGGCATAACTAAAAAATTAGGACTCGCGGCTATGAAGTTTGGGTCTTCGTATGACCCTAAAAAGTTTGGGGTGAAGAACGATTTGGAAATTCAAGGCAAGAATAATACAAGTGATAGGAATGCTGACCTTAATATCATGGATCATGACAACGTAGGACCTCATGACCCTGATATATGTAGTCCAACTAAAAGCGATTGTGAGTTGTACCAAAATTTAAACAGAAGACACTCTTTTCCATTTATGTCAGGAAACTTAGAATTAAATTTGAATTTGATTGATCTCTCCAAGAATGAGCAAATATTATCCCCTGATAATAGTCTTAAAAGAACTTCAAGTCTTCCCCTTTTGGAATATGATTCACATCTAAACAAAAGGTCCAATTTTGAGAATTCAACAATAGAATTTTCTAAGTTATATTTGAAAACATTCAAGGAAATGATTTCCCTCTCCCTGGTTTACAGAAAATTACAATTAGGGTCTTCGGATTCTAAATACACTACTGCAGAAATTGAAAGACTCTTTCAGAAATTAAATCATGAATCTTTAACATTTAGCCATGTTTATAATCAACTCCTCTTGAAGAAGGATAATTTGTTACACGGCGATATGATCGAAAAAGTAGATTGCAGTATGGATGATTTAGAGGAAACTGTGGAACGGCTCATGTATGAGACAAGAATAGTGGCTAAGCGCCTTCATGAATTAGAGGAAGACTATTCTTTATTTGAATCCAAGTTGGATGACTTGTACAATAAGAAACTTAATTCTACTATAAATTCGATCTTAAGCCTGCCTAAATTTTTCATGGCATTTCCCATTGACGATGAAAGGAATCAAGTCATAACGAAACTAACAGGTCAGAATTACAGTACTATAGGAAGCTCTAAAACAGCGGACAAGAGTTTAGAAACCACAATTTGGTGCAGTTTCTTCTATTTTTTCTATGATTTCCTCGTTCATGTTTTGCAATTCTTCCACATTGATGAAAACAAGTTGGATCTAGGTAGAATTAAAAATGTCTGGGGAAAGTTGTATCCAAATCGTAACGCTATCAATATTTATCCTCATAATGCGACTCTGGGTGCCGAAAAGTGATACCCAAAGATGTAGAATACATAGCATTTAATATACATTTTATAAAGCATCCAAAACTTCGCTAATACTATCGGAAATTTCTGATGCGCTGGTGCTTTCAAGCACTTTTATATCATTCTTTATGTCAGATAATAAGGAACTGAATTGGCTTTCGATCTCTTGTGTTTTGGTCATAATATTGTGAATACTACTCTCAATAGTAGAGAGGCTACCTTTCAAGCATTTGCGCTGAATCTCCTGCTTATCCTCGAAGATCTTCTTATCACTATACCTCATCTGGTCTTTTCTTGAGAGATATCCTTGGATACTATTTAGAAATGCATCATTATCTTCTATTAAGTTTGCCAATTTCTCCCCCACATAGTCCTGATATTCTAAATCCAGCACAATTCTCAACCTTTCAGTTTCTAAGGCTACTATGTAATTATTTTCACAATTGCTATTTACATGCTCATTACATATGTCATTATTATCATTATTTCGTTCTTGTTTAGCTTTCAGTGAAGTGTTCAACTCCCATGTTTCATCAATTCTATTTCTCTCGTTTTCCAAAAAACTTATCCTTGTTGACATCGACAGTACTTCATCCTTAATGTCATCTGTAAGCAAAGATAATGCTCTAATAGGTTCTATTGTATAATCCATGTATAGTTAGGAGGGTTAAGTCTGATCTTTGCTTGATTATGCTGTGTGGTCGTGTTTGTGTAAAATTTCGAGAACGACAATATTGTCTGTTCAATATAGATCAGAACCATAGATTAATAAGTCGGCGCCAATCACAAAGGACTCAATTTCTTGATAGATATATCATGGTTACTATAGGGAATGCTCACGAAGAGGTGATTCATGATGCTGTATTAGATTACTATGGTAAACGCTTAGCCACCTGTTCTTCAGACAAAACAGTCAAAATATTTGAGACAGAGGGGGAAAATCATAAGCTTATTGAAACATTGGTAGGACACGAAGGACCTGTATGGCAGATAGCATGGGCCCACCCAAAATTTGGATCTATTTTGGCTTCTTGTTCCTTTGATGGGAAAGTACTTATATGGAAAGAAGATCCGAATACGCACCTGTGGTCCATCATCGCAGACCATAGAGCACATATTGCTAGTGTCAATTCTGTAAGCTGGGCACCTCATGAGTTCGGTGCAGTTCTATTATGTTCTTCCTCAGATGGAAGCGTTTCGGTTCTTGATTTCAAGGAAGATGGAACGACTTCATTCATATCATTCCAAGCACATGCTATTGGTGTCAACTCTGCTTCTTGGGCCCCAATTGTTAACGATAATAAAAACGCGCCCGCTGTTCGGAGGTTTGTAACTTGTGGATCTGACAACCTTGCTCGAATCTGGTCATTCTCGTCTCAAAGTAATACATACATAGAGGAAGCTAAATTGGAAGGACATTCGGATTGGGTTCGTGATGTTTGTTGGTCTCCTTCTGTTTTGATAAAGCCCTATATAGCAACTGCTTCGCAGGATAGGACGGTCTTAATCTGGTCTCAAGAAACTGATGGCACTTGGAAGAGTCAACAATTAACCGAGAAGAAATTCCCAGATGTTTGTTGGAGATGCTCTTGGTCATTCTCTGGAAACATCTTAGCGGTATCTGGGGGAGACAACAAGGTCACTTTGTGGAAAGAAAACTTAGAAGGTAAGTGGGAATGCGCAGGACAAGTAGAGCAATAAGTCAAGATAAATCGCTAAGTTCCTAATGTTAACTATATTTTAGTAAAACTATGTAATTTAGTAATTTATATGGAAATCTATAATTTATTAATAGTGGCTTCTACGATTTTTTGAACATCGCTTGCTGCTTCTTTGGCCGCTTCTAATACTTCTTCATGATTTGCCATTCCAGCATCTAAACTTTTAGGATCGTCATCAAGTGCACATGAAGGTGGGTCCCCAAGTCCTGCATTCGTGATAAGAGATAAAGCTAATACCCTTAAGTTACAATGACGTGCGATAATAACCTCTGGGACCGTCGACATTCCAACTGCATCGCCACCCATTGCTCTAATCATTCTAACTTCTGCTCTTGATTCGTATGTTGGTCCGGCGGCAAAAAAATAGGTACCTTCTGAGATTTTCCTGGATATTTTTAAATCATTCTTAGCCGTAGTAATAAATAGGCGTCTTAGGTCAAAATCATAGGCGTCAGATAATGGTAGAAATCTTGGTCCATATGTATCCATGTTTGGTCCCCTCAATGGGTGATAACCTGCTAACCCCGGGAAATTAATATGGTCATTTATTAGCATAAGATCACCTGGCTTCAAATTCGAATTAGTTCCTCCGGCAGCATTCGTTAAAAAAACAGATTCCACCCCTAACTCCTTAGCCAATCTTATTGGAAAGGTTGTCTCCTGAAAACTGTATCCTTCATAAAAATGCAATCTACCCAACATGCACATAACGGGAACTTTATTGGTACCGATAAGCCCAAAAATAAGCTTTCCACGGTGTCCTGAAACAGTGGAAGATTTAAATCCTGGTATATCTACATAATTTTTTTCAAGTCTAAGATCCTTATCAAGTAACTCACCAATACCTCCCAATCCGGAGCCACAGACTATAAGCACTCGAGGTTTCGATATTTGAGGATAATTAATCAAATCATCCTTCAAAAGTTTTGAAGCATCAAATATCAATCTGTGATAATCTACGGTTTCCATGGTTTAGAACTATTGTCTAAAAATCGAAATCTAACAAAAAGTGATCGATAAGAAAAAAATAAGCCCGACGCGGGGATCGAACCCGCAACCTTTTGATCGCTTCTCACTTAAGAGTCAAACGCTCTACCGATTGAGCTAGCCAGGCTTCAATCGATATGAAATGTATGCTAGTTCAATATGACCAGTAGTAGTACTAATTTGAAGCAATAGCATTATGTTTCAATATATCTCATTATTGCAATAAATTGAGCTTTATATTCAGAAACCATAAAAATGCACTTCTTAGAAGTAGCCAAAAATTATGAATCCTGATGGTTGATGCCTCCTCCTTTTTTTTTAGGAAGATGATATGGTCAGAAAAATATTTTGAGATTTCTTTCTCCCTTAGTATTATCGAGGTCGCAACTTGCCCAGTTATGAATAGTAGCTTTGTGAGACAACGCGCGACATGCTTATAATATTTTAAAACGAATCAACTGCAATTGGAGTATAATGCGTCTAACTGAAAAATTAGGTCTTCTCCTACATATGAAACTTCACGTATAATATAGATAACTCTTGATATTAATCTTAAAAATTTACAGCCGTAGCATTTTAGATTGTAAATGCCGATAAAAAAGTTTATAAATCTTGACTTTCTTGGTAGCACAAAAAAAACATGTGTTTACCAAAATATTTAGTGATTCTGTGCCCTTCTGTGCATCAATGAATTCGCCATAATCATCAGGAGAGCCATAGTTTATCCTTAAAATTAAAGGAAAAAAGAAAATAGTATACGTGAAAGTAAGCACCTAATTGAAATTGTCTGAGATTTGAAGAGTTCACATGCCTGGAAAATGATAAGAAAAAAAATAAAGCCCGACGCGGGGGTCGAACCCGCAACCTTTTGATCGCTTCTCATTTAAGAGTCAAACGCTCTACCGATTGAGCTAGCCAGGCTTCAATCGAAAGTAGAGTGTTCGTAACAATTTTTGACCACGACTTGAAAGTATAAGCATTGAAAAAATTAAGCCCGACGCGGGGATCGAACCCGCAACCTTTTGATCGCTTCTCATTTAAGAGTCAAACGCTCTACCGATTGAGCTAGCCAGGCTAACTTGCTGCAAAAACTTGAGCAGAGGTCTATGTTGTCCGTTTTAGAGGGTATTGACTTTAGCTCTTACGTATTTTTTTGATTCAAATCTAAATTTATATTCAGATACTTATTTCTTTCTTAATAGTACTTTTAGGAGTCAAATTATGGGCTCTTCGACCACAGAATACATTTTATATCAAGTATAGAACGCAGTTTTTTCCCATTTATGCAAAATCTCACAAAACCAAGGAATAAGTTTTAAATCCTTATCAAAATTATCAATTGTGGATTATAATTAGGAGCAGGTGTAAATATCTTCGATCCATGTAAAAGGTTTTTATGATTGTAGTATTAAATTTCATAAAATGCTTATATAGTTAAGTACTTTTTTATTTATGACTTGAAAAAGGATTTTGCACATTTATGGTAGAGTAGTCTTTTGCATTTTTCATTGTACCATTTTGTGGATCATCATGTGAAAGAAAATCTGTATTTGGTGAAGATATGCTCTCTATTTGATTTCCAGAGTTTCTCTGCTTTGCACTCCAGGACATTGTAGTATCATTTCTAGTGGCAAGCTGACCCGGAGACAGTGAAAAATTACGGTTAGCAAATAAATCTTGTTCTTCCATATATTGTACGTCATTGGGATTAAAATTAGATTGATGAAATATATGAGCATCATTTGCTTCATCAATTTCAAAGTTGCTTCTTTCATTTCTCGAGGCAAAAAATGGGGAAGAAGGAACATTCAAATGCTGGGCCCTTTCTGGAACCTTTTTTGGGAATGATACGAACGTACTCAACTTTGGGAACCTAGGATCTTTATGATCTGAATTTTCATCAATTATGTTTTCCTTAGGCTCTTTATTTGCTGAGACGGAAGCGTTTTGAGTGCCAGATTCATTAATCATCTTTGGAGTATCAATGGGCGTTGGCTCTCCAAATAAATTGGTCATCCAAGTACTGTGATCGGATGAAGGCAAACTATCTTCCATCAATGCTAAATTTGATTGAAGATGCAGAGTGCTGCCCTTTATCAGAGCACTTTCTTCTGCGATCAGCATTGATGGTGGGCAGTTTTCTTTATCGTCATCATCATCATCTCCTATGTTGATTACTCTTGTATTAGACTTAGTAGCTATAATTGGAGGTGTTTTCCCTTGATATGAATCTTGTGGTATTGGATCAATATCAGTGAGAGGTCCACCAAATGCGTTTAATTGATGCATGAATTCATGGATATCATCATACTTCGGAGGTGATTTCAGCTTATTGTCCGACAAAACCGCGATATTAGAGTGATTATTCAAATTGTTCTGAATGACCTGATTAATGACGGCTGGAGTATGTGAAGGTGTTAAGAAGTGATGGGGAGAAGATGTTGTCCTCGAAACTTGCTCTGAAATTGTATTTTTGTCTTCCGACAATAAGTTCACATTCTCTTCCTTTTGTTTCAACTCCTTCTTATATCTCTGCTGCTGTAGATATTTCTTCACTACACCTTCAGGCCTCATAAAGCCTTTATTTCTCAAAAATAAGTAGCATGCATTACACAATGGGCCAAACATTCCTTCATAATGCTTTTCATTGAATTCTGTAGCACGATGAATAGCTAAATAATTTGGATGAATACCAGTTTCGAAATATCTCCACGTCTTGGAGTGTGATGTGGCACAGTTACTATTTGTGCAAATTAAATTATGATCTTTCGGTAATTTTGAATCCGGGATTGCATGTGTTTTCCTACTATCCAAATCTTCAAGATCTGGTAAAGCTTGAAATTGGTTCACAGACCTGTAGGATCGGTCGTTTGGGGTGTAAGGCGAGTCTTCCTCTGATATTGACTTATCCATTCCCATAGGATGCAGTGCCTCTTTGTTTTCTTGATACTCGGTGTCATCAGTAGCATCCGACAGAGATTCTTCTTGAATCGGCGAAGAAACAATAGGAATTTTTGATGACATCACTGAGCGAGTTCTCATTGCACGTTGAGGCTCTGGAGTTAGTCTAGTACTAGTTCTACTACGTTTGTTGCCCCTTGGATTATCGATTATTTTTGCTTGCATGAAAGGTGCCAGTTTGAATCTATCTTGAACACTTTTGCTGTCAAATTTTGAAGGCCCGCCAGATTTATCAGCATTAATAATGTTAAATATCTGCAGATTGGGTGGGTGGTAAAAAATGGGGAGTGATTTTGTTCTTGTAGCTTTTATTGCGTCTGAGTTAATCATTGGTTGCATTTTCTTCTGTCTCTTCTGCAGAGAAGATTGCATCTCAGAAGGACGTCTGTTGTTGTTGCCTGTCTGTTTATAGTCCATGCTTTTTGCTTGATAATCTACTGTTTTGTCAATAGCATGAAGTTTTAAACGCAATTCGAGTGTTAAAGACGAAACATTTCCCTTGTCACCGAAGAGATAAGAAGCAGAGAGGTTCTGGCATATCCTTCCAGGTATAACGTTGCTTTTGCTTTCTTGCACTAGCTGCGATAACACACCTTGCGATACAAATGGCTCATCTGGCTGTTCTGTAACATCCTTGTAGTACACTGCGTAATCAGCTTCATCCAAATTGAAATTCTCAGGCGAACTCCTCAAGATCTGTAAGATACTAGATTTCAACTCAAATGCTCCTAATGTGATAAACTCATCCTCTTGCGTGTCACTAGAGCTCGGTATTTGAACCACTTTCACAGAGTGTTGTGATCTAGACCTAGATAAGAATACCGTTTGGTCGTTATTGAACGAATAGAGAACCTTCACTTGCACTCTCCTGTAAGAGTCAAAGTTATCAGAACTCATTACTATACTCTGCCTCTTTGCTTTGTTATAGGATCTCAACTCCTATGCTGAACCTAATAGTAAACCTATCCTAATAATGCAATATTGATAACTCAATTAATTAAAGTAGAACTAGTATACGTAATGATGACCACCTATAAACACTTGTAGTATACTTTATTAATAATTAATATCCTTATTGATTTCTCAGCTATGCAAAAAAAAAAAAAACAATCTCTTGTCTCTACTACCGCACACAGTTCTTTCATTCTCATAGTTAGGTTATGTTTACTCTTAAATTTCCGCGTAGAAAGCGCGACGCGAAATAGAGATAGTGTCGCGATGAGTACGTTATATTACTAGGGAAACTAGTAGATTTAACATGCCTTCAGTTCAGAGCCAAAATTGAAATCTATGACTACACATATTTCCAAGTGACATATAAGCGTATAATGAAATATAATTGAATACTCATATAATTGAATACTCATATAATGGAATACTCATATAATTGAATACTCATATAATTGAATACTCATATAATTGAATACCCATATAATTGAATACCCATATAATTGAATACTCATATAATAATACAAACATGTGATTTGAATACTCGTATGCTGGATTTAGTCTATGTAATTGATATAGCCAGATAGGAGATTTTTTATACAGGGTTTATGAAATAACTTCAAGTAGTTGGAACATATCACGTTAAGCCCACAAGATGCTTTATCTCGGCCAAATTAGTAGATGCAATTTCTCTGGCCCTTTCGGTACCATTTTTGCAAATAGAATCCAAGAAATCCGGGTTTTCAATAAGCTGAGAGTATCTTTGTCTATAATCAGTAAGATCCTCGATAATGACATCTGATATATAATCCTTGAACTGCTTGTGGTCTTTTATCCATGAAATGCCCTCAATTACATCCTCCACAGGTTTCATAGAAAGACCTGATAAGATGTCTACCAAATTAGAAATACCAGGTCTATTGATAACGTCATAAGTTATAGGTCCTTGTACGGAATCAGTAACTGCTTTAGCAAGTTTGCGCCTTATTATTTCGGGCAGGTCTGTTAGGAATAAGCATGAATTTTGGTCAGGATCTGATTTTGACATCTTCTTTGTAGGGTTCCTCAAAGACAAGATCTTCTTAGTTGGGGATAAAATAGTTTGGGGTAATTCAAAATAATTTTTCTTGTATGTGTGGTTGAAAATCCCGGCGATGCTTCGACAAAGCTCTAGGTGCTGAATCTGGTCATCACCGACAGGAACATGAGTGGCCTTATACAACAATATGTCGGCAGCTTGTAAAACAGGATAGCAAAGAACTCCTGCTTTTGTTTTGCCCATAGTATTTTCATCGTATATTGAACTGTTGTCGGATTGCAGACTTTTCAGCTTCCACTGTGTCATCCTATTGAGCGCCCCAATACTGGTTAAACAAGTTAGAATCCAAGCAAGTTCTGAATGTTCAGGAACACTTGACTGATGGTATATAATACAATTGTCTTGGCTGAGACCGCTTGCGAGAAGACTTGCAATCGCCTGACGTCTATATGATTGCAATAATTTAGCGTCCTTTGGTACAGTCAAGGCATGTAGGTCAGCAGTTCCAAAAATGCATAGCGAATCCTTATGTTCGACTGAAATTTCTTTCCAACCTCGAACAGCTCCCAAGTAATTTCCCAAATGAATTTGACCAGTCGGCTGAATAAGAGAAAAAATTACATTTCTCAGTTTCTTGGAGGAGTCACTAATATTGAAACTCAGATAGGAACGCAAATGTAAGCATCTCCTGAGCTTGTTATGATGCCCAAAATTGATCTTGAAGAGTCTTTGCATCGATCTAGAGGACGGGCACTTCAAAAGTAGGATTCGCTACTCGCGGCATTTCAAAAACCTATACGTTGATTACCTAAGCTACAGCATTAGTTTAATAGAACCTATAGTAATATTAGAGACAAGAATAGTGATAGTATGATAACCAAGACGTACATAATTATTAAGTAGATTAGAATATGCAACACGGCGAAGATCAAGTTTCAGCACTCATAGCCTCCGTCGACTCCTTTTCCACAACAAAACCCCCAGATGTATTATATATTTCTATTCCAGATGATACCAATCTATTTTCCATTCGAATTCTCTGAAGCTCACGCCATCTACTTAACTTGGAATATTCATGCAATTTGAACCCAAAAACTCTAGGGACATAAATTTCTCTATTATGAATTGGAATAAGCTGAGGGAAATTTTGGAAAAACATAGCCGGAAATGATGTACCGAAATATGCACCGTCCACTATTGAGTGTCTTCCTGATTTCGGGTTGTATAAGTCTTCACATTTAGCACAGTAAAGCTTCACCGGTGAAATCCTAGGCAGGTCGTTTAACCCAAGCGGTAATAAGGGATGTAACTGGCATAATACTCTGGGGCAATAGCCAAAGTCACCATTCCTGTACTTTTCAAACATCTTATTCAAGCCCCTGGTGGTTAAAATGTATCTAGCATGAATCAAACCATACAATACTTGTGCGTTATGTTCTAAAGCATCTCTGTGTTCTGCTGGTTGCAGGTCTATATCTGTCATGTCTGTGATAATATCAATCAATGTAGCTAACTTACTGACCTCCTGATTTAACCCCGTTAAATTGAACCTATCTCGAATATACTCTTCATCAATATCACAAAAATATTCATTTCCTTTTATTCCTAAAAACAAATCAATCCAATATTCTGTAAATTCAGAACTAGAGTCTGTAACGTACTCATCATTTGGATGCATATTTGCCATTGTGGTCCACCTTTATTAGCAAATATTAATAAGAAGAACTTTTGGTTTTTCCAATGTGATATTATCGCATTTCGTTTTTGTGACACAATAACTGAAGAGTTGACATTCGTTACTTTATGCAATGAAGGTGTTGTCTAGAAGTGACATACGAAATGAAAGTTGTAATATTCCCCGAGATATTTCATGATGGTCAGGTATTATCTATAGACATTGATCCGAAAGACAGGTATTTGGCTTCTTCTGGAAAAGATAATACGATAAAAATTTGGGACCTACAAACATTTATCTCTGCAGCTTCCAAGGAACCTTTGAACAAGGATGAATTATGGGATATGAAAGCCCTAGAGACAATAGAGGCACATAGTTCAGTCGTTAACCAGATAAGATGGAACCCTGTTGTAGCAGATACGCTAGCTTCTAGTGATACATCAGGAAAGATATTTATTCACAGCATTGGGAAAACGTGTAAACACATAAATCCTTCCGCAAACGAAAACTCGAAAAATGCAATCATGGATTTGAGTTGGTCCGCAGATGGAAGATTGATAGCATGGTGCGATACTAATTCCGCAGTATTCGTTTATGATTTAAAAAAAAACACAATACAAAAGCTTTCTGACATCTTGAATGATGATAAACTGCCCATTCAGAGAAGTATTGCATTCGATCCCACCAATAACTTTTTGGCATTAGTAGGTCTGGACACTATTGTACACTTGTTCCAGTATCATTACAATTCTAGTGGGAATTACGTTTTCAAACTAAATAATCGCATCACAAAGCTAGTGAATGAGATTGTTCCAATATACGAGTATAAAAGAATATCGTGGTCGCCAGATGGAGAATACGTCTCAATTCCTACGGCTTCAAAAGGCCATAGCTCAGTTATCTCTTTTATATCGAGATCAACAGATTGGTCTGATCTGATTAGCCTTGTTGGCCATAATTCCAATTGCGAAGTCGTAAAGTATAATCCAAAAACGTATAATTTATCTCGCAATGAGGATCTGCCTGAACTATATAATATAATTGCTACTTCCGGATCTGACAAGAAGCTTGTGTTGTGGAATACTACTAAGGAGACACCACTATTTGTGCTTGATGATCTTTCTGTTCAAGCGATAGTAGATTTGCTGTGGGATTCCTCAGGTAGGTCCCTATTTGCAAGTACTATGGATGGTCATATAATTTGTTTGCTATTTCAAGAAGAAGAGCTCGGATTTCCTATCTCTCAAGCTCTCGAGTCTAAGATATTCGAAATGGGCAAACTTGTAATTCCAGACTTCGATAAAATTCTACCTTCAGAGGCCAACGTTACATCGAATAGAAAAAATACGAATACCCAAATCTTAAAGCTTGATCAGAAGTATGCGACCGATGCTGAGAGTTTATTAAAGGAAAAGAAAGATCTCGAAGGTGAACCGATCGATCAAATAAAACACAGAGAAACGTTGCCCTCTACAAATGTGAATATATCTTCAACTTTAGTTTTCAAAGAATTGAAAGGTAGCTCACTGAGGCAAGATACTCTTGAAGACTCGGACTTACTCAAATCTGCGATGAGTGTGAGCCGTAACAAACTATTGTCCAAGAAGATCGTACCTCAAAAAACTACAAATCAGACTGTCGCTTCAAAGATGAAGGTTACCACAAAAGATGGGAAAAGAAGAATTCAGCCTATATTAGTTTCACATAACAATGATACACCCACTAAGCTCTCAAAGCCTGATAGGGAAGAAAATGTAAGTTTGGAATCTACCAAAGATAGAAAACTTCTCATGGAGTACGACAAGCCATCTTACTCTGTGAGCGAAGATGTATACAGAAGCAGTACTAGGACAAAAAGCGCTGATAATAGCACAAACAAGAAGTTCAAAAAAGATTTAGAACCAGTGAAGTTTGTTGGTTCTGTCATATTAAATCCCACTACCACTTTTTCTAAACTCCGTCTTTCAGCCCCTCGAGTTCGCCTTAATTTTCAAGTGGAAAATAAAGAAGAAACTGGTGGAAGTTTTATCTTGGACATCAGAAATGGCTCTGGGAATGAAACAGTACCATCGCGCATTACATACTTTAAAGGAGACAAGCAAATATGGTATGACTTTGTTCCCAGGTATATCCTGCTTTGCGTGAAGGGAGATGACTATTGGGCTATAAGTACAGTTGATGGTCAAATTTTGATTTACGATAAAGTTGCAGGGTATAAGAAGATGCCTCCTTTGATTATAGGATCGCCATTATCGGTACTTGAAAATCATGGATGCTTTTTAATGGCAGTTTCTGTTATAGGAGAGTTATTTGTTTGGGATATCAAAAAGAAGAAAATGCACCTCTCGGCACCTCTGTCTTTGGCTTCATTGCTAGATTTATTTAGTAAAGATCAAGGTAACGAGTTATCAAAATCGGAAGCTCTAACAATGTGCTCTATTACATCTAAAGGGATCCCATTAGTGACATTGTCTAATGGGCTGGGGTATTTATATAATGCTGATTTGGGAGTTTGGCAAACTGTTAGTGAATCCTGGTGGGCATTTGGATCTCACTATTGGGATTCATTGGACAATGGAACATCAAAGTTAGAATCGCAAAGGATATTTAGTAGAGATTCTGATCCATCCATAATAGAGATGTTAGAGCAAAAGAGTAATGAACTGATATTGAAAAAATCGAGATCTGGTAGAGGTAAGTTTTTCAATAAGATATCCAAGAATATGTTAATGAAGGAGGGTTTTGAAAATTTGGAGAATACGATTTCATTGAACCATTTGGAGAACCGTATATTGTGTTGTGAAATTTTGATGGAAACTAAGGATTTCCACAAGTTCTTTATTACCTATGCAAGGAGAATATCTGAATTAGGTCTCAAAGCGAAGCTATATAATTTATGTTTGACGCTTCTTGGCCCTATTAAAAATGAGGAGCCAGCGGATATAAATTATAAACGCAACGAAAAAGCAGATATGAATGGAAGTGATATAGATAAGGATTGGGAACCCCAAATTTGTGGCATAGATAAACATGAATTATTGAAGGAAGTTATTCTTGACTGCGCTGAAAATAGAGATTGTCAACGGATTTTGTTGCATTTCGCAAAAAAAATTGATATTATTAAAGATAGTTCTTTCTCAAGTAATTTATTCTCATAAATCAAAGAGAAACGTTGAAGGTAATATTTAATCTCAGAGTTTGAAAGTATTTTCATTGGTCCATCCTTTCTTACCTAATAAACCAGTTAATGGACCCTGCTTATTTGCAACTAAATCTTTTGGACCAGAAAGAAAAGAGATGAAGCCGTCAGGGCCACTAATAATGGATAAACTTGATTTTTCTTTAGGACTTAGTTTTGTATAATTAGCTTGTTCGATAGCATTTTTAAAAAATTTAATATCCTTTTTATCAATCTTTGGCTTATCTGGTACTTTAGGAGCACTATTTGTATTTGTTACATAACGAATATTATCAGATCCCAATGAATTTTCTACTCTCATAGGACTTAAATAATTAGGTTTGTTTGGTGGTTCAATGTTTTCTTCCTTAAATTTAGTGGCTTCATCGTTATCAAAATGTTTTATCACCTTTATTCGGTCTAGTTTTTCCAAGAAAAAAAGAAATCTTTCGAATGGTGCCAATTCACCATCTTTTTGAGCGAAGTAATGCAAGGTTGTAAAACCAGGAAAAGGATTTCTTGAAAATAGCACTTGCAATATGGGTGCAATTCCCGTGCCACCTGCGTAGAATGTTAAATTATCTAAATCTGGCAACTTATTTTGCCTTTTAATGTCTTCTAAATACATGTCTGGTTCGACAGTAGAAGGTAAATCTCTAAAAATTGGCCTTGTATAGTATGATTTTAATGGGTGAAAAGGAAACCTATAATCTATGAATGGCCCCCTCAATTCTAGTTCATCACCAGCATTCTTACTATAAATATACCTAGAAACCTCTCCATCTTTATACTTTTTAATGTAGAAAGTCATTACACCGTTCTTGTCGCAATCATTTGAATCATTGTTCACCACTCTTAGCAACGGCTTTTTTTCACCTGTCCTTGTGTACTCAGATTTCATAAAGTATAATGGCAAAGGAGTGTACGATCTTACCACCATTATTTCAGGTTGTTTGATCTCGACTGACCAGATTTTAGAACCATTCCAAATTGTGTTCTTCTCATAATTAGTATAGTAACTATACTGCCACATGTGGTATTTGGGGACCACTTCAATGAGGAAATGATCTTCATCTATATCTTCTTTATGTGTAACAATGAACTTTTGGAATTTTTCTGGATTCAAGAGATCATTACTATCCGACCCTTCTTCGCTGGAGAAAAACCAGACATTAACCGTATAGGCACCCCAAGCAGCAACCATAGCAAATGCAATTTTTGGAAGATACCTATTCCATCTTCCACTTTTTCTAGGTTTACCCTCAAGTGCTTCCTTCGAGATGTTGTCGTCGTTCGGCAAGCCAGGAAATTCGTATGTTAATCTTTTGTGACTCAATTTAGGGATATAAACCTTGTTATCCTTTTTTAAATAGCTCATTATTCCTTTATCTTGCAGGTAAGGAGCCGGTGATGCTTTGGAGCTTGCTGAAGTTATCTTATGTGACGTTATGTCTTGACCTTTACTGTCATATTTTTCCAAATCATTGTCAATCTTTTTCTTGGAATCATTTTTATCAAGCTTCAGGGACGATTGATATCTCTTCAGACTTAAAGAAGAAGAAACAAACTTTCGTAATGATACACATCTTGCTTTGTTAGAATGTCTGACAATCATTTGTGTAGCTTGTAATCTAATAGATAAGTATGCGATCAAAATTTTCAATGCTCACTAATTAAGCACCAAATATCATCACTAAAAGATAACCATGGTTTCATTAGTTACGTCAATTAAAGCGCACGAAGATAGAGCATGGTGCGTGACGAAGCACAGTACATTGCCTTTGATAGCTACAGCATCTAGTGATAAGTCTTGCAATATTTATAAGTTGGGAGATAATGGGCAATGCTCTTTTATATCAAAGCTTGAAGGAACACACAACAGATCAGTCAGGACAGTGAACTTCAAACCTCCTCTAATATATGACAGCTCATCTGAAATGATAGACTTACCAGTGCTAGCATGTGGATCTTTTGATTCTACCATATCAGTTTGGGGTATCGAAGAACCTGACGAAGAACAACTTAATGAGATATCCGATATCGAAGATCCTGAAATGAGGGCAAAATGCCAGGTTGATACATTGTTGGATCCTAAGAACGAGTGGAGCTTGATGGCATTAATAGAGGGACACGAAAATGAGGTGAAGGCCGTATCTTGGAATCACGAAGGTAATTTGCTAGCTTCATGCTCTAGAGATAAGACAATTTGGATATGGGAGACTGATCCAGAAACTTTGGAAGAATTTGAATGTATAGCAGTTTTGTCAGACCATGAGCAAGACATCAAGCATGTTGTATGGCACCCGACGGAGAATTTATTAGCTAGTTCATCCTATGATGATACTGTTAGATTGTACAAACTGGATGAGGGTGGTGAAGATTGGAGTACGGTTGGTATAATCAATGGTCATGAAGGGACTGTTTGGTGTGCTCAGTTTGAGCACCCCGAAAGTCCATCGGCTGAAGCACATGTAATGAGAATTGTAACTTGTTCAGATGATTGTACTATTAGGATATGGTCATGTAAATTAGATTCAAAAGTCTGCGAAGAGAAAACCAAAGAAAAGCTCCCAAGCTCAATAAGGGTGGATTCAAGTGCTATGGTGTGGGAAGCAGATACTGTGTTGCCCCAAGCACATAAATACGCTATTTATTCTATATCATGGTCAAAAAAAACAGGAAGAATAGCGAGCGTCGGATCAGATGGAAGGCTTGTCGTTTACAAGCAAGCTTCTGGTAAGAATTGGGAAATCGAAACACAATATGAAGGTGCACACGGTGTGAATGAGATAAATTCAGTATGCTGGTGCGAGCTGTCAAACGGAAATGAATTTATTACTACAGCTGGTGATGATGGAAATTTAAAAGTTTGGAAATTATAAATGAATTACATAGACTAATATATGACTAGTTATTCGCGTATCTAGCCGTTAGATTATCAGAAAAGCAAAATAAGTATGATTATTATCCCTAATAAAAATAACAAAATGAAAAGGCAGCATAACATGCGTCCGCTAGATCTCTTTTGATATCGAGAAGCTTTATTTAACTCACTAGAAGCACCGCGTGCATCATCATTGAACCTTAAAATGTTATCTTCTATCGAATCGATCGAAATCTGCTGCTCGTTCACAATGTTATGCAAATTCAGAAATATGTCATTAATTTCTGATATATCATTACTTATGCGATGTATTTCGCGTTCACGTTCCTGAATCATCAATGATTGCTGCTCTAGCTCTTCTGCATTTATAGGTTCATATTCTATTTGAACAGTAACTTGCGAAGGCAGACTATCAGTAGCCTCTGAATGTGCTGTCTGAGCATTCTCTTGCTGACTTTCTAAGTTAGAAATAGTTTTAAGCTGCAACGCTTCTAACTTTTTCTGAAGGGATTGGAACTTCTCCAAAGTATGCTTAACCAGCTTAACCAATATGGATTCTTTTTGTTTTAAATATTTAAGTGTATCATCATCTTCGTGGTTCTTTTCGCATTCTTTAAGGTACACATTTAAGTTGTTAACTGAATCATTAACACTCTTAAAATTAGATGTTCCTTTCCTAAATAGCTCGCCTAGCTTATGAGATAATATTTCTAACTTTTTATCAGCGCTTACATGTTCGTTTTGACTCAAAATGCTCTCAAATTGTTGTAGGAGGCTTCGTATAGAATTTATCTGATTATGATTTATATTGTAAATCCCATTCTCAATTAGCTGAGAATAAGTATCAAACTCTGGGTAGTCTGTATATCTAGCAGAGTTACCAATACCGACTAGCCCCTCTAGATCGTTATTATTATTATAGTTAAAAGACATCCTTAGCTGAACCGGGCTGAATAATCTTAGCTCATGATAAGCGATTCAAATTTATATGGAAAAACGTGACCAAGTAACAAAATCATCTAGAATTAGTTATACAGATGTATATACATATATATGTATAGATATGAGTACACGATCTCAAGGAAAGTTATGTACGTCTATTTAAGCATCTTCAAGCTCAGCCAAATACTTTTCACACTCCAAAGCAGCCATGCAGCCGGTACCTGCAGAAGTGATAGCTTGTCTGTACCTTTTATCCTGAACATCACCAGCGGCAAAAATACCTGGAATAGAAGTACTTGCTGTACCTGGAGTGGTCAAAATATAGTTCTGGTCATCAGTCTTCAATTGATCTGCAAATATTTGGGTGGCCGGGGTGTGGCCTATAGCGTAGAACAAACCATTAACAGGTAAATGAGACTTAGCCTTGGTCTTATTGTTGTATATTTCTAAACCAGTCAAAAGCTTTCCGTCACCCTTGGCCTCAGTTGCTTCAGTATTCCACAAAATTTCAAGTTTATCGTTGTTTTGAACTCTCTTCTGCATAATAGTAGAAGCTCTCAATTGGTCTCTTCTAACCAACATGTAAACTTTCGATCCATACTTGGTCAAGTATAATGCTTCTTCACATGCAGAGTCACCACCTCCAATAACAGCCAATGGCTTTTGTCTAAAAATTGGAACTGCACCATCACAAACGGCACAAGCAGAAATACCCTGTTGCCAGTAAGTCTCTTCGCCTGGCAAATGCATTCTCTTCGCCGAAGCACCAGTAGCGATAACTACAGCATCTGTAGTAATAGCATCACCATCCTCGTTCCATTCAGTCCATAATTTGAATGGTTTAGACGAGAAATCGACCTTAGAAATGGTTTCTGTGATTATCTCAGTACCAAATCTCACCGATTGTTCTCTCATTTGATCCATCAATGTAGTACCGTTTATCCCATTTGGAAATCCTGGGAAGTTCTCGATGTCAGTTGTAGTAGTTAACTGACCCCCGGCTGCGATCCCATTAGCTAACATACCCTCATACATGGTGGGCTTAATTTCTGCACGAGCCAAATAAATAGCTGCAGTATGAGCTGCAGGTCCTGAGCCAATAATTGTAACCTTATGATGAACCATTCTAACACTTAATCTATTAATATTGTTGAGTTTGTATCTAAACTTTATTACCATACAATATAGTAGTGTTAAATTTCCTTTATATATGAAATTTCTCAGACTAAGCCAGAATGAATCTAGGTCCCTGCCTCTCTTCAAATATACGGTTGGCGCACGAAAACATTATAAATTCTTTTTTTTTCATGACTAGAATAACATACTAATGGCGGATGAGAAGAGCATACAACCTGCTTATTAATATGGCCGATACTAATTAGGTCTAAGATTATGATTTCAGTAGAGTATTTGATGAGCTTATGTAGGGTATGTTCAATGTAAAGTTGAAACTTAATTATTATCGATAACTTATTCGTAGCTGGTAAAGTCCAAACAATGTAGTACCATAGCTTGTAGAGGTCTCAGAAAACGTTGATTCCGGGGTGCTTTAATTTGCCGTTTTTTTTTTCACACATGCACTATTGGGATCTGCAATGCTCCTATCAAATTTTGATATCAAATTCCTTTTAACTGGCAAAACATCTGTCTCCGTATTCGGTAATTTATTATACACAGCACTTGAGATCTGAAGGCTGAATAGTTGACATGTACAAGAAATGAAATGTAGATTGCTCTTAGTAAACAGACGTAAAATCCTTGGAAATCCTAGTTAGAAGTGCACAAAGCGAAAGTTATATGTATTCAAATGCTACTATTGTAGAAGAGGGCTGAGAAAATCAATGTTCTTGCGGTTATCTCAGAGAAGAGTCCCTACTACTTACCCAAATATCGGAAGAAATTAATTGCAAAAATATTCTAAGGATTCAATTTTCCTGCCGACAAGGACGAGGCATGTGAGCCCACGAGAAGATATCTCAGAGAAGTTAAAAAGCCATGAACCAGTCACAGCAAAAGAAAGTCATTAACAATTGAGGTATGCTGAAACTTAGGGTTCAATAAAACATAATTCATAAACCATTGTAGACCTTTCCTTCGATTTTCTATCCATGTTACAGATGATAAAAGCCTTTGAAGGTTGAATGAATCTTTAGGTGGTAATTGCGGAATTTCAACGTTTGGAAATGCTTCGATTAATTTGTTTCGAAATCTTTCGATGTCACTGTACCTTTTATATATATTAATCGAAGAGTACATCGATTCATTCAATGTTATCTTTATGCACCAAACAATGTAAGATATCCCATTCTCTCCAGATATCTCGAAGTAATCACCAACTAGTACGCTTGTTATCTGTGAATTTTTAACTTCTTCAGATCGACTATTGTCATCTAATTCAATAGGAACCGGCAACAATCTATTGATTTTAGTTAGCGTATCACTCCTTTTTCTCCTCTGATTGTCCATTTATTTTCGTAAGGAATATTGGTTGTATGATAAGAAGAAAAAATTATCAATTTTGTGTAAAAGAAATTAAGTTCACCTCATATTTTCTTCTACTTAATATAGCATGGATCCTCTCAAAGGAAAATACTCACACCTTCGTAGGTTGTGGCACGTATGGTTGTCTCGAAAGGATATACCTTTCCGTAAGAAATTCTTCATCGGGTATGATTTGCATGGTAATACATATTGGGAATTCTCTGTAGATGGAAACTTGCAAAGGTTAAGAAGAAAGATGGAACCTTACAAACCACAACTATTTAAGGCTGATTACTTCTCTACAATACCACCACAATGGTTGCAATGGTTAAGAAGAACTAGGGACGACCCTCCAGGTTTAGAAGACCTAATAAATGATCAAATTAGGCAGCAAAAAATCAAGATCCTAGCTGCACAAGCTGATAAAAAATGGAAGGATGAGAAGGCACGTTTGGATGAGAAACAAAAGAGAAGTCTTGAAAGTGAACTCCGTAAGGTTGAATTGGAAAAAGAAGCTTTTCGGGAAGCTAGCAGAGAATATGAAAATAACCCATGGAAAAGTGCTGATGAGCACTCAAAACATGCCAGTAAAACCATTCAGACCAGCCAGGTAAAGCCTAGACAATAATTTCAAACAAATATTTAATTTAAAAGAATTCAATACATGTATTTAGTAAGGTTATTATATGCAAATATTCGTACAGAACATTATATGATGATTTAATTTAGCTTTGATTTTATCAAATCAATAAGGTCATTGCTGTATTTTTCTAAGATCTGATCATAACTGTTCGGCTTTGGTATATCATTTGTGGATCCATAATTTGACAGTTGTGAATCTTTTGTTTCAATTTCGTTCAATAAATCAAGTATGCTTAATTGTAAACTTTGCTTTTGTTCATAACTCAACTGGTTCCTTCGAATTCCAGCTTTAATGAAATCTAAGTATGATCTCGAAGTATCTATGAATGTGCCTGGAAATGGCGAACCATCTGGAAATACTTCTACTTCCTCTTCTGTAGAAAGTTTTGCAGAGCTATCTAATGGCTTACCATTATTTACAATAATTGACGATGTAGATAGTGGTATTTTTAGCGAAATACCATTTGGCTGCTTTGGAACACTCTTTTTAGTAACAGGATCTTTTACCAGACTATAATTGTATTTCAGAGGCAGCAAACTTGCAGATTTTTTAGGGGAATTCGATGCAGATTTTTTTGCTTCTAACCTTCTCAAAGTAGCGCTTGAAAGCTTAGGAAGTGGGGAAGGAGAGGCAGGTTGTTCATCTCTAGTCGGCAGACGTAACGTTGGACTTCTTTTTTTCAAAGAGGTTGGCCTGAGATTAGGTGTAACAGTAGCTAAATTATTGTTCAAAATTTTTCTAGTCACTTTGGTAGATTCTGGTGACTCAAAGGAGCGGAAATGCTCTAGTATTGGTGATTCAGTTTTGACAGAATCTTGAGAAATCAGAGCTACCTCTTTAAGCCCCCATCTAAATAAGCACCCTTCAGACCCTATGCTGATGAGTCCATCTAAGGAAGGAGTTAAAAATAAGCCAATTATGGGATCACTATGACCCCAGGCAACATGCAAAGACTTCCCCAGAAAGTAGCTAAATATTCTTAACGATCTATCAGAGCACGAAACAATTATATAGGAGCCAAATACGATAAAATCTTCTACTGTCAAAGAATCTGCTGTTGCCTCACTGAAAAGTTTTAGAGTCCTTTTTAGTTCGAAATTATTCTTCATGTCATATATCAATAGATTTCTGTCAGATGATGAAACAATGAGTTCATCATTGTAAATTTTCATGTTCAATGGAGTGCTTTTGATTGATATTATTTTCTCTTGTTCAATCTTTAGTTGTTCGTTTTCCGAAATCACAGAGTGAACTGATATAGTCCTATCAGTAGATGATACGAATAACATTCCGTTAGAAAATATTGCCTTCAACAAATTACCAGTATGCAATGGAATAGTCTGTAAAATGTCCCAAGATGATGGTGCGTCATATAAGCTACAGAAAAGCTGAATCATCCTGTCTCTAGATATTGTACAAAGGACTTGCCTTTGTTCCACTTCAAAAAATAAGCATTGGTTGACCGATGATGAATGTGCCTTTGTAGAATACTTGGTTAAATAATTCGCTGATTCTTTATTTCCATACTCCACTATCACAATATTGCCTTGCTGATCTCCCGCTGCTAGCAACTTTGAATTTCTAGATACAGCAGTCAAAAAATTGGAATTAAATGTAACATTTCCGAAGGGGATCTCTTTTAAATCACGAAGAGAGATATTGTTATCAGTGTCGATATCAATGACTTTTAGAGAGCCACATTTGGAAAAAAGAGTGATTTCATTAATATCAGTTCCAGGACATGATGAAGTCACTTTTGGAAATATTGCTTCAGTAATAGTCCTTACATTGGCCAGCTTCTTATCAAATAATTTTATACTTCTCTTAGCAGTCAAATATATAATAGAATTAACGTTGAGATCCAAGATTTGAATCACTTCATTATCATACATTATCGGTTTCGTAGGAGACCCTAAACCGTAATTTTTAAGTATTGTTGTCAAATCTGAAACAGAATTTCCCTTAAAAATGATATCTTGAGACGCAACAAGATCTTTAATTTCATGCTTGGCAATATTTCCATTTGTGCTTATCCAAATCGATTGATGTTCCTGATCTACCAAAAACCCATCAATTTTATCAACCTTGATGTTCAAAGACAATAGACTAAGATCCCCCATCTTTAGTATTAATATCTGGTTATGATTTGAATTTATCAAAACTTCCTCCTCGTTTAATATTTCTCCAGAAAAAAAGGCTCCACTTATTAAAGGGCCCAAGTGAACATTCCTACCCTTCAATACAGATGGCCTGAAAGGGGTATTATCGAAATCAATTGACTCTTTAACATTCCACACTTTAAGGAATCTAAGTCCCAACATAACAAGAAAATCCCCATTCCATATTATATCATGAACAATAGATGAGCACTTGTTGCTGGCTTTAAGGCTAATTGTCAGAGAAAGCTTCCAAATGTTCACATAACCGTCGTTTACTAAACCCACTGAGCACAATAACTTCAGGTCAGGCGAAAATTTGATCAAGTTAATTCCAAAAGAGTGATCATATATGACTGCAAAAGGGCCAGATCCCAGATCAGGAGCCAAGGAGAACAATAATATTCTTGGTTGATATCCAGCTTCACCAACAGCCAACATAGTTCTATTAGGAGCTAAACTCAAGCAGTTTACAGTCCTAACCTTCTCTTTTAGTTTTGAAGGCAGTCCAGAATCAGATTCCTGAGATTTCAGCCCAGTTAATTCGCCTTCTTTGATATTATTGGAGCGCCCTCCTGAAAAAATCATTGGCGAAGCTACTTTAGGGAAGCCAAATGAGTCTTTCTGATTATAATCTGCGTTAGATGGATCTTTTTGCATTTCCTGAGCGAGCTTTAGATAAGCATTGGCTGGTGAAATACCCACGGGATGTGTGACCGTTAAGTTAGCACTTAAAAACCTCTGGTTCTTCACGGTAGCACTTGAATCATCAATTTCGCTAATAACAATACCTCCACTTGCAGTATAAGCTATGAGGTTCTTTTCGACGGCTATGTGGCCCGACTTAGTAGCCGATGTTCCAATTACATCATGGAAATCTAAGCAAACATCACTACATAATAAACCTATTCTTGATTCAGATGTAAGGTTTGTTGTCATGATAAATGAAAGCTAAAATCATCACAAGCCTGGAGGTAACTGCCATTACAAAAACGTAAACATAGATCTCAAAACTTGAATTACACAAAGACGATCGTTTTTGATCACTTTATTCATCTCAAAGGTAAAGATTGTATGTCAAACGAAATAGCCTTATCATTAGAAGAAACCAATAAGTTAAGAGCTAGAATAGGGCTTGATCCAATTCCTTTAGAATCAAATAAGAAGTCTACTTCTGTAGCGGATTCAACATCGAGCTTAAGCTTATTGCCTCGAGTGAAAGAAAAACATGGTGAAATATCATTAAGTCTTGAGAATACCAATAAGCTTAGGTTATCACTTGGATTGAATCCTATTCCTGACCCTGCTTTGAATAAGGTGGTGAGTAAAACTGAAAATAATGATCATCGCAACGAAAGAAAAGGGCTAGAAAATCAAAGTCTGAGTGTGGAAAGGGTAAATGCATCCAATAATAAAGTAGGAACATCTTTAAATAAAGATTCTAAATCATCTACATCAGATGAAAATGATATAAATGTTTCTAAGGGATATGATTTGGAGTCTTGGATTTCACGAGTAGGCACTGGTATGTCTAATGACAAAGAGGCTTCGAAGGTCAAGACCGCTACTAAGAGACACTCTACTACAGAACTAGATGGAATAGAAATCTCACATACACAAAATAGTATGAGTGTCCTTAAAGATAATGATGTGTTAGTTTGGGAGGACTCCAACATATTGGATGATAATCTGGCTAAATTGATCAACACTGCGCTTGTAAGTCAAGAGAAATTGGAAAATACTATATCTCAGAAGGAGAAAATAAAAAATAGATTATCTAGATCTAAGCACGCTCTTCCTAGTGATATATTAGAAAATACACATGGTGAGGGAGATGATAGTGAATATCGTATCAAAATACAAAATTCAGAAATAAATACAAGAAAAAATTCAGATCCTTCTGACAATAGCATCCCGAAATACTCAGAATTTTTTTCAGAAATAATTCAAGAAAATTTACCAAAAGACGTGGGCCGCCATGAAGCAAATAAGCCTATTACTAAGATGAAAAAAATGAAGAAAAATAAAAATGCTAGCAAGTCTAGAAATAAATCAGTTGAGAAACCTGAAGTAATCGATACAAATGTTGCTGGAATAATTGATTTAACTCACACAGATTCTAATGATATCTTAGAGGAAGAAAATGCTCTTAAGAATCGTCTAAAGCAGAGTAGGGGCTCTATGCTACTAAAAAGGTCTAAAATAACGCCTGAGGAACTAGCATCTGAAATCTCGGATGCTAAACGATTTAAAGAAGCCCAAGAATCAGAGGCTGCCACCATCAAAACGCATATAAAGGATTCAAAAACTCAATTCAATGATATTGATAATTTTCTTACATCAATTAATCATGTCCAAAAAGAAAAGAAAAATGGGAGTATGGACACAGGTACTAATCCAGCCGGGGCTCTGGCAGAACCAGTTGAATTTCTGGACCACACAAATCAAAGTGTAGGGTTAGCAAACCATACAAATGAGGCCACTGAAGTTACTACAACCCTGATAGGAAGCATAGCATCTACGTTACGTATGCTAAAGCAGAATTCGAAAATAGAGTCGAATTCTGACAATTCTAAAGCCGAAAGAGAATACAGAAAGTCTGTAGACCTTTTTAAATTCAATTTATCCATAGAGGAAAGACTACTTAGATCTGATCTTCAAAATGATAAAGACTTCTTATCGAAGCCAAAAGAAGAGAGAGAATCTTTATTTAAAGATTATTTAGAAGTAAGGTTAACTGAAAAAGGAATTATTCCTCCTAGCATAGAAGATTTTTCGCAAAACCCTTCTACTCATTATGATCCTAAAGTTTCCCTTACTTACATGGATGAATCAGGCGAGACTCTTAATTCCAAAGCTGCATTCAAGTTCCTTTCGCATAAATTTCATGGCAACGGTATGAAAAAGTCAAAAAAATGATCACAAAGTGCCTCAAAAGGAAATTTTAAGTTCGTTATGCTGATCTTTTAGATTATCCTGCATATACATATGTCCGACTACGGTAAGGTTATAGCACTAAGTATTTCTTAAATTTTACTGTTTTATTCCGACGTAAAGAAGTTGAACAGATCCCATAATGACAAGACGGGCTTTGCTTCAAATAGGTGGAATGACATGTAGTTCTTGCTCATCCTCTATCGAAGAAGCAGTTCGAAGTATTTCTGGGGTTGAAACTATCACTGTCTCATTGCTAACTGAGCAGGCAAATGTGGTGTATGACGATAAAATGGTAGACATCAAAAGTATTAAAAGCCTGGTTGAGGATTGCGGGTTTGATTGTAAGATTAATTCTGATAAACCTGAGCAAGTTGTCTTAACTAAACTAATCTTAGAAGTGGAAGGAATGTCTTGCGGATCTTGCTCTGCTTCTATTTCCGCTGCATTGGAAAAATTAGAGGGTATCAAGTCTGTGTCTATATCGGTTTTAAGTTGTGAAGCTGTGATAATTTATAATAAATATATTATTTCTGAGTCGGATATTATAACTTCAATTCAAGATTGTGGGTTTGGAGCTAAAGCGGTGTCATCGAAAAAGAATTCAACTATAAATTCGCAATTAATGGTAACTAGGGTATCAGTAAAAGGGATGACTTGCGGAGGATGCTCCCTGTCTATTGTTAGTTCTTTAGAAGCAATTCCTGAAGTCATTAAAGCTTCTGTTTCTTTATTAACTGAAGAAGCTTATGTACAACATACGCCTTCAATTTCGTCTGATAAAATAGTAGACATTATACATGATTGTGGTTTTGAGTCCTCTTGCATTGAATCCAAATTTGAAAATAAATATAGGTTTGCTTCTAGCACTAATCCTGGAATCAGCCTTGAAGCTGAAGAAGAACATGTTAACTTTCAAATCTATGGCATAAACGACACAGTTGATATTGTTGGTCTCGAGTATAATATAGAAGCCTTGCTAAGTAGTTTTCCTTCTGTTATTGATTATAATCTCTCATTTCAGAACAGAGGGGACCTAGGGACTGCCCTCGCTCAGAATTCTTCAAATTCTAATGCTATTCAAGCTATACGCTCGAGAGAAATAGCCGAGGTCCGCCCTGATGTTGATAATCTTATTGATGAAGTATCTGTCACATATGACGCATCCATTTTGGGGATCAGAGAATTGGTTACTGCGTTGAATGCTGTACACGAAGGTGTGAGTTTTGTTATAATGAATTCAGTTGATCTGACCTCTACTGCACAACTCAAGCTCCTTTCAAAAGTAAAAGATATAATATTTTGGCGGAGGACATTCTTGATGTCTTTACTATTCGGATTTCCCGTGGTAGCGTTGGACTATATAGAAAATACCAATTTCGCTCGCAAGCTTATGATCCTTCCAGGGTTATTCTTGGTTCCACTTATAGAAGCTATCATGTCTACGTACGTTGTATTTTGGCTTGGAGATGTGTTTCTTAAAAAATTTCTTTTTTATATCAAGAATGGAGCACGAAATGCAAGCATGGATGTCTTGGTCACGATTTCTGTTATGGTTTCATATATTTTTTCCATGGGTTCAATGTTAATTTGCATTATAAAAAGAGAAAAAGGTAAACTGCCTAATTTGTTATTTGGTACTGGTTGTATGGTTTTGATATTTATTTCATTGGGTAAGTGGCTTGAAAACAGAGCCAAAGGGGCCACCTCTTCGGCATTATCCAAGCTTTTAACATTGACTCCTACAACCTGCACAATTGTGGAGGATGAAGATGCATATATGGAATTTTTGAAGAATGCCGAAGGAAATGAAAGTGCCAATTTGGCTTCGATTCCAACTAAAATGATTAGTATTGATCTTGTTCAGACTGGTGACATAGCTGTTGTCCTACCAGGTGCAAAGGTTCCCGCTGATGGTGTTATAATACATGGCTCAACAGAGGTCGATGAATCAATCATGACAGGAGAAGCATTGCCCGCTTTCAAATCAAAGGGAGATCAAATTGTTGGCGGAACAATAAATACTTCAGGAATTATTCATATGAAAGTAACACGAACAGGAAAAAAATCGCATTTGCAACAAATAATTAACTTGGTTAAAGAATCCCAAATAAAAAAGGCACCAGTACAGCGGTTTGCTGACTATATAGCTACGAGATTTGTTCCTGCTGTACTAATTATGTCAATGGTCACATTTTTGAGTTGGTGTTTAATTTGCTATTTCATTGATACAACTAATCTTCCGGCAATGTTTCAAAAAGATACTAATGGAAAATATTTCGTATGTTTAAAATTTGGCATTTCTGTTATTGTGGTTGCATGTCCTTGTGCATTAGGGCTTGCAGCTCCTACAGCTGTAATGGTAGGAACAGGTGTTGGTGCCGAGAATGGTATATTTATTAAGGGTGGTGATATATTAGAGAAAGCTCAGGACATCAAGGTTATTATGTTTGATAAGACTGGGACGCTTACTACCGGTTTAATGACAGTTGTATCTTATAATACAAAACTTGACCAATCTTTAAATGTCAGAAACTGGTGGAGTTTAGTTGGTGGCTTGGAATCGAATTCTTCACATCCTGTAGCGCGAGCAATAGCACAGCACGCACGTTCTGAGCTTCAGATAAGCTTTGAAGAGGATACATTTGATGTCATAATATCTGACTGCGAAACAATCATTGGTAGTGGTATGAAAGCTAATCTTAGTCTATTATCTTCAAAGAAAAATTAT
Organism: Debaryomyces singareniensis; assembly: GCA_031081795.1. Taxonomy (NCBI): domain Eukaryota; kingdom Fungi; phylum Ascomycota; class Pichiomycetes; order Serinales; family Debaryomycetaceae; genus Debaryomyces; species Debaryomyces singareniensis. Next base: position 826,454 of record JARYSX010000004.1, read on the forward strand.
CATTTGTGCATAGGCAATATGCGTCTTATTCAAAATGAATATCCTGATCTAGTTTCTGAGATAAATGAACATATTACATCAACATTGAAAGATTCGCTGAATACAATTGTGCATGTGGTTGTTAACAACTCTTATACAGGTTACATTGAATTGTCTGACACTGTTAAACCAGGAACTAAAGAATTAATAAACTATTTAAGGCTTGAAAAGAATTTTGAAATTGGAATGATTACAGGTGATAGCAAAGCACCAGCACTCAAGATAGCTAAAGAGATTGGAATTCCAGACTGTAATACATTTTATGAGGTTCTTCCAGCAAACAAAGATAAGGTAATTGTTGACTTACATTCTAGGATTTCTGATGGCCTGAAGAGTATAGGTATAGCCTTTGTCGGAGACGGGATTAATGACGCGCCTGCTCTAGTTCAAGCTGATATTGGAATGGCCATCAGTAGCGGTACCGATATCGCTATTGAATCTGCCGATATAGTATTGTTGGATGATGGTTACCATTTTTCTGGCCTTGTTGGTGTTCCTTTATCATTAAAGTTGTCCAATGATACATTTAAGAGAATCAAGTTGAATTTTTTTTGGGCAATGCTTTACAATCTGATCATGCTACCATTTGCAATGGGATTCTTCATTCCTTTTAATATTGCGTTGCCCCCGGCAGCAGCAGCTTGTGCTATGGCTTTTAGTTCTTTAAGTGTGGTAACTAATTCCTTGTTGTTGAAGAAATGGAAGCCAGTAAAATTAAAGGACATAGCTATGAGTTACATTCAAGATTTGGAAAAGCATAATTATTTAAATTTGAAAACGGCAACATATTCTGATTTTATAGAATTCGAAAACAGAAAATCTTTGCTCAAAGGATTTTCAATATCATCTTTGTTCAAAAGAAGAAGAAATAATCAAAACCGTTATGAATTATTGCCCACTTCTTACTAGAATTGTTTAAAGTATAGTCTATTATTGGTATCTTTTTTTGTGTTATTTGGTTTTGTGGTATTTCAATTTCTGGTCTCGCCATCTTGTCTGCCAACACAGAAAACCTAATTCTAGGATTAAATATGTCCTGCTTAGAATGGTCCAAGAAGCATATCATGTTGTAGACATTATTAATATTATATATTCACATGTCATATGAGTTAAGCTGTATATACAATTTTTTTTTGAATTTTTTCTGCAAAATATGAAAATTACTGTATATTTTGAATTCTAAGTTATCTCATCACGAATGTACAGCAGAAGTATCTGCAATAAACATATGTAGATTGTTCTGTTAATTTAAATATAAAATAGTAATTTGCAGCCATCTTGCTATAATTTATCCATGAAGATAATAACGGCATTAATTGTATCAAACGCTTTTGCATGCGCTGTGTTTGCGGCAAATGTCCAAGTAGGAAGCGATAAACTATACCCTAGTAGCGCTCATATCCCAAGAGAAGAAGAAATACAGAACTCAGAAAGGAGCCTAAAAAGCTTTTTTAAAAAGCCGAATACGATTTCAGAAGCAAGGACCTTAAGAAAAGTTCTACTGATGGTGGATGAAGCAGAATTGGAAACTAAAGAACCCGTTCAAGAGATAAGCAAAAGAAGCTTAGTTGAAGAATTAATGGTCAAGGTTTTTTTCGCTCTTAAAAGATCAGGATTAATTAATTCAATTATCCGGATGTCATTAACAGACGAAGAGGTTAGAAAAGCTGTATCCCAAATTACCATAGATTTAGTGGAAGCTGATGTCATTCCCTATGAGGAAATTTTTGAAGCTTTAAAAGAGTCTGGTTTGGCGATCGACGTCATCCGGTTTACGCTCACAGATCCAGAAACTCGCAGCGGACTAGTCGAGTTTGTGAAGGAATTAATTCCGCAACTCGTCGAAACAGGCGACATCGATCACACATTTTTGAGCACTATTTCCACAGAGCCAACCAATTACACTTCAATATACGCTACAAGTAAGTCAAGTTAATAAAATAGTACAATTGTCAAATTAAAGTATGTAATAACTAGCTTACAAAACTTACATAGCCAATAAAGCACCAGCAGCAACAGCAGCGAAACCAGCAGCGTATTGACCATTAACAGCGGCACCAGCAGAGTAAGTGGAAACACCGTGAGTGGTGGTGTTAGCAGCAGTAGAACTCTTGTATGGACAGTTGGTAACGGTGGTGTCACATTCGGAGATGGTGACTAAAGTAGAAGTGCTGTCAACTTTGGTGACAGTAGAACCAGCTTGAGCGGAAGCAGCGATAGCAGCAACGATGGCGACAGTAGAGAATTGCATTATATAAATTAGCGAATGTGTTTGTTAGATTAAATCTACGAAAGGGAAAACCTGGCTTTATATAGATTTTACCTCAGCAAAGATATTTTGGAATGTACCTAAGAGCGGTGCCATATGTCTGAGAATTTAAAAGAGCTCTGCTACACATGCAGTTGATGACATTTTCGATGACATTTTAGGTAGTTATATTTCCTAAAGCAATTTGTCTAGGCACTTCAAAGTTCTAAAATAAAACTAAATCCGGCATATAGAGTTGATCCCATTTCTTTAAGATACAATTTGACGCTATGTATGTGAAATTTTTGTCGTGTTTTTTAGTCATTCTGTAAGACGTGCAGAGGAAACATCAAAAATACAGAGAACCAGGAAAAGAAGCAAAAAGGAGTGTATTTCAATTTACGCATCTGACGAGTAAATGCAATATCGAGCGATAAGTAAGCTTTTTTCTTCTTCAAGTTTATTTATAGCAAGTTTCATAGACTTTCAAAACATACTCAGGCGTCGATCAGCTGACTGAAGAATTTATTTTTCAAAGGCACTTAAGATTGTATGCACTCAAGTTTATTATTCAACAAATTACGTATATAGAATTGTATGTAATAGTTGGTAAATAGTGACTAAAAGACTTGGACTAATGAAAATTCGATCTTGGTGAAATATGCTTTCTGGAATACCAGTCAATAAAACCCTTTAAAGATAATCTTACTCTTCTAGCGTCTTTATTTGGAAGTGCCACTGATAATGTTTTAATGAGAGTTTCTACTTCCTTAGAATCCACATTGGGGAGACCCAGAGCTGTTTCGTAGAGCCTATTCATCAGAGCGGGCGTATCTAGGATTATGGACAAAGTTTTAAAAAGCAATTCAATTCCGTCGTCTCTTGTGTCATGAGGGAATCTGAAAATTAAGCCTTCCAACAAAACTTTTATAAAATTAGAGCCGCAGTAGGATTGTAACAAGTTTATCACAGTTTGTTGAACTTGTTCAGGAGTATGCTGCAAAACAGAAATAGGAGGGTTATGATTTCCCCAAGAAACTAAGTCCAACTGAAAATATAAGCAGGAGGATATAGGTTCAAACTGATCACTCAACGATAATGTTCTTAAGCTCGCATCCATAATTTTCTTTATTATTTCGTTTTGGAAAAATTGAATGGGAAAGTACATCATTAGATCATCTGCCATATTAAAAAAGTTCTCAAGCATGTCTGGAATATCTTTTAAAGAATATTCATTATCGAAATATTCAAAAAATTGATTACATTGAGAGACTCCAAATTGAAACGTCGCCTCTTTCACTTCTTTAGAAGTATATTCATCACCGAATTCACGTAAAACTGATGCTGAGACCCATAGGTAGGTGCTGTTGTGCGTTCTTTTGTAGCCATCATGTAAAAACTGCGCAATCTGAGCTAATATGGGAAGAAGATAGGTGCTAAATGCCTTAATAGCATGTCGTAACATAGATAAAAGCCTTTCACTCACCTCAGAAGAGCCCGAGAGTCTAATAGAAAGTTCCATTAGCAATGGCCAGACGTTTTTTGTGAATAAATCACAAACAAGATTTGAAGGGGCATCAAAGCTTTCACATTTAATAATGCTTAAAAATATAGTTATAATTTCTATCTGATCACAGAGATACTTACACCCACTTCCATCTTTGGGATCAAGGTTCAAAGCTTGTTGCATGACATTTATCGCTGGCTTCCAGAATATTTCACAAGCTTCAGATATATTTTTAGGGGGAACTCGCTTAACAACATATGCCAATCCTTCAGCTAGCTCATATAACGAGGTGCTATCTATTTGTTCTCTTACCTGCTCATATAGTAAATACAATTGCTCCAAATAATCTACCAATAAAGGAGCACAATCCTCACAAAAAAACATTAATGAATGGGCTGCAGCCTTCAAAATATCGTTTGCAGATTGTGCATTATATATTTCAAACCCCTTTATGATGTAGTTTAATTGAGGCTGCAAATATTGGGGGTTGTTCGATGTCCAAAGCGAGTAACGTCCCAAAACTAATGTAGTGGCATATCGAATTTTTGGGTGTTCGGGTAATTGAATCAACACTTGCATAACATTAGGCATTATAGAGCCTTCTTTGACTGGAACTTCCCGAGCCATAGCTCTCATTGAAAACAATGGTGCTTCCACTGATTGCCATTTAAAATTCTTTGAACTTTCAGCTATAATATTATGAATAATACCAAGGGGAATGCTTAATGCTGAAGTAGCGCCCACTACTGCACAACAGTCTTTCAAAACGTCACCCATTTCATACCTGAATTCCTTGAATTTATCCTCCTGTTCTCTATCCCCTTCAAAAAGATCATCAGAATCACCGTCAACTATTGGATATCGTAAATGCTTAATAATAACCGTGATAAGAGCCGAATAAATGTCCTTAAATGCTTCTCTTGAAGCGTGGTACTTTTCTAAACAGATCATTTGTTTTAACAAATACCAGAAATAAAATGCATATTTGGAAACATCTAAATCTTCTTCGTATTTCGTGCATTCCAATAAAATTTGAACTAGAGGCATAAAATGTGTAGGATTCTTTGCTATTAATACATGCCAAGATTCCCCAGCTTCAACATACAACCTTGCTAAGCTTGCAAATATATCAGGGTCTGAAAGCATACCCTTAGAACTTGCAAATTCATTAATGTTGAGTAGCTGTTTAAATAATGCATCTATTAGCTCATGGTTTTCTATATCTTTAGTTTCCCGAACAATTGTGCACAAGCATTCAATTGCTGCATCAAAGGCGTCAGGAAGAGCTAAAGATTGAAAAATCAAGTCAGTGAAAGTATTAATGTTCAAAATTCCTTCAACAGGGGATTCCTTTATCCAACTGTTTAAGCAATCTAAAACAAGAGGACGCATCGAATCCAAATTGGCATTTTCAATCAAGTTTTTTAAGACAAGTAACACGCTTTCAACTTTTTTGGTGATGAGCTCATTACACCTATTATTGTACTCATCATCAGTTAATGATGTCCTATTAAGTTCAGACAACTCTTCAGGAAGTATTTTTAGGTATTCCAATAAGCATGGAACATAGTCTAACGATTGAGAAAACCTCGCTATTATGTCTCCAACGGGATCAACCCAGTCCTGATATTGAAGAGATAAATATACTAATGCAATAGATAATTGAATTCTAATAACCCTTTCTTGCCTGTGAAAGAACGTCCCCAAGAGCTCCATTAAAGTCACCTTTAGACCCTCTCTGTCATTTCCTGGAATCTGACTAAGATCATAATGAACTTTTGCTCGTAAGGTATTCGCTGCAAACATCTTAGCAGTAATCTCATCATCTGTGCTACATAATATCTTATGTGAGATGTTCCATGCTTCATTTGACTTCTGGAATTTTTCTAAGTAACTCATTGCTGCCCTCTTCTCTTCCTGAGAAGAGCCAGAGTACATGGTCCTGAGTGCATCGAGAACTTTCTCATTTGTAATATCCATACTATTCTTGGAGTTACTTATTCACTCTTAACGAATTCGGGAAGTATATATCTGAGTATTCTAGGAGGATACCTTATTACGAAAACCTTATTTTTCAGTATCTTGACTCCCGAGTTTTGTGATCTCTATCGTCTTTGTGCAACTTTTTTTATATACTCTTTTTGGTGAGAGCATTTCAGATTCGATTCCCTTTGTGTTAGTTGTGAATTTTAACCCGAGTCCAACTTGGGAAGAAACTCGTTATATTAAAATTGAATCGGTTTCAGCCACGTGACTTGAGAAACGGCATAGCTAATTGTTTGGCTTGCAAAATTATCAAACATCAACATCCTAATTTTCTAGAAGATATTAAGTTCAAAAAATTGTTGTCATGGCTAGACCGATTGTTATTTCAGGACCTTCAGGTACAGGTAAATCTACCATGTTGAAGAAGTTGTTTGCAGAATACCCGGAAAGATTTGGGTTTTCAGTTTCTAACACAACCAGAAACCCAAGAGCAGGTGAAACCAACGGAGTTGACTATAACTTTGTGAGCGTGGATGAGTTCAAAAAAGGAATAGAAGAAAAAAAGTTCATTGAATGGACCCAATTTTCGGGTAATTACTACGGTACATCTTTCAAGGCTGTAGAGGACGTGACGAAAAAGGGCAAGCAGTGCCTATTAGACATAGAATTAGAAGGCGTTAAATCAGTCAAGAATTCCCATTTAGACGCTAGGTTTTTGTTCATCAGCCCTCCTTCGATGGAAGAGTTGAGACTGAGATTAACCAAGAGAGGCACTGAAACACCCGAATCTATAAACAAAAGATTGGAAGCTGCTGAAAGAGAAATGAGGTTTGCTGAAACTGGCGCTCATGACAAAATCATTGTCAATGATGATTTGGAGAAGGCTTACAAGGAATTCCGTGATTTCATTTTGGAGAACTAAATACTTCATTATTTGACGTTCAGACCATACCTCCAACAGCTATTAGCATCGTAATTTAATACATAGCTTTTATACCTAATTAGACATGTTTCGTCTTAGCAAAGGCATCAAGTTATACTATACAATCACGTGACATAATTGGTAGAAGGAATATAGATATACTTAACGTTACTGGATAAACTATTATAGCAACAAAATGACTACAAGACTACCATCCTTTTTCGATTTAGGTACCAACGAAGAGTAAGGCTACAATTAGTTTCTATTTGCTCCAATATACTAATATTTTAGTGATGAGGACATCATACAAAAGATGCTCTTCAAGTGCAAGCAACAACCTCTAGTTCCGGTAGGTACTCTCTTGACTACTGGTGCAATTATTTTAGCAACGAGATCAATGAAAAAGGGCGACAGAATAAAAACTCAGCTTTACTTTAGATATCGTGTAGGATTTCAGCTTGCAACCCTTGCAGCCTTGGTTATAGGTGGAATGTACTTTCAAACAGAAACTATTGAGCAAAAAACATCTCGAGAAGATCAGCTTAGAGAGAAAGCAAAACAAAGAGAGAAGCTTTGGATTGAAGAGCTCGAGAGACAAAATGATATCATGCAGCTAAAGAAGAAGAGATTGGAAGAATCTAAAGCTGAATTAAAGAAATTAGCATCAAATGGATTTCCAGATGCTAAGAAGTCTGACTCTCCAGAAAAAGAGGATACATAGTAATTATAATGACATATTGGGATAGTTTGTAAATAGTTAGTACTTTTAAATTTATATTTGATGTTAATTAATATAAATATATGCAGCTTTGATGATTTCTTATCTTTTCATTTACAATAGTTACGAACTCAAGATAATAGATACGAGCTTAAGCAAATTGTGTAAGCCGACCTAACAGTTTCAGACAGCATCATGTCTATTCAAGAAAAACAATGAACATAGCCAATTTATCTTTGAAGTCTTCTAGTGTTGATTCTTCAATGGTCAAACCATCATTATCATTCAATATTTCCTCTTGCTCTTTAAGTTCATCTATAGAAGGAAGCAATTGATTTTCTTCAGAGATGGTATGGATATAGCTACTATCTGGTGATGTTAATGTCTCTAATATTGTATCTTCATAAAATCTTAAAAATCTTTGTTGTAACAGTAGCTTTACTATGGCGGTTGGTACTTCAAATGCCAAATGATCCCAGCTCATTGATTTGAAAACCAGAAAATCAAACTTATTGGCAAGTAACTTTGCACTATCACAAGATATTTCTTCATGTACCAATAATGCAAGATATGCGTTATTATTAATCGCCTTAATTGAATCGAACAAAGTAATAATATTATCGACTTCTTCAGGAGTTACGAAACTCACTTGAAAGCATATCAATTCAGCTTGGACGATCTTGGAAAGATGAGCAGAAATTACCAGCAGCCAATGCTGTAGTTCACTCAAATCGATTATTTGGGATTGGTAATCCAATTGACTGGCATGTATTGCACTATAATTAAGTACAATCGAATTTTTTAAATCAGAACTTATTCTTTCAAGAATAGCCACAGGATCGAGTTTGTAACTTCTGCTGAAAGAAAATACATATGAATCTTGATCACAGCAAAGCTCAGTCTTTAATCTAAAATTGACCGCAGCATATAACAGCCAAAACAGACTCGGATCTGCAGAATTGTCAGTTAAAGAAATTGGGTTTTGTACATAGCTCAAGTGTCTACTAGTTTTTCGAAATTTATTCACTCTTTCTTTCGCTCCATCAATGACTGATAAGTTCGAGACGCTAAGTTCAACATTCGCAACATTAGAATCGATCAATAAATTTTCATCAATTAGGCTCTTACTCAGTATCCGAGATTGAAAATCACTTTTTGAATAATTAATTCTTTCTTTAGCTGGTAGCAAAGGGAATTCTAATTGGAAATTTAGTTCATCTTGATAACGAAGGTGACCTTCAACCATACAAAGCCTATTCATTTATACTCATTAATTTGAAGCATATAAAGATAACGAAATTATAACCTTTCAACTCTTCCTACGTATATATTTATTATATATGAATGTTTAAAGGCTATATTCACTATCAGTTCTTCCATATACTAGGAAAATTTGCAATAATAGCACCATTAAACGTGACTTTCAGTAATAGCGCGACATCAACTTGTTGAAGGCATCTTTATTGTAGGGGAAAACATGCATAATTCTAATTGTCAGCTCCATTGATATCGTAGTTCTTGAAGAAAATATAGAGATCTTCCATCATGTCGATGATACCATGACTTCCATTGTCCACTGGAGAATTATTTATCTTGTCAAAGTAGAGGGCTTGAACCATTGATTGTACTTTGATTAAGCCATCTTTGGCAACTAGATCTGCTAAGATATTGATCAAGGAGGGAGAAAAATCGCAATACCACCTATGGTTCCACACTAAAAGCTTGATACAACACTCTAATATGTTTTCATTTAATTGATTTACGGTTTTTGTAAAATTTGGCGTGTATGACAATGATGTAGAATGTACTGATGTCTTGTTTAATAACTTTGTTCTCTCCATTTGATAGTATTTTAAAATCTCTCTAGTAGATCTGGCGGAAAACCTCCCACTCAAAGCGTTAGTAAAGGCAATGGAGCCCTCTTTGAAGTGTTTAAGTCTAAATGCTGTTAGGCCAAGTATTTCCCATTCTAAAGTTGTCTTTTTATATTCTACCTGCTGTGCCTGGAAATGCATGTACTCGGCTTGCCACATGGTATAGACCTTTAAGTCCTCGTAAAGCAACATAAATAAATTATCTAACCATCTTTCACATAATCGTTTCTTTCTGAAATCGTTCTCAACATCTTTGGCTTTATTTTTAACCTTTTGATCATCCTTAGGAGATACAAGAACACTGGTTGAAGAGTTATCATTTTTGAGCGAATTATTGTCGGGAGAAAGCCCTTCACCTGATACCGCAATTGTAGAATTCTGTCTTGAATAACCGTTACTCGTATTGTTTTTATCTTTACGATACTCTTCCTCCATGACAAAAACTTTTGCTCTGTACTTAAGGAGCAATTCCCAACCTGTCTTATTAACAATTTCTGTCAACAAGTCATATGCTTTCGCAAACGTAGACTTCAAATTTGCGGCAGGCAAGTTCGCCAATTGAGGATCCAAACTTCTTTGTTCGAGAGAGATTATATTGCTTTGTAAAGAACTGACTTCTTCAAGAGTTACATCAATAGGTGAGGGTAAATGGAGGTCTTCATAACCAGATCTCAAGTTAATAATTCTCTTCAATGTGAATTTTTCTCTATGTGAATTCATTGGGCAAGAATTTAATGTGAGGAGAGCATTTTCGTAATCTTGGAGCTTGATGTACACTGTTACAAGGATAGCCCATGTTTTGAAATCAGAGGGTGATGCTTTGACTGCATCAATAGCTACGCTTAAAGCTAAGTCATACTTTTTCTTATCCATAAGAAATTGAGCTTGTAATATGAGTAATTCTGAATCATAACGGTTTTCCTTCAATCCCGCATTTATTGCTTGTACTGCTTTTACTTCTTCATCCTTCATGAATAATACACGTGCAATCAAAGTGATAACACTGGCCTCGTTCTCACGAAGCCTATATAAAATTTCAAGACCTTTATCATAAGATTGAGTGAGTGAAATGCATTTAAGAAAACCGTCCACTAAATAGTTGCAAATCAAAGTGGGCAGAGGCATTTCAACTCCACAGCCTAACTTAGTTCCCTCCCAAAATAATTTTTCAAAACCATCCAAAAAATTTTCTAAGAGCTCTTTAGATTCAAGCCCATTATTGAAAGGGTTAATTTTACGTATCTCAACAAGGCCCCCATTCTTACTCGAGTCATCATCATCAGAATCAAGAACACATCTAACAATAGAGCAAACAAACGCTTCAAGCCAAAGGTTTTCCAATTCGTTGGAGCTTAGCTTCTCTTGTATAAGTTTACCTTCGGAGTTCACAACTGAACATTCAAATTTACCTGGAATATGCACGGTAACTCTCATATCTACCTTAGAGAATGCGTTATAAGTACAGTAATTCAATTCTGGAACCTTCCAATGCTTTTTTTCTCCAAACCAATATTGCGACTTTGACGTGATCAAGTTTGCTAGACTCTGTAAATGAACAGCTATAGAAGCCGAGTTTGAAGTGTTCACACCTGTAAAATACAAAAAGGTTCCAAGCTCTCCATTCTTTTTTGAATTAATAGATTCCTTATGAATATTACAAAGGTCGGCAGGCCCTAAGTCAGAAATAGAATGTAAGCTCCCGGTTCTTTCAATTACGGAAAAATCTGGGTATTCTTCTGTCGCTCTTTTGAAATGTTAGTACCATTTTTCAATTGAAAGTTATTCTCTGCTATAATTCGAATACATACTCTGGAATAGATGATAATGTCGTTTGAAGCATTTCTAACTATTTCAACAGAATCTGTTTTATTATTCTTATTTCTATAGTTGTTAGTTCTACAAGGTACTGTTTGTTGTACTTATCTTGTCCACCAAAAGTGGGCAACACACTACCATAAATATAGACCATAATATATGGTTCCTGAGTAAGATATATAACTAGCTTCACCACTGAAAGATGAACAGTTGCGTTTCAATGATCAAATTCTTAACTATGCGCTATATTGAATGTATCTAACGTAATTAACTAAGAAGATACAAGTAAATAATTGGTCTCAGAATTTAAGCCATGCAGGGATTTCAGAAAGTACGACAGAATCTTCACATGAGCTTTCATATTCTTTGCTTTTTAGTCAGATCGCCACTAGGCAGGTCATATTCTTCTATTTCATCATCTATATTGTCCCAGTCTCTTGCTGTTAAGCAATATCTTTCAGATGGTAAATTCAAGCCCCATTTTGGAGTTATTTGTGGTAATGGCTTCGAATTACGCTCATGTGCTAATTCTAGTAAAAGCTCCTTGGGTGGAGTCGGCTTAAACTGATAATTTGTTCTTGCAGCGATTGCCAATCGAATATCATCTGTATTCACAGTGCTGTTGGCTGTTGAATTCAAATTAGCATTTGAGCTTAACTGTTTTGCATGATCATTATAAATAAGTGAATCTTTTAGTATAGATGTTGTGTATCCTTGGTTATGTTAGTTATTGTTCATTTTAGTGAAAAATACATTCACAATTTTTAGACGTTTTAAACTATGAATCGTGAAAAAATCATTAAACTTACGATGTGCAAAGTCCATTAATTGTAAAGGAACATAATCTTCATAACTCTGAACACCCTGTGTTGCAAATATTAAATGAAGCAAACGTACGTCCCTTGGCACAACATTCTGCTGCGCTTGATTAGTATCGCTTGAATCTGTGACAAAGTTAGCTTGTGTCATGTTAGATTGAGATTTCTGAGTTGTCATTATGAATAAAGTGTTGCTTTATTACACTTTAAAAAGTATATTGGATTAATCAATATTAACTATTGATATACTTTACGACACAGTTGTAGAATAATTTCGATATCTAACATTTGAGATGTGCGCGAAACAAATGAAGATCAGATCCCTAGTTCCTTTTCAATGACAGTTAATCAATACGATAAGGTAACAGAAAGGCCTGATGACCTCGAAGTAGAACCACCAAAAGAAGAGTTCAATAGAATTGACCTCAAAAGAATCTTGAAAAGGACCACATCTGCGAAAGGAACGGCTGTTATAATCTTGAATCAACCTATAGGGTTATTGGACATAGATCAGATTTGGAATACAGCAGAACTATATATTTGTGCAGACGGTGGAGCTAATAGGTTATATGACCACTTTAAGGATGAAGAAAAGAGGGCATGCTATATTCCAAATTTCATCGTAGGTGATTTGGATTCGTTGAGAGAAGAAGTGAAAGTGTATTATCAATCCAAGGGTACCAAAGTCATTCCTCAATATACGCAATATGATACGGATTTCAACAAGTCAATGTGTGTAGCATATTTATACTTTTTTTCAGATGAACTGAGGCTGCTTTTGGAGGGTGAGATAGACAATAACAATGGTTTACAAACCCTAATGGAACTGTATGGAACGAGACAATATTCTTGTGATATTTACTACTACATTTTAGGAGGAATTAACGGTAGATTTGATCAAACGATAAGATCCGTAATCGAAATATACAGATTGAGTCGGAACAATCCAAAATTGCACCTATTTTTGATTTCCGAATATGATATTGTGTTTATAGCAAAAAAAGGATCTAACTTCGTTGAATATGGCTCCAAATCCTATCTCTCTAAAAACAAGGAGACAATTGCTTGCGGTATGCTCCCCTTTTGTTATCAACCTATTTCAATTAGTACTTTAGGTTTGAAATACGATGTTAAAGACTGGGAAACAGAAATGAGCAATGATGTGAGCACAAGTAATTATGTTGTAGGAAATTCTGGATTCATTTTAAATACAACTGAAGATATTTTGATGAATATATCAGTTGAAGATAGTCTGCTATTAGAAGGGACACACACTTAGAAAATATTACATAATATATTACATAATATTTTTTTGAAAAACTTCCTCTCATGTTCGACTCTATCAGAATACAGGTGTAGAAGAGAATTTGTATTTGCTAAATAGTTGCAATGTTTAGATTAATACCCGGCTTAAGGGGTTTGGCAATTAGAGGGATTGGTCATTTGGGTACTAAATCGTATTCTAATTTGGCATTCAGGATAAAACCTGTTCACCAACATCCTGTACAATTTGTTGAGCATAGGAACAGTTTTTTAAGTTTCATAAATACAGATAATGTCTTTCAAACTAATAACGTTATTTCTTCCCCTGCTCAAGAAGACGAAGAGTTTAATCCAAACACCATGAACTTAGACTCAGTTTTAAGGAAGAGAAGATTAAAGATGAAGAAACATAAATTAAGAAAAAGAAGAAGGGCACAAAGAGCCTTGAAGAAAAGACTCGGGAAATTGTAATCTGATTACTTGTGGCTCTTACAATTATGTTAAATATGGGATTTTCACGTCCAGTACATGTACTTTTCTTGCAAAGTGAAAATTACAATCATGTTTTATTCAATTTAGAGGTCCTAGTTCTTTCATTACCATCATTTAATACTTGTATATAATAAATCAAGAAATAATCAAGCTTAAAGTAACTAATAAATCAACAATAGTAAAATTGACTTCTGTTGATTTAGATCTGCGCATTAAAGTCAATATGAATATTAAGCATTTTTTTTTGAAAAATAATCATATAAATAATGACGGATACACCAATAACATTTGTTACTGGAAATGCCAACAAATTGAAGGAAGTTTTGCAAATCCTCAGTAGTGAGAATTCTAATTATAAAGAGGGGGAAAAAAAGCTCTCCATTGTTAACCAATCTCTAGATTTAGAAGAAATACAAGGAAGTATTGAAGAAATAACTATCCATAAGGCGAAATCTGCTGCTCAAATTATAGGTGGCCCGGTACTAGTTGAAGATACTTGCCTTGGTTACCATGCGTTTAACAACTTGCCCGGGCCGTATATAAAGTGGTTTTTAAAAGATCTTGGTTTGAATGGTTTGGTAGATTTACTTGCTAAATTTGAAGATAAAGGTGCTTCAGCAATTTGCACATTTGGTTACTGCGAATATCCAGGTAGCGAAGTCAAGATATTTCAGGGAATAACAAAAGGTCATATAGTTGATAGTAGGGGCCCCACTAATTTCGGGTGGGATTCTATTTTTCAGCCAGATGGGTTTGATGAGACATACGCAGAGATGAGTAAATCTACAAAAAATTCTATCTCTCACAGATACAAAGCCTTAGATAAGGTTAGAGATTTCCTATTAGGAAAATAAGTTATATATTCGTTTTATTTTAAATAATTATCAACTGAATATGCTTTCATTACGCATTACAAAATTTACAAATAGAGGAAACATCAAACTACGACAGAAAAAAGCCCTTTAATTTATATAATATGCCCTTTTTCTTCGTATTTCCTCTCAGAGAATGGCTAGTGATCGCCATAAGATTGGACTTGTTCAGCAGATCACTGAGAGGAGATGTTTGTTTGGAAACAACATTTCCAAACCCCCCACGTCCAACAGAAAATGACTTATTTGAAGCAACAGCATATAAATCATTTTCTTTGGCCACATTTTTGGGGCCATCGACGTCCTGTACTTTTCTAGTTAATTCAGGGTCACTATTCTTCAACATGTTTCCAAATCCACCCCTACCTGTTGAGACTTTTGGTGTATGAAGTTTCGGAGTACCTGACCCTTGACTCAAAACATTAGGTGATTGCACAGTGTTGGTCGCCTTGATATTTCCAGCTCCTCCTCTACCTGTTGAATAATATATTACTGAATCACTCTTATGTTCATGACTATTATTAATAATGTCTCCGCTTTGTGCATTTCTATCAGTACGTTCTTGAGCTTTCTGTTCCATACTTAGCTAATAAATTATGGGATAAGAACTTCTATGATATTAGTTTTTTACCAGTAAAAGGCGCTGTAGCTGTACACAGTTTATTTAAGGAAGAGTTTTCTAGCACTTTGACAAGATGATCGCGGTCTGCAATATTGAAGATGATTCAAATTCTCATTCTTTTTCGGTAGAATCATGGAAGGCATTTTCGCGGCATAACTCCAGTCTCTCTTGGCTAAGTCATTTTTCTTAGCTTATTGTAGATTGGTCATTTTTTAAGAAGTATAGGAGGGCCCCCCTAAGGCAATCACTATTAATAAAGTCTGAAGTGTAGTCTTGTGGGTAATCCTCTTGGAAACTGGAGCTATGAGATTCTTCTAGCTGTTTTCCAGAATTGTTGCAATCGCTAGATTCTTTAGTAGTGTCAGGGTCAGAAGAAGGGGGAACAAAAGTAGCCTCATCACTTTTCAAAGGGGTTTCTGGATCAGTTGAAGCGTATACAGTTCTAAGGAATGGGTTATATGGCTCGTTATGTAACATTTTTTGACGCTTAGGATCAGTAGAACGATACTCTGTTCTGGTAAAGGAACTCATCACGAATTTCGGAAGGTCTTGATTTGGAATGAGTATCTGTTCAGAAAGTGAGTTCACATCTGGTGATTCATAGTCATCTGCTACGCTTGCATGTAATATTTTTGATCTAATGGTTGATCCGATTTCTAAAACCCCTTCTTTCAAGGACCCCAAATCCATAGTGCTCTTCTTGGGATTTCTAAGAAGCAAGCCGGAGCTAATTGAACGCTTTCCTCCTATCTCTTTCACATTTTTATCATGCAGCAGGGGTGGAGCTGGTGGACTGTGTTGAGGTATAAACCTATTTTCCATGTCAGCAGTAATATTCGAATCCTGTTTAAGAAGTGTCACCGTAGGTGAGCTTTTAGCTGCATCAATCTCGCTACAATAAGTATTTTCACTTTTTCTATTATAGGTTATAGAGCTAGGTAAATTATCATAGTGCATGTTAGTATGTGGATTTCTGTCCTTTGATTCTGTCGGAAGCTTTTTATTTTGCCGGTGGCTACTCTTAGTGCTTCTTGTCAATTTAATACAGCTCTGAAATTTATGCATTTTTGATTTTAACAGCACAATAGAAGAGTTTTTTCTTTTTCTACTTAATTCATTTGGAATATGGAGAATATCCATTAGAAATATGTATTGTGTATTGTTTATAGTATTGTCCCAGTCAAGAGTGTTTAACTGTTTCAGATTTAATGCGAATACTGTATTTGCAGCCAAGGTGGTTTTTGAAACAACAACGTTGCTACCTTGTTTTGCCTACATTGGTTAGGAATGATATCCAAGCTTTTGGATTTGCAAGTTTAAAGTAGATTTAGAGGTACTGAGCTATAATGTAGTAGACTATAAATTCATCAGCTTTGAATTGGCAGGTCGAAGCCAGATTAAGCCAACGTGGCGAAAGGATAGTTCACCGCCATTATTTGATCAGTACTTACAGTATATAACTAATTCATTTTTAGTGTCTTGGTTGAAGCTTCAAGATTTGTATAAGTAAATTTTCGGATGGTGTGGTTTATTATACTCAGTGTATTTTACCAATGCCTTATATACTTTAGAAATAGGTTTTAAATAAGCATATACAAATAAGATAAGAGAAATTTATGATCATACGGTGGAATAAAAGTATTCAAAAAGTAATGCTTTTTAAATGCAGCTAGCGACCCTATAAATGCAGCTGGGCTTAAAGTGCCAATTATAGTAATTAGTGATAGTCTGTTAGAAATAAAGGGTAAAACTACCTAAAAAACATCAGGTAACCTTTCTACCACATAAGAATGACCCCCAACACCTATAATAGGTGTCCCGGGAATTTTTCTTATTCTTCTCTTAAGATCTGCATCATTGGTACCCACAATAAAACATTTGTGCTGAATCACCCTATTTACCAAACAATCATCTGCATATGTGCCTTTATGAGAGCATGTAAGTCTTTGTATCCTAGGATCTTTTGCAAGCTTTAAAGCAATTCTGTATTTTGGTCCAAGTTTTTCCAATTCTGCGATCACACAATCCGTTACAATAGGAATACATTTTGCATACAATGAGTCCATTAGCCCTCTGACTATATCTATTTTTTTCTGAATGCTAAAGTTTATGAAATTTGTATCAATCAATACCTGGTATGGTGGTTTGATTGCCAGGTTATATTGAAAGAACATAGAAGAAGAAACTTGTGGAAGCTTCTTTGTTAATTCTACATCTTTTTCGTTCGGTTTTTTCTTTTCCTTATTCAATCTGGGATCTTTTGCATTTATCATTCTCTTAACGAGCCCGAACTTTCTTGTCTTCTTTGCCTTTCCCATTTTTTTCTACTCAACGTATAATTCAAGCTTCATAATAATCTCGAAATCATTTTTCTTTAATGCGATGAACGTACTGCATACAATAAATCAGAATACGTAAATCTGCCTGGTGCTAAGGATCAGAATTTTAGAAGCAAGATGTAGTCCATACTACCATAGCTTTTTTAATCAAAGATATAGTCAGCATATGTATAAAGGTACATATTTTATATATTTCAGCTTTTGTGGAGTCCAGAGCTTTATCAGCAAAGTAAGTTTTCTAGAAGAAAATATAAAGCATGCTTTACTCTAAATTAGAAGAAAGCCCATCTTCTTGATCCATGTGGTCAGATTCACCAGATAATGTTTGAAATATATCATTGTCTTCTTTAAATAAACCTTTTAATTCATTATTTATTACCTCAACCTTTTCACCGATTAAGTTCTCTTGTGCGTAGATTAAATTTAAAGGAATAGGAACTGAAGATGTGTAGTTGAAGATCACCTCCTGAACTTTATGGAAGTCGCAAACTGTAACCTCAACATGCTTCAATGTATTATCATAGGAGTAGTATGCTATTTGATGAATCCATTCACCAGTTTTATTATTTCTGTAGAAAAAGTCAACATCTGAGATAATAATTCCTATCAATATGTATTTCACTGGAGTTTTCATTCCCTCTGAAACTAAGTACTTCAATACATTTTCGTACTTACTAATGTCACAACTAGCATAAGTATTATTCAAACTCTCTAATTCTTGAGCAAGACTGTTTTTCTCCGAAAAAAAGTTCTCTCTAATTTCTTCCAAGTTATCACTATCATGGTTAATAGACTTGAAATAAGACAACGTATGTTGCAATATATTTTCCATCTTTTTGCCTTCATACAAGCTCAATTTCATAAACTCGTTAGTGCATCTGTTTCTTTTAATCATAGCAGAATCCCTTTCGCTGTGCATTTTAATAATAGCGTCAAGATAATCCTTACTATATATTTCAGGGTAAAAGAACTCATTTAATTGAAAAGCTGATGAAGATATTTCATTTTTATCTCCGATAAATTGAACGTTGATGATAGAGGACAACTTCTGGAACGCTATTCTTCCTATCATTTCATTATCTTCTCCCCAGAAAAGCTCATTAAAACTTTCATAAATTACACGATAACGATACTCTACGTCAACATCAATATTAAAAACTTCACTCACAGAGTCTTCGTTTATACTTCCAACAGTTGACTTGAAAAGATCACTAAAAATCAGACATGCTTGCTCATTGCTCGAAAGCAGAGATTCCAATTTTTCATATAATTTTGTTGTAAACTCGTCAGCTGTTTCTATTTTGTTTGAAGATAGGTCTCTTAGAAGAGATCTTGGTAAATTTTTTGTCAAATTGGAAGCTTCAAAATATGCCCTATCACTCAACCCCGATACAAATCCTATGAATCGTTGAAGTTCAGCAATAAATTTATGTTCGGAATCCTCATATTTCGTCGCATTAAAATTATCATCGCCGTCTAGGGAGACATTTTTGTCCTCTTCATCTTCTCTGTCATCATGAGATAATAAAGTAGGATCTGTGAAGAGCTTCACGAATGCATCTATTTGACTGAGAATTGAAAATATGGGTACACAAAAGCTCACCAAGAAGTTAGAATTCTTCAAGAATACAATTGGAATATCATTCTTTTTAGGAGTATTAAGTAGTTTAGTGATATTGAAATCATTATTATCACTAACTTCAATTTCAGAATTCGAAGCATCACTATCACTAGAGCTGGAATCAATATCATGAATGTATTCGGCAGCTTGTAAGTAAGAATCATTGTCTTCAACAAAAATAGGTTCGCTTATATCTCTTTTTTCATCGCCTAAATTTTCATTTGATTTCACTAGAGTCTTTCCTTCTTCGGGGTCTATTTCAATAGGTTCTTCAAATAGATACGATATTGCTGCTTCCATGTTGTTGTTCGCAATAGATAGCGCATTCTCAGCTTGCTTTATACTGAAGCCCATTTCTGTTAGCTTTATAATATTTTGCTCACTCATGCTACTAATTGTCCTCAACACTCTATTATTACTCTTATCCTTGGAATATACTTCTCAGGTTTTAAGTGCGAAATTTGGTTCAAAATACGTCTCAACTCGATAAGATTCACTTATTCAATTATGATCATATAGTAAAAGTTCACTCATATTGATTAATTTAATAAACCTACAACTAGATTATTGGCGAAATCCAGTAGTTTGAAGCAATTCTTCCTAATTTTCATTCATATATGTTGATATAGCTCTTGAAATCCTTACACCCACGTTAACGGGGTCATCCCAGATTGAATATTTTTATTTCATATATCAATATAACCTACATAATTGATCTTCTTATGTAGCGCTACGATTCACGAGCAGTAATACGTGGAAGGGATACAAGGCATAACACGAAGGTTCATTTTTGATGATTCTGGGTGTATGGATTTTACGAAAGACTCATCGAAAATTTTGTTCCAATATCTTTAGCACTATATGAAATTTCTTAGAGCACCTCTCTTAAATTTAAATAATTTATACAGAAGAAGATTGCATATTATGGCAACCACTAGTGCTAATATAAGTGAAGTTACCAAAGCTTTGAATGGCTTGGGCTTGGAACAGCCTAAACCTATGAAAGGTTCTTATCCAGAACATAATTTGATCGACGTAATGAGAAATTACATCACCCTGGAGTTAAACAGAATTACAGATGTTGATGAGTCAATAATTTTTGATGCATTAGATATTCCTAGTACTTCAGAGAAGGGTGATTTGATTGTCCCGATACCAAGGTTAAGATTGAAGGGAATTAATCCTAAAGAAAAGGCTGAAGAATGGTCAAACATTTTGAATAAGGGAAAATACTTATCAGAGGTCAAGGCAGCAGGTCCTTTCCTTCAGTTTTATTTCAACAAAAAGCTTTTATTTGATGTTGTTATTAATGATGTTTTGGCAAGAGGATCTGACTATGGAAGTATTCCAGAAGGAAAAGGTCAGACTGTAGCAATAGAATTCTCTTCTCCTAATATTGCAAAGCCTTTCCATGCTGGCCACTTACGTTCTACTATCATTGGTGGATTCTTGGCTAATTTATATGAAAAAGCAGGTTGGAAGGTTTATAGAATTAACTATCTCGGAGATTGGGGAAAACAATTTGGTCTCTTAGCCCTTGGTTTCCAGAAATATGGTTCTGAAGAGCTTTTAAGTACAGATCCAATAAACCATCTTTTTGAAGTTTACGTCAAAGTTAATAAAGACATTGAATCTGAAGGTGTAGATAAGCCAGATGGTACTAATCAAAAAGCTAAAGAATATTTTAGAAGGATGGAAGATGGTGATAAAGAGGCCCTCTCTCTTTGGAAGAAGTTCAGAGAATTGTCTATTACCAAATATGTTAAAACTTACTCACGTCTTAATATAAAGTATGATTTTTATTCTGGAGAATCTCAAGTCTCGCAAGAAAGTATGAAGCTGGTGACTGAAATATTCACCCAAAAGGGTTTGGTTCATGAAGATAGAGGTGCTAAATTAATTGACTTGACAAAATTCAACAAGAAATTAGGTAAGTGTTTGGTAGAGAAGTCTGATGGAACATCACTTTATTTGACTCGTGACGTCGGGGAAGCAATTAGACGTTATGAAGAATTCCACTTTGATAAACTGATCTATGTTGTTGCATCGCAACAAGATTTGCACATGTCGCAATTTTTTGAGATTCTTAAGCAAATGAACTTCCCATGGGCAAAGAACCTTGTCCATATAAATTTCGGTATGGTTCTTGGTATGTCGACAAGAAAGGGAACGGTTGTTTTCCTTGATAGCATTTTGGAGGAAACCAAAGATAAAATGCATGAAGTGATGAAGAGGAATCCAGAAAAATATGCTCAAATAGAGGATCCAGAAAAGGTTGCTGATTTGGTGGGTATATCTGCTGTTATGATCCAAGATATGCAATCGAAGAGGATTAACAACTACGAATTCAAATGGGACAGAATGTTGTCATTCGAAGGTGACACTGGTCCTTATTTGCAATATGCTCATTCCCGTTTAAGTTCTGTTCAAAGGAAATCAGGCTATGATGAGAAAAAACTTTTAGAAGCTAACTTTGATTTGCTCACAGAGCCTTGTGCAGCAAACTTAATCAGAGTTATTTCACAATATCCTGAAGTAATTAAAAAAGCTTTGAAAACTAGTGAGCCATCAAATATAGTCACTTACTTATTCAATTTAACCCATATAGTTTCTCAGTGTTACGATATTTTATGGGTATCTGGTCAAAAAGAGGATCTTGCCGTTGCTAGATTGGCTTTATATGGTGCTGCTCGTCAAACTTTAAATAATGGTATGAAATTATTAGGTTTGACTCCAGTTGACAGAATGTAGGCTTACCTTAATGTTCTTTATATAATATAATTCAATTATAAAGTATTTTATCTTTAGAAAATAAAAATTTCGCACTATAGGAAGCTTAGGTGATAGTAATTTTGGACATCTGGAATATAATAGAGGTTAGTAATAATGAACTCAACTGCCTCGAATGTCCCGCTCAGTTATGAGGACTACTGTGATACCATAGATAGCCTTCATAAGATGAAGGTTCCACAAATAAAGGATATAGCTAGGTGTTTGTCACTACCCTTATCTGGAAGAAAGCATGAAATTATTGAAAGGGTACTAAATTTCTTCGAACAAGGAAAGGATTTGAATGATCAAAATAGGCTCAAAGCTATAAGAACATTAGTACTAAAAGTTTTAAATCGAGAATCATTACCAAATTATAATGCTCTATATGATGCGCTCCAGAGTGGTGCCTTCAATTTCTTCGACAGTATTCAGATATATCAAAAAAGCATGGATAATTCAAGGAAACCGAACAAAGCTGGTATCAAAAAGGCAGAATCATTAGAATCGGTTGCCTATAGAGGACATCTGCTTTATTTCAAGGATAGTCCATTCTATTCTTTAATACAGTTTATTCATGGTAGCCCACAGATAGCACTACCTAGTAAAGCAAGGGCAGTTTGCATTTATAAATTCATACTCAATGAAGAAGAGCTAAGTATATTGAATTCTAACGAGAATGTGCAGCTCTACATATTATGTGGGGCATCTAAATCAAACAGTCCTTCTACTAATTCTGCGTTACTTCAGTTTCCCATTCCTTTGGAACTCCATGTCAACGGGGTTCAGCTTACTGAAAATGTTAAAGGTATAAAGGGAAAACCAGGTACATCAAGGCCAGCTAATATTACAAAAAATATTTTTCCTTCTCCGCAGCTTAATAAGGTTGAAATGGTTTATGCTGGTTCTACCGAAACCTTTCTACTCTATTTGTATCTAGCATTCAAAATTCTGTCTGAAGAACTACTTCAAAATACTGTTTCAAAAAATCATATTGACATTGATTCTACCATAAAGCAAATTCAAAGAGAATATATAAATGAGTCAGATGATGATGAAATTATAGTAAACACTACTACAATATCTTTAAAATGTCCTTTGACTTATTCAAGAATAAATTATCCAACTAAGTCTATATTTTGTGATCATCTACAATGTTTTGATGGATTGTCGTATCTTAGACTTCAAGAACAAGTTCCTACCTGGAGCTGTCCTATATGTTCAAATAAAATTGAGGTTACTCAGCTTGCAATATGCGACTACTATAACGAAATTCTTCTGTCTACGCCCGTTAACGTAGAAAGCGTCATCTTAAATAAAGATGGGTCATGGTCTGCTATAAGTGCTGAACAAGAGCTGGACAAATATAGCCAGCTGGAAGGTTCCTTAACGCCCAACTCTTTAGATGAGAATCATAATAAGTCTAACAAGAATGTGGATTCAAGTCATATAGAAATTATTTCGATCGGGAGTGAGACTGATGAAGAAGATGAATTTGGTAATAACAACGAATCCCTGAATCATGCACCTCATGTGGACCCGGAAATTAATATAAATATCACTGATCCATCAAACCTTATTAGTCATTCAGATAACAATCTTCCAATAAGGACAACCCTGAGGGAAATAGTAAATGATATTAGGGCAACTCAAGCTCCAGCAAACCCACATAACAATGAGTTTCCTGTAATAAGTGACAGTAATTTCACGGATCTTAATACGTACAAGTACTCAGCTTTAGAGAACGTTGATAATACAAATTACAGTACAGCAACTTATAATAATCAATCTGAGTTGAGGGATTCTGGGGAGATGATGGCTTCGATGGCTGATCAAGGTAATAATTTTGCCAATAATTGTGAACAAATTTCTACTCAAACTTCCTCCAACATTCCAATACATAACTTTGAACACAACAAATCAGTGGGAGCCGCTGCCTCCACAAATGCACATAAAACACTTGATATTCCTCTTACGGACAGTAATCATTTTGGTATAAGAATGGTTGTGCCAAGAGCAAGTGAAACAACAGCCATCAGTGGGATAAGTGAACGAGCGACCGACAGAGTTTCAGATTTACTGGACACAGAAAACTTCATAAATTCTGATAATAACTTTGTCACCCTACCTCCTATTCTGGTCAATAATCATGATCGAGAAGTACCTACAATCATCAACAATTATCAAAGTGGAGGTTTTATGAATAATGTAGCACATTTTTCTGATCCAGCTGATCTACATGAATCAATAAGATATAGGCAACCAGACCAACAAAGGGAAAATATTGATCAATCACCCAATCTGAATTTTAACATAAATTCCATGGTAATTAATCAAATCTTGGATGCGGATAGAGAAAGCGATAGTTTCAATTCCACTGTGCCAAATGATGAATCCCAGAAGAAACTTGCATGCTCCGAAATTCAGAAAGGGCATGGTGGTCAAGAATCATATCAACAGGATAGCCCAGATAATACGGATAGCGCAATAAGATATTCTAGTTCAGCTTTTGACTTGGCCCTACGCTCGCTGAGAGCAAATGGGCATCTTTCAGGACGGGAGATTGATGTACCCGATAGAACTAATTTGGAACAGCCTTCAGTGGAAAGAAATAAAGTTCAGTTTACTCCATTAAGCAACAAAATTGATAGAATTAGGCTCGAATCTTCAGAGAAAAAAAGAAGTTTGTCTGATTCTTCAAATAGAGGTTCCTGGAATAAAAAAATGAACACTTGACTAATATTTGTTAAGAAATAATCATTTACAGTAGTCGCCAGGAAATTCTTTTTTTCCCGAATACATAATACATTAGCATTAATACATTTAAAAATAGAAATAAAGAATGGATTATACAGGGCTTGGTCCCAAATAGTCTTCCTTGATACTACCAATTGCATAAATCTCATTTACATCTGTTCTTGTACCAACAATTTTTAGCCTAACCTTAGATCCCTTTTCAATATTTTCATCAGGGCTGGAATATGCCGGGGGATTAGCAGATGGATTAAATTTCATATCGGAAGGAATTAAATGTGTGCTCACAAATACAGACAAAGGCCCAACATCGGCAAAGAAACCCATCTTATTAACGGTTGTGACTACAGCATCTACCACTTCACCTTTGAAGGGCTTCCAAACAACTGCACGGTATTTTACCTCGAATTCAGCCATACCAGAACCCGGAATAATTCTTCCTTTTCCAACATCGATGTTCATGCAATCTAAAACGCATACAATATAACCAAACTGACCTGTACATGTGCCCTCAACATCATTTAAAAGCTTATTTTTCAAGTATTGATCCATTTGAGGACCAAAATATGAAGGATGTAATGTCAAATTTAATGATAAATCTTTCAAAAAAAACATGCTTTGTATTTCTTTGATATGCGAGTGCTTTTTGCTTTTACAAAAAAACAAAATATGAATTTATTGACAACCTACCCAAATTGAGTGTTGCAAGGTTCTATAATAACAGTCTATCTCTTGACTAAGATTGATCGTTAGTGAAGCTATCATTCTTAGAAAAATACATGCTCGACAAATTTCATGTATACGACATTGTACGACATTTTCTGATACCAAAATTTTCAATGATTTTTGAGTTAAACAAGTAGAAGCTATACTCATAAGAACATGTCACAAAGGATAGGTAACTCAGCAGCAGCGCTAACTAGAGTTTGGCATCATGTTGATGTGGCAGCTGATAGTCGTACATTAGGTCGTTTGGCATCTAGCATTGCTTTGGCTCTTCAGGGAAAACATAAACCAACCTACTCACCAAACAGAGATCATGGTGACTATGTGGTTGTTACAAATTGTGCCCATTTAAAAGTAACAGGTAACAAGTTGCAAGATAAAACATACTGGTCTCATACCACTAGACCGGGCTCTTTGAAGTTAATACCTATGGAAAGAATGATTGAAAATAAAGGGTACTCTGAAATTGTGAGAAGAGCCGTGAAAGGTATGTTACCAAAGAATAGACACAGACTCGTTAGGATGGATCGCTTGAAACTATTCGATGGTGATGAGCATCCCTACAAACAAAATTTGATTGCACATGCAGATGAAGTCCCTGACGTTCAATTAAAAATACAGGAGCTTGAACGAAAAGATAAAGAAATTGAAGAACTCAAGAATAACTACTTAAAATAAGCTACATATAGATTTAACTTTATCTATAGATTTTCATTGTAAATACACAAAACAAATTATCTGTCTACCAAAATGAAATATGTAATTTTGAGATAATATAACTACAATTAAAACTACCCCCTGGGTAGTAAGATTTTTTTTTTTGTTTGATCTGAATATAACTTTCAAGAGACAAAATGTGTTATAGCCGCAGAAGCCAGAATTTCAAATAACGGAGCTACTAGACTCTGACTGTGGTTCCTGATCTTTCTGTGTACAATCTCGGAGAAATATTCATCGCCATTAACTCTTGGAAAAGTAATTTAGCAGCATATGGGATATAAATTTGGTATATGTTCGTCTTATTTTTGCAAGATCTACACTCAAACTGATTCTTTTTCAAATTTGCAATGACAGACATGAGACCACAAATGCCACAAATATGAACTCTAAAAGCATCAGATGCTTCCATCAACCTTTCCTTCAAGAATCCTGCAGCTCCATGTGCAATCATACAATCTCTTTCCATTTCTCCGAAACGCAAACCACCGTCCCTTGATCTACCTTCAACGGGTTGTCTTGTCAAAACTTGAACAGGACCTCTAGCTCTTGCATGAATCTTATCATCGACCATATGTCTTAATCTTTGATAGTAAGTGGGGCCGAAGAATATTTGTGCCATCAACTTCTTTCCGGTATGACCATTGTACATAACTTCAAATCCTCTAGATTGATAACCATGTTCCCTCAACAACTTTGAGATCGCCTCAGTAGTGACATCAGTAAAAGGAGATGCATCACCTTCAAGTCCCGATAGAGAAGAAACTTTAGAAAGCAAACACTCAATCAAATGCGCAACCGTCATTCTTGAAGGAATAGCGTGAGGATTGATAATAAGATCAGGGACGATACCTTGAACTGTAAACGGCATATCCTCATGTCTATAAGTAACACCAATTGTACCTTTCTGACCATGTCTGGAAGCGAATTTATCACCTATCTGAGGAACCTTTGTAGTTCTCATTCTAACTTTGACAAACTTGGCACCATCACCGTTAGTGGTCAATAAGACTTGGTCAACAATACCTGACTCAGTACTTCTCAAGGGAGTCGAAGCGTCACGCTTAATATGGTATTGGGTTCTCTGACCTAGTTCCTCTGTATCTGGTGGAATTGGTGTAGTTTTTCCTATAATGACGTCTTCTCCACTCACCCTTATGCCGGGTGCTATTAAACCATCATCGTCTAGCTTTTCGTAAGTACCATGTTTTAACCTTAAAGTGTCGGTTCTAGAGGGCTTCTCGAATGTTTCCAAAGCTTTCATACCTTGCCTCTTTTCCAAATCCATGTATGATCTGAAAAATAATGACCTGAAAAGACCACGATCAATCGATGATTGATTCATAATCATAGAATCTTCTTGGTTATACCCAGAATAACAAGCAATAGCTACAATAGCATTTTGTCCGGCTGGTAATTCACGGAATTTCAAGTGTTCCATGGCTCTGGTAGTGGCCAAAGGTTTTTGGGGATAGTATAATATATTGGCCATAGTATCCATTCTTACATTATAGTTTGTTAAGAATACACCCATGGCTTGCTTACCCATAGCACTCTGATATGTATTACGAGGAGATTGATTGTGATCAGGGAAAGGAATAATAGATGCAGCAACACCTAGAATCATAGAAGGATGAATTTCACAATGTGTAAAAGTGTGCGATCCTTTAAATGTTGGCTTGATTCTTTTGGCAGGATCTAATTCTTGTTCTTGCATTTGCATGTCCAAACGTTGGGTATCACTCAAGGAGCTTCTATTTGCTTCAAGATCCTCTGGAGTCATAGCAATCATGATAGTTTCTTCTTCTTCTGCATCCACGTATTCCACAACACCGTCATTTACCAAAGATGACCAAGAATAACTTGCATTTTCTGCATCTTCATTGAATTCATCATATTCTGCATTTATCAAGTTGTGAATATGTTCCTTTCTTAACTTCAATTCACCCTTAGATTCAGAATCCGGATCGTCATCAACAATAAACAACGGTCTGTAAACTCTACCCGCATCCGTGAAAATCTTAAATTCTCTTTCCCTTATATCTCTAATAATAGAAACTTCAGGGGAAATATCACCTCTCCTTCTTAAATTTTTCATTGTCGAAACTAAATGTGCAGGCTCCCTATGTGTTCCAACCCAAACACCATTTACAAAAACTCTAGTAGAATCTGGGGAATTTGAGGGTACATAGTCTTCTAAGGGTTCCATACCCCATTCCTCAAGGAAATACAAAATGGGCTCCGACGGGGTGCCCACAGAGATGCAAGACATTAAAGATAAGTTTTTCACCAAACCACACGCTTGACCTTCTGGTGTCTCTGCAGGACACACAAGACCCCAATGTGTATTGTGCAATTGTCTAGGTTTTGCTATTTTACCATCACGACCAATGGGCGTATTTGTTCTTCTCAAGTGAGATAATGTAGAAGAGTAAGTGTAACGATTCAAAACCTGGGAAACACCTGCTCTTGAACTCATAGCTTTCTTCTGCTCTCCCCAATTTCCAGTTGCTAATGAATAACGTAAACCATCTGTGATCGTTTGTGACTTCACAGCCAACGTCAAATTGAAAACCTTGTCGTTCTCAACGCATCTTTGCATGTAGTTATATATATCTTTTGTTAATTTTTTGAATAAGATACGGAACAAGTTGGCTAGTAATGGACCAGCTAAATCAAGTCTTTTCTTACCAAAATGATCTCTGTCGTCCGGTTCCTTTCTTTCAAGTGCACATAACAACAATCTATTAACCATATAGCCCAAGAAAAATGCTTTTCTGGTTTCAAAGCCCTCTTCTTGTGTAATATTTGGTAAAAGTTCTTTTTGTAAAATGTCCTTTGCATATTGAATACGCTTTTCTCTTCTAATACCTAAAACACCCCTTCTACCAATAAAATCTAACGCAACTTCCCTTTCCTGAATGACAAAACCTTCTTCAACGCAAGGTTTCAACATTTCAAGCATTTGCCAGTCATTTGCATCGTAGCATATATGTTCCAAAATATCACCATCAGGCACCACTCCCAAGGCTCTAAATACAATTACAATCGGGATATCTTCTTTGATATAAGGTAATGTGGCTTTTATTGTCCTTGCGGACGAGCTTTTTTCATCTCTACCATATAACTTGATTTGCATGGAGGAAATTAAACGAGAGCCTCTTTCTAAAGCTGACCTAATTTCAGCAACATGAGAAACCGGGGAAGGTGCTGCCTTTTTGAATACTTGTACAATATTAGCAGCACTTCTCTCTTGTGCAATTAAGACCTTTTCGGAACCATTTATAACGAAATACCCACCCATATCGTACGGGCACTCCTTCAATTCGTAAAATTCATGTTCTCCGAGACCACGAAGCATACAGAACTTAGATCTGATCATAATAGGAACTTTTCCTAAAAATACCTTTGTCTGAGGACCTTCGTCTTCGATCTTCTCCTCCACCCACTCTAACTCATTATCTTTCCTTAGGTTGTCATCAGACTTGAGCACCTTCTTAGTCATATCAACATACAAAGGAGATGAGTACGTCAAATTACGAAGCCTGGCCTCTTGTGGGAACATTGGATGTGTGGTACCATCGCCTTCTGTCTGTGTAGGTTTGGAGATGTAAATCTTGCCAAACATAATCTCATACCTTCTATTTTCATGGTCATCTTCAGATGTATGTTGAGCTGGCTGATCCAAGATCAAATGAGAGTCCTCCCAGACTAGCTCCTGTATGGTAGATTCGATGAATTCATCAAAAGAATCAAGCTGTTGTGAGACTAATCCTTTTTCCTGAAAAAAAGAAGAAATTACTGTCCAACAATCCTCTGGAGTGATATTCTCAGAATCATCATCATACATGTATGCATCATCAACTCCCTGTTCCTGTGACATATTCGTTTCCTTTGGATCTCTTGACGACCTTGAAAATAATATAGGAGTTTAAGAGTTATTTGCCTCTGGTGATATTTGATATCTAGATGTTAACATTTGAAAACTCAACGAGATTGTGCAGTACACGTTTGATTACACAAAAAGAAATTTTCAATGAATACAGACCTAGATTAGGAGCAGTAAGTGTTTAACAGAAAGCACTGGTTACAATAATTAGATAAGTATGAATAATTCAAGGAATGGGAAGTTGTTCCTATGCAATTTAGCATTCAAGCGGTTGATTCATCATAAAGAGAACCCTAAAAAATATCCTAAAATCAACATTAACGATGTTGTTCTCGATAAACCAAGGTATGGTTTCCGGAAACAAAGAGAACCACTATTATCACAATCGGTCACCGATACCTTGTTTCCAGCTACTAAAATTCGGGAAAAGTACTTGAAGGAAGGGAAACCTGTTCCGATTAAATTCAAATCCGCGAGTGACGAAATCTCCAGAAGAAACTACTTTAAATTTCAAGATGAAGTAGCTACCGGAATGCCTCACTTCAGAGTTGGGCAAAAGAAAGTTTATTTTCCCAAGGCACGTATCTGTCTTTTGAGACCGAATGCTAAACATACACCTTATCAAGCAAAGTTTTTGGTACCCAGAAATTTCAATAAAATGGATTTGAGAGATTACTTATGGCATGTTTATGGTTTAAGAGCTTTGAACGTGACCACCCAGTTACTACACGCCAGATTTATGAGAGGTCCTGATGACCTTGCAAGATACAGGGGTCCCCAATTCAAGAAAATGACGATTGACATGGAGGAACCTTTCATTTGGCCTGATCTTCCTGCGGAAGTTGCCCAAAGAGCCGAGGAAAGCTACGACCAACAAATAGCTACTATAGAGATGAAGACAGCTGTTGGATCTGATAAGAGGAAGCCCTCAGAAGCATTTGATGGTTTATATAAAAAACCAGTACTTCCTGATAACTTCGTTCCTATGAGAGTTAGAAGAGGAACCAAGGTTGAAACTACGATGGAAATTGAAGAACAAACTAACGATAGGAAACTAGTAACAAGTTACTTATCATTGTAAATACTAAATCTTGCAAATAATGTATTCATAAAATAATTGACATATAAAATTTCTCTCATATGTAAACGTTACAGTGAAAAAAATAAATAATAGACACAACCTGCGTATCATATGTAAGCCGCCTTCCACTTAGTGCATGATGTAAAATGAAATTGAACTACATGAAAGTCAGTATATTTGTAATTCACGTTATCTAGGAGTCGTTTCACTCCCGAACCACCTTCTTCTCTTATCAATACCTTCAGAAGCTGCAGAGCTGGCAGTAAACCCCAGTTCAGCGGGTGTCGGTTTGTCAACAAAATCATAATCGTCTAAATCTCGACTAATATTCAGCTTATCGTTTGGACTCTTGGAAGCATCATTCCTTAATACTGAGTTTAAATAAGAAGAAACGTAGCTCACGGCGCTATAAATTGGCATAAGTTTGTTTAAGTACGATTCAGCATCTAATTTATTGGCATCTGACTCCTTAGAAGGTGATTTAGAACCGAATTTTACGCCCAGTGAAGAGAAAACCTGACTAAAATCAATATTGCCTATCTCAATCGAACCAAATAATTTAGACTCGCCTTCTGCGATCGGTTTCAAGAAAGAGAAGAAAATGAAGCCACATCCACTATTCTTGAATTCCTCAAAAGACTTATTGAATTGAATCGTTTCTGATCCTCTTGTTGTAGCCATTCCTGTCTTCCCTATCAAGGGAAGGACGAGCCATACATGAAAAGGTAGCTTCATTAATGAGTAAAAAGGAACAATATGGGGTAAGAACAAAATCTTCTCCATAACCAGCAAAGACAAATACGTCATCCAATATATTAGCCACTTATTCAACAGCTCTATAGTGCAATTTAGCAGATAGTTCTCTTTAGACACTTCTTCTGTGGATTGTAAACCTAGCTTAATAAGCTCCTGAATTGGTCTTTGATACGATTTCTCGCCACCGCTAAAGAGTTGTTCTCTCAAATTAAGATACATCATAATAGAGTTATAGGAACCATAAAGAGGATATATCAATGCAACCAAGTTGCTAGGAATGCTGTTAGTACCCCCTTCCTTAATATACCTAAAGCATAGAAACTATGCCATAATAAGATAACTTACGTTAGCGTGGAGATTAATCCAAACATTTTTGTAAAATTTACTAATATAATATTTCCCTTACTTAATTAACTTTGAAGAAAATGTTTTTTCACTTGCGTTTAGTTGAAGTAATTAACAATAATAGAATGCTTATAGAAGTTGCGCATTAAATGACATTTTTGGCACCCTTATCAGCTACTGCGAAAAGCATTATTATTGCATAGAAATTAAAGAGAATACAAATGAATGGAAATCAGAACACTAATAATACGAATTCAAAGCTATGAAATATAAGAGACAATTTAAAATTACTACTCTGAATTATCTCAAGCAAAATTATTCTCAGTCATACAAGAAATTAAGAAGTCCAAAATTTCGATCGTTTCGGTAGGAGATGTAATCCAAGCAGTACATGCACTCAATCTGGCCTTAAAATCATTTGCGCCTAGGCTTGCAAACTGATCACCAACATGTAGCGTTTCACTTTTTAAAATAGGGCAAAATGAGTGAGTAAAATTATCATCACCACATATATACTGTTGTAAAGATTCTACTCCTAGGCTTTTGTCGCCTATATCTGCCCATACATCCGAGCCACCATTAAATACACAATATTTAATTCCATAAGTATCGTTTGATACTTCAGAGTCTTTGTTTAGTTTGCTGACAACCTCACTTAACCTCATTGAGCATGATAAGACTATTTCCTCTAGTTGTTCTCTTAATATACTGAATCCCTGAGATGGGATAATTCCAACTGATCTCTCTTTCCTTATTATTTGGGTTTTTTTAATGTCTTCTAAATTGAATTTTTTTTGAAGATGGCGTAAATGTTTCTCTGCCTTATCAACAATTGTGTAGATCTTTTCTTTCTCCCATGACTTTATCTTCTCTATATGCCACAACTCTGATTCAATGAATTTCAACTCTCCAGTAATTGGGTCAAAACGAAAGAGATAATTGCTTTCTCCACCCATTACCATGAAATTGTTCTTTTGTTGATGAGTTAAGTCTGTGGTCAGTCGTAAATAGTCAATGAGGCCTTTAAAACGCTTATAGTACATTATAGCTCCCAGTTTCCCTGGGTAGCCCGCCGCTGTCACAACACCAATATAGATATCCATTGACAAGAGTTTGCTTATGCGCTTTATAACAGGAGAGTCGCTTTCGATTGAGGCGCCATCCTCATACAATGTCACGTCTCCATCAAAGGTTATTAATTTAAGACCTGTTCCCTGACTAATACTTTCCTTGTAAATTTTCCCCAATGCTAAGATCTGAGCAGTATTCAAAACCATCCTTATATCGTTAAAAGAAGGGCTTACAAACCTTCTACTTGATATCAGCCTTTTCTTATCTTCTATTAAAAACGCTGAAGATAATGGTAAAGGCGTAAAGAATCTTCCAACAGAAGGAACAAGCTGTCGCAATCGGCATTTAGGAGGTTCAGTGTCACATACAGCACTTGCTGCATTATCAGTTACTATTGAATCATCAATCAATCTTTCTATATCCGTAAAAATTTCATGGTATCTCTTTTGGCAATCTAGAGAGATCAAATACTCTTTAGAAACATGGTATTCTTCATAACTGTTCTGCACATCCGTTGCTGATACAAATCCTCCATCGTAAGTATCCAAACCTGTATGAAGGACAAATGTAGGAGAAAGTAATGACTTAATCCATTCAATCAATTCATCTCTTCTATGACTTTTTAAAGCATAATCCACTCTATATCTGGAAGTCATCCTTGGAGAGTTAATATACTAGAAAGAAAACTCGCGCTATAATATATATTTGCTAACTAATTTACAAACCGCTCAAAGCTCTTCTTCTGTCACGCTCCTCAGTAATAGATAACTTAATACCTTTACCCTTTGGTAATGATATATATGGCTTACCAGCTTCATTCCCAATAACAAAAACGTTAGATAACCTAGTCACGAAAGTATTATCTAAGCTATCTTTGATATGAACTAAGTCAAAGCCTCCTTCGTGCTTCTCTCTATGAACAATAACACCTACTCTACCCAAGTTACGACCACCAGTAACCATCACCAATCTCCCGGTATCAAACTTAATAAAGTCAGTGATTTTACCAGATTCCAAATCAATCTTCACAGTGTCATTAGTTCTAATCAAAGGATCTGGGTATCTAATAGTTCTACCATCATGAGTAACTACATATGGAATACCCCTTTTACCCAATTGTACCTTTTTAACCTTTGCTAATTTGTAAGAGGCTTCTTCAGAGGTAATTCTGTGGACTGCGAATCTGCCCTTAACGTCATAAACTAATCTAAAATTTTCGTTAGTAGCGTTCATGGAAATAACATCCATAAAACCAGCTGGGAATGTTGTGTCAGTTCTAACCTTCCCATCCACCTTTACATGTTCTTGCATCAATATTGCCTTAACTTCTCTTCCATTCAAAGCATACTTCAATCTGTTTCTCAAGAAGATAACTAAAGGTAAGGATTCTCTCAACTTATGAGGACCTGGGGATGATCTAGGTGCATAAGTACCTGACAATTTGTCCAACATCCAGTGGGATGGCGCTGCTAATCTCTTTAAATGCTTCTTTCTAATATTGTTAGTACCGTAATAATGCATGTCGAGCAGACATGAAAAGGACAAACATAGCCTTAGAAGACCCGGTCCAGCTTCCTGAAGACATTCTTCACACTACAAAGACACTTCAAAAAGTACCAGAACGTATATTCTAAAACATTATCATAGCAAGGCTCCCTTCCGAATCAATTCTGAGTGAAAAGATTGGTGGCAGTTTCAAATTGAAACTTATATGATAATTCCATAAAATGGAAAAAAGATGCTATCCTGATCTTAAAGCTGAAAGATTATGATAGAACTTACGGGCCTCTTGCCATTATTGATAATTTAGTAAAATATAATTTCTTCTAAGGTCTCACTGAAAATTTTTACTCTAAAATAAAATTATCTTGCTCACGTGCGCGAGGGCTATTACCCTGTCGATGTAGTATATGCATTTCGAGGAAAGATGTCAGCTTGTGGGGAAGATATTTCTTGTCTTTTCTCCACAGAATGGCCCTAATTAATTTTAGGGTGTGAAATGGGTAATAGGGGGAGAGCTTATCAGTATCTTCGTATTAACATCAAGACTATCCTAAAGACTATACAAAGTAGTAGTAAGGTGATTATTTAGATCCTGGCACTTCATGTCCCCTTTAAAGAAACTTGGTCTTTGGATCCTCATATACATGGGTATTAAGAGCAGATCCAGAACCAATTCTTATGTCATTTTCAAAGTTCTCTCCAGCTTCTTCTTCATTTCCTCCGAGAAGGGACAACCGCTCGCGCCTACTACTTGAGGCTTCTTTTTCTACCTCTGCTCCTGTCATAACCTTAATCCAGTCAATGTTTAATTTGAAAGGTCCATATTGCTTATCCAAGAGTCCAATGCCTATAGTTTTTATTTCAGACTTATTCAATTCACCACTATCTTGTATTACACCCCAGTTTGTCAAGACAAAATCATTTAAAGGAACAACTACAGTCTCCCATTCACCAGGATGGTTTAAAAATAATCTGTGTTGGAATAAATCAGTCACTAAAGGAGTGTTAGCTTGGATATTTATTAAATACTTTCTCCTATCTCCTTTGACCCTCATAACTAACGAGTCAAATTGGGACCAGTCCCAGTAGCTATCCCCAGATAGCCAAGACTCCTTTTGGTCCTTAGTTCTAAACATAGCATACCCCGATCTTGTAATTTCCGGTCTGTCCTTTGGTAAATCCAAATTCAAATATCCATGGAATACAGCACATTCTGAATCATGGTCGTAATCAAAGTTTACACTTGAATAACCTCCAATTTCTTTATCGGACCTTGTAATAATATTGTCTAAGCTTTCTGTGGGGAAATTTTTGAAATCTAAGACTGGTAATACTGTTTTCGAGAAATCTGCTGTCTTACTAAAGAGTTTTCCTAATGCTGAGTTTAAACCCAAGGCCCTTAATGACATGAGTGAGTACTTTTATGTTTCTCCTAAATTACTAGCCAGTAATAATTCAATCTAAAGTTCCAATTTTTAATTAAAAGAATACTAGAAGAATCGATCAATTTTATATGCTTTTACATATCTCCATTCGCTGATGAGGTTATACCAAATAGTTACACAAAACAACTGGAAGCATCAAAAATTCGGCTACGGAGTCCTTAAAGTGGAGACATGACATATGAAATACATAAAAATTTTAATCCTCTACGAATTATGTATCTAATTAGGAAATTAAATTGATTGCGGAGGCCATTCTGTGTCCCAACACATAGTTAAGTTACAATTTCTAATGACCAAACTTCTTAGATAAACTTATTAATCGCCATATACAGGATGTACCTAATCTAAAGGTAGGGTGAGTACTGCATTGGAGAACCTTAGAAAGCAACCACAGCAAGACTACCTTTCATAACTAACTACTAATATTTATTCCTCTTAGCACTAATTTCTGCTTTCGTTTCAAAGTAATTAATTTATCTCACCAATCACCACCCTGCGTAAAGCAGGCGAGTGTAAAAATTGTAGAGCAAAAATAAACTCCGATACCGGGAGTCGAACCCGGGTCTGCTCGGTGAGAGCGAACTGTGCTAGCCGTTACACCATATCGGATTGTAGTTGAAGTGATTCTGCCCATCAGCACTAAATCACATATCATTTTGATTTACACAGGATAATGTTTTGCTTTCATTCGCCTCCATCATCTACTCAAGATCTCTCCTAATAATATGTCATATTTTAACGAGTAAATATGACTCAGACTTAACAGCGTAGACATTCTTGAATATTACATCATCATATCATCTATCTCTATTTGTATAAGTAAATATTTGAGCGATTTGTCACTGTTCTCTTTATTTCATTCGATCCTGCATATTTAATAATCGAACTTTTAAAGCATATCAAAAATTTACCTTTAAGGTACACTTAATTTCACTTGCTTGCTATGCGATCAATTCTGCACATTTGAGATGAATGTAGTCGCATTTTAATTGGGACACACAAGACCCTCCTACGGCGGGAGTAGTTAAATAAATTTATGCTATAATTTTCTAAAGCTAAATAACCCTTAACATTTAAATTAGAAGCGTTTACTTTCATATATAATTGCCCCATTATATGCTACAATTATGAGCTCAAGAGTATATTCGTCGGATAAGCCACCAAACTACCAGCAGCAAAATGCGTTCGATGAGGGTCAGTACATGCAACATGATAAAGAACTGAGAAGAGATTTTGAACAAGAAAAGCCAATTGGATCCTCTGATTTTGGAACGTCTTTTAAAGTCGAGAAGCCTAAATACAACGACTGGCCTTTCACTGTTTTCTTTCTTCTTGTTGTTGCGGGATTCATTGTTATTGCAGGCATAACATTAAATGCGTTAAGACAAACTTATTCACAGCAGGGATCCTCAATTTACCATTCCTCGAATACGTTCACAATGAATACTAACACGCTCATTCTATTTGCTTTTGTTATTGTGGTAAGTTTTGTATTTTCATTTTTGATTATTCTCTTCGCTAGGTTGGCACCGAGGTTTTTTATCACTAGTGCATTAATCCTCAATGTCCTTTTGGGTTTCGCTACGTGTATATACTACTTCGTAATGCATTATTATTCTGCTGCGATAGTATTCTTGGTATTTACGGTGATATCAGCATT
This sequence comes from Debaryomyces singareniensis, assembly GCA_031081795.1. Lineage (NCBI taxonomy): Eukaryota > Fungi > Ascomycota > Pichiomycetes > Serinales > Debaryomycetaceae > Debaryomyces > Debaryomyces singareniensis. Next base: position 864,306 of record JARYSX010000004.1, read on the forward strand.
TTGCTATTGGTCTGCCAGAAGTCGAATTCCTTTCAGTGCAACAGTTCTAGAGATAGTGATTGACGTTATGAAAAGATACCCTTCAACATTAGTTACATCCTTTCTCGGAATATTAATTAGCAGCGGGTTTGGTATACTATTTTCCGTTGTTGTGGTTTCCACATACGTTAAATATGAACCAAATGCAAATAATGAAGCATGTTCCAGTGGAGGAGGAGGGTGCTCCCATAGTAAAGTAATTGGTGTACTTGTTTTTGTTTTCTTTGCAGGATATTATATTTCTGAAGTTTTGCGTAATATCATACATGTTGTTATTTCAGGAATCTATGGGACGTGGTATTATCTTTCTGGATCAGATCAGGGAGAACCTAAGCATCCTGCCCTTGGTGCTCTCAAGAGGGCATTGACTTACTGTTTTGGTTCAATCTGCTTCGGTTCATTGATTGTATCTCTAGTGGATCTTCTTAGGGCCGTAATTCAGATACTTAGGCAAGATGCGTTATCTTCTGGAAACAATTGTGCTGCCTGTGGATTTTTTATATTGGATTTCTTTATATCAATGCTAGATTGGTTGGTAAGATATTTTAACCAATATGCGTATTGTTACGTTGCATTATATGGTAAGACTTACATTAAATCAGCAAAAGATACATTTGACCTTTTGAGGTTTAAAGGAATGGATGCTTTGATAAATGATTGTTTTATTAATACTTCATTGAATTTTTATTCCATGTTTGTCGCATATGTTGTCTCATTGATGAGCTATTTATACTTGAAGTACACTAAGCCAGGATACAATTCAGATGGTTCCTATTATGCACCGGTGGTGGCCTTCTCTTTCCTTATATCAGGACAAATATCTAGAATAGCGCTTACGGTCATTCTGTCCGGTGTATCTGCCTTTTTTGTCGCTCTAGCAAAGGATCCGGAAATTTTTCATATGACAAACAGAGACAGGTTCGATGAGATCTTCAGGAGATACCCACAAGTCTTACAAAAAATCAATAATAATCATTAAGTATTTGTATAATTTTATAAGCAGAGCCTCAATCTTCAAGTTATGTGTGCGAAATCAACTATAATTTCTAGACTACTGTACATTATCCTAGGCTTAGATAAGAATGTTAACGTTAGCTATAGGTGACTTATTTGTTCCAGATCGATCCATTGGTATGCCTAAGAAGTTTCAAAAGCTTCTATGTCCAAATCCAAACTCATTCCCAACAAACAGTAAGATAAATAACGTTATCTGTCTTGGAAATATTACTTCGTCCTTCGAAACTTTAAATTTTTTAAATAATCTAAGCCCTTCATTACAGTTGGTCAAAGGAGAATATGATGATAATAAGTTGCTAAGTGAATATTTAACATCCTTAGGTCATAAAGACTATAAGTTAACTGATCAAAAAATAATCTCAACGGGTGGTTTAAAGATTGGATTCACCAGTGGTTCCCTCATTGTTCCCAGAAATGATCCTCTAGCATTGCTTACTTTAGCGAGAGAGATGGATGTTGATATACTTATTTGGGGAGGTACCCATAAAGTTGAAGCGTATACGTTACAAGGAAAATTCTTCATTAATCCTGGGAGTGCAACAGGGGCATTCAACTACGACTGGCCAGAAGTTCCTGATTTAAAGGAAGTCGATAATAAAGATAAAAAAATCGCAGATGCAGCAGCCATCGATGCTAATGAAAACAAAAACCTGAAAGAAATTATAGTTGAGGAAGAGGATTCTAAGCAAGTTCAAAATAAAGAAGCAGATAAAGATACTCAAACTGATGGAATAGATGAGACAGAAGGCAACGTGAGTGAAGATGCAAACAACAATAAAATAATCAATGAAATAACCTCAGTCTCTGAATTTATCCCTTCTTTCTGTTTATTGGATTCGCATGATACCACATGCACATTATACATCTATACGCATTTTAATAATGAAGTTAAAGTTGATAAAATTACATACCAGAAAGATTAATAAATCAATAATTCTTTATAATGATTAATGCGACTCTTCTTAAGCTTGAACCGATGAATAGTGTAATACAAACTCTTTTCTTATTTTTTCCCAATTATGGGGATCAAAAAAAATGTACACACTCTTTTCAACATCAGGACCAATTAAAACAGGTTCAACATTACTATCCTTTGTTAGCCACACCTGTATATCTTTATGATACCTCCAATTTCTTGCAACAAGTTCTCTAGCAGCGTATTCTTGTAAGGTATCTCTGGGGCGCATGTAAAATATGTAAAACAACGTCTCGTCTGAAAATGACTGGATCTTCAGATCGCAAGGTTCCGGTTTTGGAATGATATTTTCATCTCGGATAGATTCTGGTAATGTGAAGTATGGTTCGACTTCGCATCGAGAAGTTTCAGCCCATGGAGAAGACAAGCCTTTTAGAATTTTCTGTTCGCTACTAAGATCGAAACCAAAAAAATTTATATCTTGTCCCAATGCAAAAGCCGTTTGACTGCTTTGATCCATGGTTATCAATGGAAGGATGCCCTTTAGACCGTATTTGTCCATATCATTATGATTGTCACTCTCTTGACCATTTAATGGGAGACCAGGAGGTAAGATGGCTGATTTGTTAGTCTTGGATATTATTTAAATGTAAAATGTATCAATACAACATACGCATATTATTGTGCCTGAAAATGATAAAGCAAAGTATTTCCCTTGTAGATTAGGTGCCTAAACTAACACTAAGCACTCAAAGCTTGTTCGATATACGTGATATGCGTGGTTGGTACACTACCACCCCAAATACTCATTCAAGATGAGGTCTAGTATTTGGTAACTTGCCATAAACATGAGTAGAAGATATTATCCAAATATCATCATCACTGGTACACCGACTTGTGGTAAGACATCACATTCAGATGCATTAGTCGAGCGGTTGGATGACAATTTTGAGGGTAAATTTAAGCATTTTTCTATAAGTGATATTGCGAAAGAAGAAAACTTCATAGAGAGTTTTGATGAAGAGAGAGATACATCTGTGGTTGATGAGGATAAGTTATTGGACTTCATTGAACCTCACTTAGAGAATGGTGGAATAGTGATTGATTGGCATTGTTGTGAAATATTCCCTGAAAGGTTGATAGACTTCGTTGTGGTCCTTAGAACAGACAATAAACTTCTCTATCAAAGATTGAGCAAAAGGGGTTACAAGGATAATAAAATACAAGAAAATTTAGACTGTGAGATCATGGAGGTAATAGTACAAGAAGCTAGGGATTCCTATGCCAAAGAAATCGTCGTAGAACTTGGGTCAAATTCAGCCGATGAATTGGATGATAATGTGGAAAGAATTGCCGAATGGGTGAAAAACTGGGTCAGTGACCACAAGAATGGGGTAAGTAATGAACTTGAAAGATCGGAATCTTCTGATGATGAATAAGGAATTTTGGTGCTTAAATGCTAACATAGTTTATTTAATATTAATAAAGAGACATATTATCTAGAAGAGATGTAAAACCAACCTTCTCATAAAATAGAATGCGATTATTAAGAGAAGGGGCAACCCAATACGATGGATGTTAGTAGCGATTTTATAGCTTAACTTATGCTTTACTTTGTCAATATTATGGGTTTCGATCTCTCTGATGCACTTGCCATTTTGTTCAAAAATGTATTTCGATTCTTCAATAATCTCCTTTTTTTGTTCTTCAGTTAAGAAATTCCTTGTTTGAAGTTCGTAATCCCTCTTATAAATCAATCTAAATGCATCTTCATCAGCAACATCGAAAGTGAAAAAGTTTGTTCCTAATTTCATTATATCTGCATATGCCATACCTTCCTTTTGCGGAAATAAACGAAAGGCTCTTGCAATCGAAGAACGCATTATTCTTCCACCAGCAAAAAGAGCCAAATACATTACGTGCAAATATGCTAACAATAAATAAGGCTTTTCTGCTGAAACACTTTTGATATGTGCTTTGAAAGCAATCTGCTCACTCAATATGGGTTCTTCAAACTTCTCGCGATGATCATCGTAGAAAAACATCAAGTCCTGCTCAGCTTTCTCTTTTCTAGCTATTTCTGGCTTCCATATTTCTTTCAATAGTTTTGTCCATTCGTCGTCTTTTTGAAACTGAAGATTCAAACTTTCTTCAATAGAAGCAAAAACATGATAAAAACACTGGAGACCTTGGCGATATATTTTTGCATCACGATACGCTAACGTTAATTTCAAAGTAACTAATTTATCAATTTGGTCATGCAACTTTCTAGTTTCCAGGTTAATTCTGTTAGCTAAAGCACCCACATCTGTTTTTGAAGGTACTATCTCATGTTGGTTCAATTTAGTAATGGCGCCTGTGCGTTGTACACTAGTCATATTAAACTTTCAGTTATCTTTGAATTGGGGTATACTAAAATATGCTATAAACTGGCTTCAAACCAGTGTGAAAGAAGGCCAAATCTTTTTTTTTATACTAAAAGTTCAAATATAGCAGGAAGAACGATATGTCCGAAGTGCGATGGTCGGTGCGTTTCTAGATGGTTTTCGCTTTTATCGGTATCATTGAGATAGACTAACATATGACCAAGATCCTATATTTAGTACGTTTGATATCTGTGCTATAGAAGAGCTTGATTCTCCTGTCAATTGTATGTTATCGAAGGATATTTAAGCTGTAATCTAATGCTCAGAGAGCGCTGACCTAAGAAAATGAAAAGTGTAAATAACATCAAATATGTACGTCGTATTTAAATTTGTAGAATTATAGACTGGAAAATGATCCATATACCATTCGTTAGTCATGTATAAGCTTAAGCGACCCGAAATGCGTGTTTAGTTATCTCTCTTACAAAAAGTGACAAGCTTGATTGCCCTAAGGGTGATTGCCATTAAGCCCAATATTTGCAGGTTAATTGTTTACAGTTTAAAATTGAGAATTTTGTCACCTCACCCATAGAATAGCATAGGTTATCATTACCAAGGACGAGAAATCAATTTATAGTTAGCATCGATTCGTTCTCGGTAGACCATCTTCTATTGGTGTTTTCATTTTTCCCCTACGTTTGCAATCTTAAGAAAAATATTACATGAAGTATGGTTAAAATTTATGAATCTTCACATACCTTTAATAGCGATTTTCAGAGTATCAGTTTAGCATACTTGAATAGGTATCCTAACCCTTATGCGGGACATGTTTTGAGCGTTGATACCTTAGAATCGTATGTTGATGAGAAGCGGTGTCTTCACACAACGAAATTGATTATTAAAACAGGAAGGTTACCAGGATTCATTAAACCTTTGTTGGGAGATAGACTTAACTCATGGATAATAGAAAAGACGATCGTCAATCCTTCAGAAAATTCAATGATATCTTATTGTTCTAATATAGATCACCACAAATTTATTAGGGTGGAGGAGTACTTGAAATATTCCGGAGTTTCCAGTTGTACGACATTGTTGCAAAGCAAGGTCAAATTCTCTTCTGATTTGTTCGGATTCAAGAAGAGAATAGAACAGTGGAGCCATACTAGGTTTGCTACAAATATTTCCAATTCTAGGGAAGGTTTAAAATATGTTGTTGAGAGACTCAAGAACGGTAAGAGCATATTATTGTCACAGAGTTGATGATCTAAATCTTAACGAATTATTATTGCATTAGGTAGCTGAATGGAAGTTACATTTTTTACTTTTTCAAGTTCTAGTACACACATGTAAATATGGTATTAATATATGATTTTATTCAGAAGCCTTGTAAGCCTCAATTTGATCATGTGATCATTCTCAGGGGAGTCTGGAGATAAGAATGGTTAGCGCTTAATCTTGGATCAAGAGTGGTTAAAATATTTGCTTAGGTTCTTAATAATGGGCGCTGGTTTTACGTTTAATTCTAGTGGTGCAATGCTGGAGAAGACAAGACGCAGATCTTCTTTTGCTTCTGCCACTTCTCCCTGGTCTAGGCGTAGGGCCCTGTTATCGCAATCAATGATTCATAGTGAAGATTATTCAGTATATGAATCATCCAGCTACTTTTTCGGAGAGTCAAAATGCAACGTTATATCTTTGAAAGAAGGGCAGGGTTTTATATTCAATCAAGATCTTTTTGCGTCGCCTTTCCAGCAGCTGCAAGCTTTAGCAAGAGAGAAAAGGATCAGATCTTTGAGTTCATCACTGTCCTATTACTTCTCAGATAATGGTAATGATTCAAGAAGATACAGTAGTAATGTATCATTTGCATGTAAGGATAAAAATAATTTTCGAATTGATCCATCTTTGCGAAGAAGGAGACATACAACATACGATTTGAACCATTCTTTTGGTTCATCTGAAAATTGTAAAGATGATGAAGCTATCGAAGATGATTCTGACTATCAGTTTAATAATGCTAATAATGATTTTAATGAGGGTGAAGAACAAAGGAAAATATTTTCTGAAGATAAGTATTCAAATTCGCATAATAATCACAGGTTTCACTCTGGTGCTGACCTCTACACCAAAGAAGATGACGTTTTTATGAATAGTTCCGACGAGCTGACAGATAACGTCGATGCTAGTTATGCAGATGGGACTAAGGTGTACAAGGTTAATGTTACTGACATTTTAATCGATGAAAATGAGAATGCTATTTTTCCTGATTAGTTGCGTTACATACAATCGTTACCGAAATATTCCTAGGATTAACCTTTACTAGCACCATTGTTTTTACTGTTTATAGTTCAAATCATTTTAGTCGATATGTTGCTAACCTGTCGTGTTTGCAATCCCTTAGTTATCATCATATGTCTTTGTGTCATATTCTAAAGCAGTATTTTCTAAAGTGAACTTAACCATGGAAGTCATCTATAAGGATGTCTGATTTGCAAAAACAGTTTGAGAAGCTCTCATTGGAGCTCTCTCAATCACAGAAGAGTTTGAACGAGTTGATATCAGCACGGTCACATCTAGAAACACAATTTCAAGAAAACAAAATGGTGTTAGACGAATTTGCATTTTTGAATGAAGATTCAAAAATTTTTAAACTTAATGGACCAGTATTGATGCCACAGGATTACAATGAAAGTAAATTAAATGTCGAAAAAAGGATCGAATATATACAAGATGAAATTAAAAGAGTTGAGGCTAAAATAGCTGATGGTCAAAAAAAGATGGAATCTACCACTAAAGATTTAGTTCAAGTCAGGACTAAATTATCATCATAGAATACATGTTTTATATTTCACCTAATTACTTCAGTAGGATATACATTTTTCTGTATTTATATCTATATAACTAAATGAACCAAGCGCGTTAACATAAGTACTCTTCAAGCATTGACGATTCTACCCTCTTCTCAATTGGGAACTGATCAAATTCACTATACTAACCATGTTGAAAAAGGTCCATTCTTCAGCAGAAGAATATGCGCTTCCCAAATTCTTTATTTCTTGCATCTTGGAATCAACGAATTCATTTGTGTGTGAATAATCTACACTCTTATCTTGCAACATAAAGAGTTCAGAACTTAAGTATACGTATCCGATTGAAAACCGCTTTGAATACCAAGCAAAGTCATTAGAGTTATCACCAGCATAGAACGCAATGTCATCTGCTAAGTTCTGCAATTCCTCTAAGGATTCTGTGATATTATATGGTAAAATCATTCGGGACAAAACTGAATCTAAATTGTTCATAACAGGTCTGTTCAACTCTAGTCTTTTCTTAATTAAGTAAGCAGCCCTCTCGTATTCATTTTTTATTTTAGATAGCTTTGATTCAGTATTCGATGCTTCCTTCGCTAATGCTTCTCTTTGCACCTTCAACCAATGTAATGCAAGTTGAAATCCTAAAGGCTTTCCTGCTCCAGAAAATGATAGTACCGATTCTAAGGATCCTGGGTAATTCAATTCTCTAATGGCCTCGTTAATACAGGCTTCTTCGAAACCATACTTTTGGATATGAGTTATGGCTTGATTTAAAATCTTTGTTTCAATATTTGCAGGTTTGATTATTTGATTGGAAGCTGGGTGAGCGAACGAATGATATAACCTACTTTTGTAAATTGTATTAAAAGATGAAAATATACTTGAACTCCGTTTCATTTTTAAGCTGTGTTGTGATAATTTCATATTTTTAGGTTCTCTTGGTATAATCTGCGTTCTGAGCTTTACGAAAAATCGCAATTGATTTTTATCGACTTACTTTGACTCAAGTGGCAAAAAAGAATTGTAGTTTTCTACGCCATTTTACTATGCTAGTAAGTGAACTCAGATATGATTATTGAATCATTTTACTCACCAATATAGATTAAACCTTGGAACGCGGTCCCTGCTCCCCGTTACGCTCTCGATGATGAAGCTGATTATGCGCCTCAGGATTTAGTACCAGATATAAAAGTTAAGCTTGAACCAGGATATAAAGAGTTCGAGAATGTACTAGTGGTAAGTCGAAGTCTGCATATATTGGCTGAAATGGACAAGTCTCTGACGAAGATCGGTAAGATTATTATCAATTATACTTCGCAAAAGGCTGGAATAGATCCTTCTTTAAGAGAACATTACGATGAAGACGAACAGCTATACGCCGCTATTGAGCATAATATGCAAAGTAAAAAATACGATACTATAATCATTCCCATCGAATTGCATTTCGGAACAACTGCAGCAGTTGTGATTCCCAACATTACTAGTTTGATTGCAATGAACTGCTTGGCGTGCACCTTGATAAATGAATTGCAAGATAGCATAAAAGACAACTGGATCGTAATTTCTAATTCAGAATTCGAAGGTCAAGCAACAATCAGAAGATTGCAACTGAATGTCTCAAAGTTGCCAAAAATATACGAAGCAGTCCCATTTTTAGAACCACCTAGCTTTATCTGTGGCGCTCCCGCTAGTATCGTTTCTTCTTTGTCTGTACAAAAGGGTAGTTCTGTCTGCTCCATAGTATTGAAGGGAGAAGGACAAGTAGGGTTCGAGAAGCTTGATCCTGATTCTCTTATGGATGCCTGCTTTTTACTATCTGAACACCTTGTACCAGAAGAGCATAGAAAAGGTTACAAAGCACACATAAGCTCTTCTATTAGACAATTTAACACGTATACGAGTCTAAATATGTATGTATAGCTGTAGATCAACTCAATTGGTGGAATTACGCATCGAGAGAAAACAATTCCAAAGAACAGAAATGGAAGAACCGAAAGGAACTTGGTAAGTTCTTGGAACTAATAAAAAATTAATGAACTGGACAGGAAACCATACGCAGTAGTTTATCATCAAGGTCTTTAGATATATTCTGCTTAGTTTATCTTTAGCATCTTCCCAACTTCCATTCTCAAGCACCATTGTTCCATATGTAAAAAACGCAAAAAGAGATACAGGCGAATAACAAATTTGATCTGTCAATACTTTCCTTATCACCTCTATGAGCTTTGGTCCCTTGACATTCATATGTAAGAACTTGTACCAAAAGCATTGGAAAAAAGACATAACGAACCCCCAACACATAAAGCCAGCTAGCCTAGAAAACAGAAAAAAGGTAGGAGAAACTTGAGCTGTTATTGGAATAGAGTTCAGGACTTGTGTGTTCAACAATCCGTCATCATTTGCAATATAGTTCAAAAATTCGTCGTAACTATCCCCATTCAGTGAATCTGTTGAGCTTCTTTCTTCTGGCTGGTGTTCGTTATCAAGTCTGATATCGTACTGATCTTCAAATTCGTCATAGCTGTAATAGAGTTCAAACGCTAGTATCTTGCAATGCGGATTATAAGAAAGAATTGTTTGAGCAAGTGTCTCGGAAATCCCATACAACACCAAATTTGAGATCGTGATGGTCACTAGCGAACTTTTGGTATAAAGATCATTATATTTGAATGTCAACTTGAGAAGGAAGCATCCAAGTACTCCTATTATCACTAAATTAATTGTGGGAATATTGTAGATTCGAACACTATTAATTAACTTTGTGAAGAGGGCAGGTGAACGGGGTCTGGGACGAACAGCGTGCCTCATATTATGGTTAATCTGTGCACCATCATTAGTCTCTGTATTGTGTAAGTGAATTGCCATTAAGAGAAAATACTAAATGAAATTGATAGCGCATTTAAATGGCAATCCGGTTCTGTATACACAACAGAGCAGTTGGGTCTATCTGATAGATAAGTTAATGAATAATGATTATAATCAATAGTGATAGCAAGCCTGACACAAAGAGAGATGAAACAATTAGTACATGAGCATCTCTTAGAGCGTAGATTTTATAATACTGTAAACTTTTTTGATTAAAACAAAAAAATTAAAATAATGCAAAAAAAAAATATTTTTTCAAAAAGTTTATAGTCAAAAAGCTTTATAAGAAAACACATTACATTCAATGGACCTGATAGAAATAAATCTGATAGAGCCAAAAGGTTTCGAGTTTGGCATAAACAGAAGCCATTTGCAATCAGTACAAGGTGAAGGTGCCAGTAAAATAAATTGCCCTTACACGACCCAACCTTCCAATCATATTTTCTTAATTGGAAGACGACCTTATACATTTATAGATTGCAATACTTTTAATAATTTATCAGAATGTCTTATGACCCTAGAAATCAACCGGTTAGAGCTGCGCCACCACCAGCTGAGTATGAAGTGATTGATGTAGATCCATATTTCGGCAGAGTGGTGTCTTATTTCAGAGGATCCGACTATGGAATATGGGCGTCCTCAGCAATTGCATTTCCTTTGTCTCTTCAAGTATGGGAAAGATTCGAGCCAAATCAAGGTGCATTTAAAGCACCAAGCAAACTTCCAGGTGGTATTTTAAGGGCTGCAACCTTGATGGGGTTTTTGGGTGGTTTCTATTTTGCTTATGTGAGGTCATCGAAGAGATTCTTAGGATGGTCCGAAAATGCAAGGGAGGTCAAGAGAGATAGATATGAGATGAAGAAGTTATTATCCGAAGGAAAGTTACCATTTCATGAGAATGAATCTAGCTTAGACGATAGAATGAAAGATATCGCTAACAGAAATTCACAGTATTCATTTTTGACTATGGCATTTATTCCATGGTTTAATTTGGCATATCATCCCTACCACGGTATCAATATTCAGAAATATTACGAAAATAGGCCAGGTGAAGAATCCTGGGGCTTCGAATTAAAGCCATTCGAGGAAATAAAATCCAAATATACTAAGATCTTGAACTAATATTAAGGTCTCATACCAGTTCAATCTGGCTAAAATTGTACTGGAACATTATGGAGAGTTATAAAAGGATTCGTTGGGTAACATATCATGCTTGATCAGTTATATTGCAAGTAACCATTCACGATATGTATTCTAAACAAATATTTGCATCTGAGAAAACAGCCTAGACTCACTTCGACATGCAGATCCACTATACATAAGCGTATTTAGATTCAGAATATAATTCTAATATCTTGACTACAGTTCATCCATTCTATTATGGCCTAAGAAGATTTAATTTTGGTCGTGCGCGCTCTGTTTACATTGTGTTTATTTAACCTGATGAAATGCGTCCTTTAACATACAGTGGTTGATAGACATTATGGCAGAAGAGATAGATTATTCTTCGGTACCCTTGAGTGAACGTCTATCACATAAAGTATGGAAGGTTAGGTTGGAGTCTTATGAGGAATTAAAATCAGAATTCGAAAAATCAAGAGATGACAAGTCATCTTGTTTTGATTTATTAAATACAAATCCAGAATTATTAAAGAAGTTTGTGACAGATTCAAACGTGGTGGCACAGGAACTGGGCATACAGGCCCTTCAATCGTATTTACAATTTGGCGGAAACTTGAGCAACGTTGGGCGATTAAGAAATACAGGAATCATATCAGCTTTATGTGAGAAAGGTCTCTCATCGTCCCGTGCAGGGACCAAGTTGAAGTCAATTGAATGTATTTTGGAAGTAGTTGAATTAACAAACAGTGCTGATTCGGTGATAGAAGAAATAATACCTCATTTGAAAAACCGCTTGCCAAAATTGGTCGTAGGCTGCATATCTGCTCTTGTTTCTATCGTGGAGAATTTTGGGTGTGGTGTGGTCCTTACTCCCAAGATATTATTACCTGCGATACCTCCATTATTTGCTCATTCGGATAAAAATGTAAGAGCAGAAGCTACAAAACTTACACTTTCATTATACAAATGGATGGGCGAAGCACTTGAATTAGTAATATTTCCTGAATTGAAACCGATTCAGCAGAAAGATTTGTTAAAATCATTTGAGAACGTTGATAAAAGTCTTCCAAAACAGTTACGTCTAACAAGAAAGCAGAAAGAAGAAGCTGAATTGCAGAAAAAAAAGGAGCAAGAAATTTCTATGAATATAGACATTGAAATGAAAGACGGAGAGGAATCATCGCTTCAGGATAGCACTTCTGCTCCATTCGATGCGTTTGATCTTTTAGAGGATGTTTCTATTTTATCAAAGTTGCCTAATGATCTTAATACAAGATTAAACTCCGCAAAATGGAAGGACAGGAAGGAAGTCCTAGAAGAAGTTCACTCCATATTGGAAAAAATTAAAAAAATTGCGGTAAATGATGATTATAGTGATTTAGTAAGACTGTTTGCGAGGTGTATGAAGGATGCAAATGTTCAAGTTGTACAATTAGCAGCTAATTGCACCGAATTCATTGTTAATGGCTTACGTAAAAACTTTAACAAATATGAACAAATCATAATCAGGCCAGCCTTGGAGAGAACAAAAGAAAAGAAAGCCTCGGTGGCAGATGCCCTCAACAATCTATTGGATGCTATTTTCAAATATTCCCTGCTAACGGACATATTAAACGATATATTATGGGGTATGAAGAGCAAAATTCCACAAGTAAAGATTGCTTCGACTTTTTACTTGAAGAGGTGCCTTGAGGCAACTACAGAGTGTCCAAATGGGGATGAAATCGAACAAATAATGAAGAGTGGAGTATTTCTTTTAACTGAACCACAAGAGCCAATTCGCCAAGCTAGCACAGAGATGATCGGTACTATCATGAAGATCACCGGAGAGAGATATTTAGCATCATATTTGGAAAAGGTGGATGAAAATCGTAAATCAAAGATCATGACCTCGTTTGAGAATGCAACTTGTAACGTACAAATGAAAAATAGTACCCCTTTACAGCACCCAGGAACGTCTAGCAAATCATCTAAGGAACATATACGAACTACTGTAGGTAAGAGAGCTGAACCTCTGGTTTCACAAAAATCTATGAGGTTTTCTCTAACTCCTTCTTATAACTTACAACCAAGTACAAAAACAAATATTAATTCTAGCATACCCACAAAACGTGGTGCCACATCACCTGCTAAAAGAAGTGATGATTCTTCAAAGGTGCCAACTTACGGCAGGGGACTAACCAGTAGACTTCTTATTTCGGAGGAAAAGAATCAGAATCAACCGACGAGCCTGAATATAAAGCAGCAGACATATTCAAATGATGCAGAAAAGGAAGAGCTTCGGCTTCTAAGAGAAGAAAAGAAAGCTTGGGAAGTATCACGGAAAAAATATTCTCAACTAGAAGCTTTAGCCGAGGAAGAGAGAATTAAATTCAACAAAGAGAAAACATCGTTATTGGACAAGATAGAGCAATTACAAAAGGAGCAAAGTAACTCTACCTTAATGATCAAGCAAAAGGAAACTCAATTATTGAGATCAAGTGGAGACCTCGAGAATGCAAAACTCAAAATTAGAGATTTAGAACAGACAATTGAGATGATGAAACTTCAACAAAATTCGTATTCAAACCAACTGCATCCTCCTGTGAATAGGATGAATTATGATAACATATTTAATCTGTCGACTTCTCCTTATAAGTCAGATACATTTACAAGAAGGGAGTCTCCATTGAAACAAGCTATAGTTAATTCTGGGGAGCTAAGTTCACGCGTAACTAGACTCTCCATAGATGGTAAATCTGGCACCGACACTTCTACTGCATCCTCAAAACTTAATACTTTACTGCATTTTACAAGTCCTCAAAAACTTGCAGAGACTTCCCACCCTTATTCACCTTCATTTTCTCGTCCGTCTTTAGACTACAAAGAAGAGGAAGAAGATAGCTGGAAACGAGCTGCAGAAGTCACCTCTCAATTGAAAGCAAGAATAGAAAAGATGAAAGCTAGATCAAGAAGCACTATGTCCAATTTTTCATAAAAGTTTTGGCTAACAATTGCTAGATTTATCGATCACGTGACTGTGCGTTTTTTGGGCACCTCGATAAGTATACTTATTGAGTCAGTATTTTGTATGTTGAAAAAGTAAATATGTCCTCCAAAATAAAAATTTTAGTGCCTATTAAGAGAGTAATTGACTTTGCTATCAAACCAAGGATCAACAAGGCACTGAATGGCATCGAAACCAAGGGTGTTAAGTTCAGCATAAATCCATTTTGCGACATAGCTTTAGAGGAAGCTTTGAGAATCAAAGAAGGGCACAAAGATCAAGTGGATAGTATTCAGGCTGTCTCCATTGGTCCTGCCAAGGCACAGGATATTTTGAGGACAGCTTTGGCAAAGGGTGCTGGAAAATGTACTTTAGTTGAATCCGGTGATAAAGAAGTGGAGCCTTTGAATGTAGCCAAGATTTTGAAATTTTTAGTTCAAAGAGACGGAGTCAATCTTGTCATTTTGGGTAAACAAGCCATAGATGATGATGCAAATCAGACTGGTCAAATGTTAGCTGGATTATTAGATTGGCCACAGGCTACAAATGCTTCTAAAGTTGAAGTAGATGGTGATTCTGTTACAGTCACCAGAGAAATTGATGGGGGTGCAGACATCCTTAGGGCCAAGTTACCTATGATTATAACGAGTGATTTGAGATTGAATGAACCAAGGTACGCTTCTTTGCCTAATGTGATGAAGGCGAAGAAAAAACCAATCGAAAAACTTACATTGGAAGATACTGGTGTTGATATTACAACTAGAGTAGAAACCTTGAAATTGGAGGAACCACCTCAAAGAAAGGCAGGTGTTAAGGTACAATCCGTAGATGAACTTGTTTCAAAATTGAAAGAGCTCAAGGCCATTTAAAAATTTCCAGTTGATATTTACTTGCATTTTTAGATATTCATTAAAATTAGTTAAGTAGGATTCAATTCTGGTAAAAAAAAATCTGGTTGCGCTAATTCGTACTGTAGCATATTAAGTCCAATAATCGTAAAATATATTGGTAATGTCCACTACATTAGAGGTATCATTGTCTTTTATAGACTATCATATCAGGGAAAGAGATCAGAAGAATGAGAAGCAACCTTTGGTTATCGGAATCAGTGGACCTCAAGGTTCTGGAAAGTCATATTTAGCAAAACAAATTTATGATGCAATTACTGAATTTGATCCAAACATGAAGGTCGTGCTGTTTCTGATGGATGATTTATATCTTACAAGGGAATGTCAGAAGGAGGTTTCAATGAATGCAAAACGAGAAAACAATACTCTACTTCAAGGCAGAGGTCTACCAGGAACACATGATGTACAATTATGTAAAGAAATTTTCCACGATTTATTGCTGGTGGAGAAGGATGCTTCCATTAAGATACCTGTTTACGATAAAAGTAAATATAATGGAGAAGGAGATAGGTCAGAAGAAAAATTTTGGACCTTTGTTGATACGAAACCTGATATAATATTGTTTGAAGGATGGTTCAATGGGTACATGTCTTTTGACCCTGATGTGGCTCGTTTGTGTTATTTAACTGCTTCAAATGACAAGTATCTCAAGAGACATCCAATGTATCAGATTGAAGAGTTGAATATCAAGCTTAAAGAATACGAGGCCATATGGGATTATTTTGATTTATTCATATTTCTAGAATCAGACATCAGCAATGTACTTGAATGGAGAATTGAGCAGGAGCATTATCTTATTGAAACAAAAGGTAAAGGAATGTCTGACAAAGAGGTAGGGAATTTTGTGGAAAGATATATGCCGGTATATGAAATGTACTACGGAAGAATGTGTGAAAAAGGGCTAGATATTAAAGATAAGCACCAAATTCGTCTATGCATAGACAAGAAAAGAAAATTAGCATCTCACTCAATAATTTAATGTTGACAGAACCTCTTTAGTATAATACTCCCCGTAAGTTGACGTTCATCGCTATTTGACGTTACTTCTGCACCTGTCTAAAGATCAACAGCGACGTCTCCTTTTAGGCTTTTTCGCTTCAAGCTTACGGACACTGCCTGAGTTTTTTGCAGCGTCTTCTTTAGCCTTTAGATTCAGGTTGAGATTGGAACTGATCATTTGATAGCAAACATTTGATATATTCAGCACATTTTTTTCCATACTTACAAAGCGGGGAACAAGAATCTGCAAAAATTGCTTTACAGAAGCTATATCTTTGATAATCTCTTTGGTGTCAGATTTGAGTTCAGAAATAGACGATAAAGCTTCATCATTTGGGCTAGTTCTTTTCTGAGGAGAGGATTCATCATAGCCTCGAGAGGCTTCGTTTGTCGCTCTATCCTTAATACCATGGTGGGCGCTGAGAGTGTCGCTCATAGCAGGAATTTGCTCGATACCCTTACATGTTTTCTCTGCATGGCTTTCCGTTTTTTCCCCTTCTATCTTGGGTTTCTTTACGCCCTTAAGATTTTTACTTGCTGGTTTAGTGTAAGACTTCTGATTTGGGTTCAAAAGAGCATTTTCGATACAACATAGTCTATCGGTTATTTTGCTGCATGCTCCAATAAGAAAGTTATGATTCTCGTCAAATATTTCTCCAAGGTGTTTATTCATAATTTCCTTTAATGTTAATGATTCTAGTTCCAACCTTGCGGCCCACTTTATAAGATTGTTAGCATCAGAATGTCTTGAAACCTCATCAGATAAACCTTTTGACCCCCCTTCTATACATTCCGTAACATTTTGCTCTGTGGTTTTAGGAGAGGAAGTTGACGTTGCAGAATGAATTTCTCGCACAACTTCCTCATTTTGACTTGTTAATACCTCATTATTATTATGTTTTAAATAAGATTCTGAATCACTAGAACAACCGTAATCTGTCTCTTCATTCTCTGCTGACATTTTTCTAGTTTATCATGATTTTCAAATTGTGCTTTTTATGTTTGCAACCTGATGTCTTCGCGCAGTAAATATCAAATTCAAAAATAAGATGAATAGTAGTGAAGTATGTCAGCCCTAAAAGAATACTTGAACAGTAAGTATTATTAAAATCGAATTGACTAAAGATTCTAACAATTCTAGGTAAAGTAAGATTGATTACTACAGATGGAAGATTGTTTGAAGGACAGCTTGAAGGGTTTGATAACTCTACTAACATAGCTCTTTCACATTGTATTGAAATAATTGTTCATGAGGAAGAAGGTAAAGGGACTCAAATAGCCAATATTGGAGGATATTTGGTACGTGGAGATAGCGTTGTATGCATTGGACAGACAGACGAAGAAGCGGGCAATATGCAATGGGACAAAATTAGAGGATGCCCAATAAAGAGCACGAAAAATCCGTTATAAGTTAATAAAGGAGATGATTATAGTCAGGACAAATAATTATAATATAATAAATGATATATTAAATAAATATTACTTAACTAAAGGTATTCCTAATTTGTGCATTTTTATCGCAAGTTCAAATAGATAGTCGAGGGCTTCGTTGTACACCTTGGCTTTCCAGACATCCTCTCCCCAGACGTATACACCATGACGTCTGACCAAAACTGCTGTTGTGTTGGGGTATGATTTGATCGCATCTTGGAGACTGTCTGTCAAATCTTCCTCGTATGGGGTATTCTCTATAATTGGAATTACTATTGTATCATGGTAGTCCATCGAGCCAACTTTTTCGACCTTTGCTGTGGCCTCGTTGACCTTTAATCTTGGAAGCGCCTTTATTTGTTCAATGTAAGACATTTTGAATTCTAATTTGTCTTCGAACAAAAGAGTGCAAAGCACAGCACTTTGGGAATGAGTATGTATACAAGCCCCAGCATCCCTTAAGGTGTAGCAACTGATAAATAACGGAGTACATGCAGATGGCTTGTATTTGTAAGACTTTGTTAATTCAGCAGGGCAATCATTGGGTGTTCTAAGTACTTTTTCGTCCGGCAATTCCACCACGAACATCTCCCAAGGTTGGAGACGTTCTTTCTGGATGCCAGAAGGAGCAATGTAAATAAGATTGGGATTTTTGCCTTTCACATCACGTATCGAAATTCCTCCTCCTGTTCCTGTAACCCACTCTTTTTCGTAAAATAACCTGCAAAGTTCACAAATCAAATTTGCAGGGTGAGAGGCGTCGTTTAGATCCAACAAATCATCCACTGATGATAAATCAGCACGGCCTTGCTTATTACAAAAACAGTTTGCAGACATCTACAAATGATTCCTGATTTACCTAGCTCGGATCTTTACTGTTTGACCACGTGAGCGAAGAACAAATCACAATTTTGTCTAGAGTACTATTTCAAATTAAATACTACTTATTTCAAACT
Organism: Debaryomyces singareniensis; assembly: GCA_031081795.1. Lineage (NCBI taxonomy): Eukaryota > Fungi > Ascomycota > Pichiomycetes > Serinales > Debaryomycetaceae > Debaryomyces > Debaryomyces singareniensis. Next base: position 882,724 of record JARYSX010000004.1, read on the forward strand.
CTAGATAATAAAGACTATTGAAGCTTCTACAAACTATTTTAAACATGCAAAAAAACTGAAAAGAGATTAAACACAGATAATCATTTCTTTTCTTTCTTTTCTTTCTTTTCTTTCTTTTCTTTCTTTTCTTTCTTTTCTTTCTTCTCTTTTTTCTCCTTCTTTTCCTTCTTTTCCTTCTTCTCCTTCTTTTCCTTCTTCTCCTTCTTTTCTTTCTTGTCCTTCTTTTCTTTCTTTGCTTTCTTATTCAGAGATTCAGATTCATCATCACTATCATGCTTTCTCTTTTTCTTTTTGTCAATCGATTCATCGTCAGAGTCGTCATCTGAATCAACTACAGGGGCATCAGCATCGACATTATAGGCACGAGACTCAGAAATTTCAATCTTTGGTTGTTCTCTTGCGATCTTAGAAGTAGTCCTTAAATCTCTACCCTCAAGAGCACTTAATCTGGATTCAACCTTAGCTCTAACACTAAGACCAAAATCTCCATTGTCATCTCTGTCTTCAGCCAACGAGTCGTATCTCAAAGCAACAGCAGCTTTAGCTGCCAATACTCTAGCTATCTTACCCTTATTCTTACCTGTTGCTTGTCCTACAAGGGAAGCATGATATAACAATCCATACTTTGGTGTATCGTGCTTTGTCTTCAATGCTCTGAAAAGAGCCTTTTCAGCTCCCAAAATCTGTATAGTAGAAGCTGGTGCTTTAGCTAATGAGGTCAACGAGCCCGAATGAGCAATCAATCTTGCACCAACTAATTCTCCAACTAATGCAGTTAAATTTGGAGCAATAGCCTTCATACGAGAAGATAAATAGTTGGATAACTGTTCCCTGTATTTGGAAAATTCAACAATTTGTTCAGCTAAAGCTTTTATATTATCTAAGTCATCCTCAGTGATCTCAGTACCCATTGAAACTTCAGCAGATGTTTTCACTTGCTCTTCTACCTCTTCAGGAAGTACTTCTGAGAAATCTATTTCTGATGCGTTGGATCTTACCCCCATCACTAAAATAATTCTTGCGTAAGCGTAAGAATCTGTGACAATTTTAGCCAATTCAGGAAAGTGCCATCCATACCATTCCTTACAACGCATAGCATAGGTATTTAATTCCTTGTCCAAATCATCAAGTAATGAAATTGCTTGAACAACCATGGTATCAACCTTGTCAGCAGAAAATTTCAACTTATAACGTCCAATAGAGTGCGCTAAACCTAAGGTCATTTGATTTAAAGTACTGTCAGTTAACCCGGGCAACAAATCTGGTAAGAACTCCTTGATGATCCTTTGCAAATCTAAAGAAGCTGCATCAGAGACAACAGAATAATTAAGTCCAAGCTTGTTGATAGCATTCCCTAACTTTGTTTCTGATACAATTAAAGTAGCCTTCTTATCTGACTTAGCTTCTTCCAAAAGCTTTTTTAAGTTATCAGAAACACGGCCTTCTATTATAGCATTGGCTTCTTCTAATGCATTGGCTGCACTGTTGAATTTTTCAAATTTAAATACTTTAAACTGGTTAGCAACCTTTTCAGCGGTATTTAAGTCTTCCAATAACGAACTGGATTTATGGATCTTTTTGTCAGATGCTTTCAACAAAGCATATCCAGCTGCTGTCTCTTGTAAAATATATGACATTGCTTTCCCGAATAATCAAGTTTCTCAATGCTCTATGTTTTTATAAGGAAACGTCTTATAAAAAAAATTCTAGAAGAATATGATAGAAATTATTAAGCTGAACCTATGTGACAGCCAATTATACAAAAATCTAGACAGGAAAAAGATTTGTTCCTATGAGAAGTTGCAAGATAACCTACTTTTGATGAAATTTTTCGATCGATGAGTTTAAAATTTTTTCGGATTTCAGTTACACAAACACAGAGACATTAGTACGACATGAATTATATGTCGTTAGAATATAATATGATTGATCTAGGAAGAAGTAGAACTTGGGGTACTAGCTACATCACACAGTCCAAAATCTCTGGCTGAAATCTTGTTTCAGCGCATTGAAATAAAACATTTCTTTTTAATATGGGATTAAAAAAGCTGGTAGATGTAAGTTCAGAAAAAGATCTGAAATCTAAGAATGCAAAAAATGGTAATCAGCATAGATCTATCAAGCATAAGTATTCATTTCAACCAGTCAACAGCTTAGAAGCAAACCGAAACGAAAGGAATGATAGATATGAGGTAAAGGAACTTGAAAAATCTTCTCTACACCACGAGAAGACATTGGTTGAGCTTCAAAGTTCGGATGATAGTTTCGAAGGGATTAAATGGCGTACGAGTCCTAAAATGGTAAATAGGAATACAATTTCTAGTAACCTAGGATCTTCACCTTTAAGGACTGTTAATACGCGGCCGCAAGCTTTTCCAGCCAATGATTCGTCATCTACATTGCTGAATGAACAAGCAGATTTTGTTCTTTCTAAGTACGGCTCGAAATTTATGACTGCATCGATATCCCAAACTCCTACCATGAAAAAGGCCGTCTCTGAAATACCAATCTCATTTTTGAGAAATCATGCCAATTCTAATTCGGATGCAGAATCATCATTACCAAGAGCAAAATCAATGCGTATTGAACAATCAATGAACAATGAGGCGAATAAGCTGAAGGCTGAAAATGTGGATCATACTAAAATAACAGAAAAAAGTAATAGATTATCAAAATGGATTGAATTATTTGATGACTCTAAGAGAAAAACTGAAGCTTTGAAACCAGAAAGTACGTTATCCAAAAAACTGAATTTTGAAGATTTAGATACCAGCTCAAAAGATAGTGATATTAGAGCAGAGTTGGTTACCCCACAAATGTTACAAAGTATTGATTTTAGTGATGATTTCAGTGATTCCAAAATTTTGAATTCAGGCAATGATGTCGATGCAGATGAAGCTGAATCTGACCCTTTTTCATCAGATGATGAAATTCTAACTTCTATTTTACAAACAGATATGAATGATCACGTATTTCTGGAGAAACATAAATCAAATAATTTAGTAACTGGACATCGGAAACCTATAGTATCAGACGCTCACTTACCGTCCGCATTGCATTCCTTTCATACTACTAATTCTCCAAGGTTTGATAAATCTGAACCTACGGATCAGAAAGCTAAAAACAACAGGCCTGAGGCTTTTATACAACAAAAATATAGTTCGAATGATATTGCTCTTTCTTTCAATCGTAAAGAGCTTCAAAGATATATGATTGTCAATATAATTCACAATAAATACAAAGCTGAAGGGAGGCATCGCAACCAGCTAATTATAGAACTAATTGATTCATCAAGTAAAAGAAAAAAGATAATTGTCAGGGGAGAATATTTGGGCCTAGATTTTCAAATGGGAGACATTATACATTTGATTCTTACCAACCCGCTGAATCAAAATCTCGTTGATGACCAAAATAATTTACTTATATGGAACCCTGATATTCTAGTTTCTGCTACTACCGTATCTCAGCAGCTTAGTTGCCCTCGTAAATCGGTTCTACTTGATAGATATTCATTTCCAGGTGAGTCATCCTTACCTTTAATAACAGGTGTTATAATTCATGAAATATTTCAAAGCTGCATTTTAAACGAAAGATGGGATTTTGATTTCATGAGAGAAATCCTAAGAGAGGAGCTAGAGCGCCATACTTTAGAAATATATTCCATTGGTGACGTGCTAAACAAGGTCGAAAGTGAAGTGAACGAGCAATTAGTCTACTTGGAACAGTGGTTTCGAAAGTATTATAAACAAAAGCATCTTTTGGATATATCAACAAATCCTCAAAAAAGTTGTATTCCAAAATTGACTATTAATAATGCTGTAGATGTAGAAGAGAATATTTGGTCCCCAATGTATGGTATCAAGGGAAAAATTGACGTTACTATCAATGCCCTTTCCAAAGAAAAGACAAATAAAAAATCTTGCTTAGTTCCAATGGAAATAAAAACTGGAAGAGAATATTTGAGCCATAAAGTCCAATCCTCTTTGTATTCGTTACTATTGAGAGATAAATACAACATTGACTCATCAATTTTTTTACTTGTCTACACTAAAGAAAGAATATCGCAGCTACATTCTGTTGGACAGCTTGAACTCAAATCCCTTGTTAATTTACGTAATAGAATTACAAAGTACTTGAAGCCTGAAGTTTCAGAGCTCCCTCCAATAATGAAACAGACTCAATGTGACCGGTGCGAGGTACAAGAGCCTTGCATGCTATTAAATAAATTATTCGAAAACGGAAACTCTGAACTTGCAGGTTTAAAAGAAGGTACGTATGAGCAATTAACGTCACATTTGCTAGAAGGAAATAACATGCAAATTTTCTCAGATTTTTATTTGAAGTGGGATAGATTGATCAGTAAAGAGGAAGGTTTAATTAGATCATTCAAGAAGCATTTATGGACCATGACATCGCGAGAAAGAGAAACATTGACAGGAAAGGCAATAGGCGGTCTCATCTTGATAAGTAAAGATGAAAATTTACTACGAGGAGAATTTCGCTACACTCTAAAACGTTCATTGAATGAAAATATGTCAATACAGAGATCTCAAATAAGTAAACATGATAGGATCATCTTGAGTGAAGAAAGTGGACATTTTGCAATAGCTCAAGGCTTTGTTGAAACTGTTCGTCCAGCCTATGTTGTTATAATGACATATAAGAAACTTGTCATTTCAAATACTGCAAATAATTCTTCCAATGCTCTGAAATCTTCTGTTGATTCTTCAATGGCTGAGGAAACTTTATTTAGGATAGATTTGGATGATATGTTTCACGGTATGGCAACTGCAAGATTCAATATCTTGAACTTAATATTGAAGAATGGTGATGTCAGGAGAAGGGAACTTATAGTGAAGTTAAAAGCGCCTCAATTTTCGGAAAATACACTTTCCTATACTTTGCCGAATTCTTTCAATGTGGATCAGAGATTCGCAATTGAAAAAGCTTTATCTGCAGATGATTATGCTTTGATTTTAGGCATGCCTGGAACAGGTAAAACAACAGTCATTGCAACCCTAATCAAAATTTTAACAGAAAATAAGAAGTCTGTGCTACTAGCTTCTTATACACATTCTGCCGTTGATAATATTCTTTTGAAGTTATTGGAGCTTGATGTTAAATTCTTACGTGTTGGCTCACATTCTAGGATGCACAATGACATCAAGAATTATAGCTTGAAGAACTCGCACCAAATCAATGACTATAATAGTTTCTTGAGATCCTATATCGAACCTGATGTGATAGCAACTACGTGCTTAGGTATAAATGATGTCACATTCAATCTTAGATCAAAATTTGACTACTGTATTATAGATGAAGCTTCTCAGGTTTCGATGCCGATCTGTGTCGGTCCTTTGAGATTTGCAGATAAGTTCATTTTAGTGGGAGATCACCATCAGCTACCTCCACTTGTAAGAAATACAGATCCGGATGTGAAACATGGACTTGAGCAGTCTTTGTTCAAACTTTTGTGTGAGACTCATCCGTGCTCAGTAGCTCAGTTGACCTACCAATACCGTATGTCTCAAGATATTATGCTGTTGAGTAATAAGTTCGTCTATGACGGGAATCTTAAAGTTGGAAATGATTCAGTAGCTTCCAAAAGCTTGAGCATTCAAAATTTGGAAAAATTGGATCAACATTTGAACTTATCAGGCAGCTTTGAGCCTCAAAAATGGTTACATGATATCCTTAATGGAAAATCAACTGTTATATTTTTAGACCACGACAATGTGCCCGCTCAGGAGAGTCGGTTGGGGGAGAGAATTGAAAATGGTATCGAAGCGAATTTCGTATCCCAAATTGTTCTGGCACTTACTTTATTAGGTGTTGCAGAAAAAGAAATCGGCATAATTTCACCTTACCGTTCCCAATTGAAAGTAATACATAGAATGTTGCAAAGGTACAGTGATGTAGAAATCAGAACACCAGATCAATTTCAGGGCAGAGACAAAGACTGCATTATACTTTCCTTGGTTCGCTCGAACTCTGAATACAGAATCGGTGAGTTATTAAGAGATTGGCGAAGAATCAATGTGGCAATAACTAGAGCTAAGTGTAAGCTAATAATTCTCGGATCAAGGCTGACGTTTGAAAATACTGAAACATTAGGCCAACTTATAGGCCTTTTTGCAGAGAACGAGTGGATTTATGAATTAGGTTCCTCATCAAAGAAAGCATATATATTTGAGGATGAAATTTCTTCCCAACGCAGTAGTCATCCCATCTCAGTAAATTCAAAGGTTATTGACAAAAGCATAATAATTAAAGACATATTAAATAACTACAAGTAGGTATAGTCATAATATCTTCGAATATAATTATACTATCGAATTAAAGTGCTATAAAATGAAATTCAAAATTTCCTTGCTGGAAGTGGAAGCCATTCCTATTCCAGCCATTTTGGGGCTGTTGCCTTTGATTTTGTTCCTCAGCATTATTAGGATTATTAAGATTTTGTGCCCGATTTTCTGCCCAGTATTGTAACAAGTAAAATGTTGCTAATGCAATGCAGAGTAATAAAGTAAAAGAAATGCCTATAAAGTTATTTGGGTCTGCATCGGGAGCATTGTTTTTGTCGTTCATTCTATTTTGGTCCTCACTTTTCTGTCTAACATTGTTGATTACTCTGGGTTCTGATGACGTATCTATACCAATATGTTTCTGGTACCCATAGGCTTCATCCTCTTGATCAAATATCCTCAACTTTCGGAATATGCTGGCTCCTTTAATCCGTCTTTTAAAAAAATACTTGATTCGTAATCTAAAAAGAGCTAAGTGGATGGGAATCAGGTTGTCAGGCAATAGCAATGAAGGCGAGCTCGTAATTGCCCGTAAGCTTGAATCATAAAACCTTTTAGCTAAAAAGTAATCAGTATTATTATCTTCAGTATTTCCATATTCGAACATGTTTCCTAACATAAAGTATCCAAATGAGGACCCCTGGCTAGCTGATTTTGAAAAATATTTGAATGCTTCCGTGGGATTTTTCTTAATAATTCCATCGATTCCATGAAGAAAAAGTTCGCCTAACATTAAAGAAGCTTCGATATCCTCAGATTTTGACGCAACTTCAAGGTAGCGCATTGCAAGCTTGATTCGTTTCTCTGTGTACATTTTACGTTCTTTTCTCGTAAATAAAGGTTCAGTCTGATAGAGTAAATATGCAGCCGACATATGTGCATTTATATATCCTTGTTCTGCCGCTATCAGGTATTTTAATAAGGCATTTTTGTATTGTCCATGAAGTAAATCTTCAAATGCTTCTCTCAAATTTACACCAAAAGGTATAAGTTCTAGGCTATGTGCAAATATTGACAGGTAAATTGATTTCACATAACAATCTTCGTTGGTTTTGTTGTTTATTAGGCCCCCAATACCTGATTGAAGGAATTCTTTATAATAATATGCAATCATCGGATCTGGTGACTCTTTTAGAGCTTCCCGTGAAATAGCAGAATAAATTTCATCACGATAAGGGTTTAAAAATAAATTAGTCTGATTTGATGATTTTACAAGAATATCCATCAATTTAAATATTATTAAATGCGAATCCAGAGAAACCTTAGAAACCTTATAATATGCTAAAGCCTTTTCTATACTTCTTTCCTCTTCATTTGGAACCAATCCATTTTCATACATATAACCAATATTCAATAATGCATCTGCAGTTGTATTTATTAAATGCATTGAGCTCTTTAAGTAGTCAAATGCCAATTGGTAATCTGCCTTAGTTCCGAGCCCTTTCAAGTACATTTCACCCAATATTGCTTCACATCTCGTCAAGAAATATAAGTCAATATTACTATAAGTATCATGCAAATTAAATTCGAAGTAGTTTGAATAACTAACACACTCTTCTGCTAGAGCAAATGCTTGCGAATAATTTTTGCTTTCGAAATATGTGCCATAGTATTTTTCAGTCAATTCAATAAAAGTTGCTGCTAAATCAATGTCGTACTCGTAATCATATGCATCTAAGTAGTTTCTGATGTCATTTTTTGAATTCGTAGTGCTGGGGGAAGACCAAATGTTTTTACCATATATGCCACCTTTGAAGTCACTAATCTTGAAATCATACAGATAATTCCTAGTGTAACTATAAAGGTTGTCTCCTATCGATTGAACGTAATCAAATCCTATTTGAGATGCCCTTTCGTAATAATTGAGGGTTAGATCACAATCATACTTAACTCCAATTCCTTTATCATATCTGTTTGCCATCGCCAAAATAGAGTTAAAGTCATCATTGTCTGCACCAGCTTTAAAATATAATGTTGCTTTTTCTTGATCTATGTCAAATTCCCCTATCCCTCCAGTGGAATACAACACGCCTAGCATGAAATATGCGTGCCCGATTGGTGACAAATTCACCACCCTGTGATAATAATCAAGTCCTTTTGAGTAGTTTGTCTGGGCTGAATAATTCCCAAATGTATAGAAATCAGCTAGCATAAGCATTGAAGCAACATGGTCATCTTCGGCTGCCTGCTCTAATAATGGTATGACCTCGTTTTCCAATCTAAGATTTTGTATTTTAAATGATTGCTTATAGTCACAATTTATCGAGTCATATGGAGGTATATAAAGAGACTCAGATATGTTCTTTTGCGTATACAATGGTTTTAAATTATCGTAAGGATTATCCAATCTATCCAAAACATTGATAGCTTGTTTATATAAAGAATTCAGATCATCTGCTCTCGATGCTGTTGCAGCCAAGAAACTTAAATAAAATAAGAGAACATACAACATCTCAGCCCTAACCTTGAGTATTATCCACTTAACAAAGAATTAAGTAAATTGGCCGATTTTAACAACAGCCCACTATCTATCTTTTTCTTATCAAGAAAGAAAGACGTCTAAGTATAAGACATCGTTGTTCGATCCTAACCTGTAAAACTCAAACTGTAATATTCCGAAACCTTATGCACCGTTCAAACTTGAATTTCATGATCTATCATTATATCAAGCCTAGGTTCAAAAATCTACCATAAACTGCTTAATTGATATTCAAAATATCTTTTCAAGGATCATAAAGATATATTAGAATTTTCTTCTCCTTGATTTTTTTTGCGTAAGAGATTTAAAAGATGGTTCTGCTTGATACATATCAACCAGAGGATAACGAGGCTATTTTTAGGTCAGCACCCATGACATTAGTACAGTTTTATGTGACAGCAGAATTGGCAAGAGATCTAGTGTATACTTTAGGTCAATTGGGTAATGTGCACTTCCGTGATCTAAATTCCAAGCTTACGCCATTCCAAAGGACGTATATAAATGAACTCAGGGCTATCGATAGTATTGCTTCAAAAATATCCGATCTTAAGAATATGATGTTACGATTCCAAATATCTTTGCCCGAGCCAAGTGTTCATGGCGTGTATAAGATGAGTACTACTTCCGAAATGGACACTATAAAGGAACTGATAGAAAATACCTTCGAGAAGGTGGTGCATTTGGTTGAATCTTATGATGAACTCTTAGATAGAAAACAAAAATACATAGAAAACAGGAGCGTCCTTCATGCAGTAAATGAGTTTCATAATGCTCTGTTGATGCATGATACAAATGACTTAGATTATGGAGCGGATTTTGAGCAGGAGCTTGAGACCGATATCGCACTATTAAATGAGAACACTATACAAATGGAAGAAGCTCGTTTAGACAGCACGGATTTAGAAGGGCTTGAATTTAATTCCATAGCAGGTACTTTGGATACCTCTAAGATTCATGTTTTGAGAAATATTCTCTGGCGTGTCTTAAGAGGAAATTTATTCTTTCACGACGCACCAATTCAAGCGAACGAGAATTACCTAGATATTAATGCTGCTGAAAAAAAAATTGAAAAGAGTGTATTTATTATATATGTCCATGGGGAGATTCTCAAAAACAGGCTAAGAAAGATTGTCGAATCTCTTGATGGTGTCATTTTCACTAACGTATCTGGTACTTCAGCTAGGAGATTTGATACGCTTAAAGAATTGAATGATAAAATTCAGGACCTAGACCATGTCGTCAAAAATACGAGAGATCACCTTGTGTCTGAATTATTGGTTTTTCAGGGCAGTTTTATTGAATTATTATGCGCTGTAAGGATGGAAAAGCTAATTTACGAAACTTTAAACAAATTTGATATGGATTTTACCCGAAGGTGTCTTATTGGTGAGGGCTGGATACCCAGGGCTGAGTTAGGAAAAATAAGGCATTCGATAAGACGATTGTTAAGGCAACGTACTGCATCTCATACTGCTGGATTTGGGTCCCAAGATTCTTCAGCTATGAACTATTCCAATGAAGACAGTATGATTAACGACGTCACTGAAGAATCATTTTATGCTGTAGGTGACGATGCGAGTGATATTAGTGACGATGACACATTAGTAGCTGTGGTCAACGAAATGTCAACAAATCGGACCCCACCGACTTTCCACAAAACGAATAAATTTACATCTGCTTTTCAACTGATAATTGATGCCTATGGAATTGCTACATATCAGGAAGTTAATCCTGGACTAGCTACTGTAATAACTTTTCCATTCATGTTCGCTATTATGTTTGGTGACGTAGGACATGGATTTATAGTTGTTTTAATTGCTCTTTACTTAATTATAAATGAGAGCCGTTTTGGTGCAATGAGAAATAAAGACGAAATTTTTGCAATGGCATTTGATGGTAGATATATTGTTCTATTAATGGGGGTTTTCTCTATTTACACAGGTCTCATTTATAATGACATCTTTTCAAAATCAATGACAATTTTTAGTTCTGGTTGGAAATGGGAATTTCCTGATAACTATGATGGATCAAGTAATAACACAATGAATATTGTGGCTAAGAAGATTCCCGGGAAAACGTATGTCTTTGGTTTAGACTGGGCTTGGCATGGTGCTGAAAACAATTTGTTGTTTACTAATTCGTTCAAAATGAAACTTTCAATTTTGATGGGTTTTATACATATGACATATTCTTTATTTTTCAGCTTGGTGAACTATACCCACTTCAGGTCAAGAGTTGATATTATTGGAAACTTTATACCAGGATTCTTATTTATGCAAAGTATCTTTGGTTATTTATGTATAACAATAGTATATAAATGGTCAGTTGATTGGTTTGGTTTAGATAAACGTCCTCCGGGTTTATTGAATATGTTAATTAATATGTTTTTGGCCCCAGGAAGAATTGATGACCAGTTGTATGCTGGGCAGCGTTTTGTTCAGATAGTTCTAGTACTAGTTGCACTTGTTTGTGTTCCTTGGTTGCTCATATATAAACCAATTACATTGAAACGTCAAAACAATAGAGCTATTGAATTGGGTTATAGAAATCTTCATTCACAAATGCAAGATGAGATTCAACAACAAGAAGAATTTGATGCTTTAAATTCTGGATCTAATTTAATAGATCATAACCTAGATGAAGTGGATTTACTAGAAGATGAGTTCCAATTTCCTAATGATATGGAACCCATGTTTCACAATTCAGCATCCCATTCAGAAGGTGGTGATGGTTTTGATTTTGGAGATATAGTTATTCATCAAGTGATTCACACGATTGAATTTTGTTTGAACTGTGTAAGCCATACAGCATCCTATCTCCGTTTATGGGCGCTTTCTTTGGCTCACTCGCAGTTATCTACAGTTCTTTGGACAATGACAATTCAAAATGCATTCGGAACTACTGGGGGATTGGGTATTTTCATGACGGTAGCTTTGTTTGCAATGTGGTTCATTTTGACTGTGTGTATCTTGGTTCTCATGGAAGGTACATCTGCTATGTTGCATTCTTTAAGACTTCATTGGGTTGAAGCCATGTCTAAGTTTTTTGATGGTGAAGGATATTCGTTTGAGCCTTTCAATTTTGAGAGTATTAGCGATTGATGAATGAACCCTTGCAAATTACCGTATAAAATTAAATACTATACAGTATATTATTATTCATAAATAAAAAATAAATAAAGCTACTGTACCTTCTTTTTCTAATAATTTATATTATCTTTATTCGTCATCGTCATAAACATTAGTAAATAAAACAGTTCCTTTTTTTACGATGAAATCTGATAGACTGGTCTTTAATCCGGAATCTATACTGCCAGTTTCAATATTGTTGACCCAAACCCTAGAAGATTTAACTACTGAATCTAAAAGCTTGACAGTTGCTGCATCTTCAATATCACCGTCTTTTAAAACAGTAGAATTCAATAACGTTATTAAAGACGTAAACGAGAATAAAGATAACTTTACACTTGCTAAATCCAAATATTTCACCAAATCATTCGACTTCTTGATATCATACTTTCTGTAGTATAAAATCAAACAGGTTGTCAAAATAAAAAACTCATCCCTAGAAACCAAATTAAATGACTCTAAAACCTCTTTTTTCAAAGACTTATTCAAAGTTGCATTTGAGTTTTCATCATCTGAAAAGTCTTCATCCAGTAATCCTTCATCGTTCAGAAACTGATCGAACTGAGAAACTATATCATTCACTTGATTCTCTATAGATTCCAAGAATGCAGTGGTATACTTTTCTGGAGAGATTAAAGCACAGACTTGGCAGAAAAATTTTCTCAACTTCAAACTTTTAGACAAGCAAACTATGTCATTTACTTTCTCAATATCCTCACATATAACATCTAAACTTATTGAGCTGGAAGAATCTTCATCTTTATCAGCCTGAATCATATATCTCAACTTGGTGAGAGTTAAATCTGTAGACAATTTAATAACTCTCCAAGCGAATATCAATCCATAATAGTCATTATGATTCTCTTGTAAAAATGAAGCATAAGCCAAATAATTATCAGTATCTTCACACGAGTTATTGATTAGCTTGCCGTAATATAAGTTTGACAATCTCTTGAAAAGTTCTGATGATCCGAGAAATGAAATCCCTTCAACCTTTATTAATTTATTCAACAATTTAAGAGAACTCTCCTCTCCACTATAATCCAAATTCATTACCAAGTATCCTTTCAAACTCATACTGTTATTCAATATTGTCTTCATAAAAGGATTGCTTTCAGATAATATAGTACCTATAACTAGTTGCAATATGCAATTTTCAAAATTAGGCTCAGCAGATGATAAGAATAAGTATATCTTAAATAGTTCAAAAAAACTATTTCCAGATCCTTTTCCAAGCAACGACCTCAAAATGTTTTTCTTATCTTGTTCATCGATAACACCTGGGAGTTGGAATCCTAAACCAACCAAAAACCAATCTTTCCAAACATTTGATGATAGCTGAAGAGCACTTTTCGAATTCTTCTTTTTGTATAGTAAAGGAAGGATTAAGTTCACAACTGCCGTACAAAACACAAATATTCTGAATAAATTCCAGACTTGTGTAAATGCAGAAGATGGGAGACCAGAGAATATTGGCAAAGCACTCATTCCCTTGAAATCGCTACCGTCACTTGCAACGAGAGAGGTTCCAACTACCGAGGCCAATCCACCCATAAGATATTTATTGAAATTCAGGTTACCATATCTGGGTTGGTTGTTATTCATTTCATAATTATTAGACATGTTGTAGTCTGGTTGGGTGTACTGTTGGACTGGAGTTACATTGTAACTCTGTTGGTTCATGGGGGGAGCTTGTCCAAAACCGCTGTTTGGCTTTGCTATGTTTGAAACTGTTGCTTCTTGAATCAACATCTGCAACTGCCTATTCTGATCCTTCAAGACTTTATTTTTACTTTCTAAATGCTTAATATATTCGGTGGCCTTTGTGAGGACGCTGGCCTTGTTCAACTTCGATGCTGGTGTCAATCCTTCCAAATCGGCAATGGTTACATCTTTGTTGCCTGTTGCTATTCGCAAAGAAGGAACAGCATCTCTCAAAGCCAATATCTTTGAGTTTATATTCGTTCGATATTTCTTCTCTATCATATTGTGACTCCTTTTATCTTTCTTAAGTATTTTACTGTTCTTTCTGGAAGCCGAGCCACCCTTGATCATCGCTTTCGTAAACTCCAGATCCATTTCAGATTTAACCATAGGCTCAGGTGATGTCCTAGAAGAGCTGTTCGATACCTGGCTCTGAGGAGAAATCATGTTGGAAGCAGACCCCTGTGAATAAGCCTCTGAAGAAGTAATATTGGATTCTAACACCTCTAATTGCTCTGGAGCAAAATCTGTCTCGAAGTTGTTGATCATATTAGCATCAAAAGATCCCCCTATATTAACATCTTGATTTAAATAATCTTCTCCCATCATCTGTATCTTACCATCCATGTTATTATTGAAGAGCTTATCGTTATCATCGAAGCACCATTGTTGTCCTTCCTCAGATAACTGATTATCATTCGAGCTTAACGAAGTTGGTGATAAGTCTCCGAGCCCATCTGATAGACTCTGTAATAAATCATTAGCAGTTCCGAAGTCGTAATAAGATTCTTCCATTTCCACCAATCCCTAATAATTTAATTATAACTCTATAACCTGTTGTTTGCTTATATGTTTATCTAACCGCCTTGGTGTTATTGTAACTTAATACAATACTCTTCTAATATATAATGCCTAGTAAGTAATACAAAGTTACTTCAAGTTATACTTTCGCTTTTGATGACTGGTATTTACTATAGTCCATTCAACAAGGTCACTTGTGAAAATTCTTCTATATATGGTCTACGCATTTGCATCCTTCCTAATTTTTAATTAAAAAAATCATCCGATTTTAATACACAGGTTGTACGCAGGGCATGACATTCGCCTGTTCGGAGCGGAATTAGTAGTAATCTTGCCGACAAAAAAAGAAGCCTCACAGAGGTGGTAAGTGATTCCTACATACAGGACATTGTAATTTAAACTTCATCCAATCTTCTAAGCACTCAGTATGGAAGATATGATGACAAGGGGTAACCATGTACCTCAGTGAACCCATTCTGTCGATTGTAGACTTTCCCAGCGCAGCGGTTGGTTTAGTATGGATTTGTAGTGGAATTTCTGACATGCATATAGCACAATCTATAGCACTAGAAATTAAACCTGTCAGAGAATCTGTTGACAGATTTTTGATGGAGGAAAGAATATCAGAGGCAAACCCATCTTCAAGGTCGTGTATACTTAAAACTGGATGGTAGTCGTATGCTTTAGGAAGCCAGTTTTCTTTGATCCAGAACCGAGGTTCAAGTCTCTGCTGCATATAAAGCAATGAAATCTGTAATAAGAGCCAAAAAGATAAGATAGCAGCAGCTAGCGGATCCTGGTGGTGTCTTAGTGGGTTTGAGTCATATAAATATAAGTACCATACCGGCAAAAGTCTAGCGGTTGAAGTCCCCAAGATAAACTCCCAAGTAAAGGAGTGCCGCCTATTCTTCAAGGTATTTCGGAAAAATTGTGGTATCCAAAATGAATAAAGAAAAAGAAGGGCGATAAACTCGAACCTGCTTCTATAGCTCTTTCTCCATCTGAGAGAGCTCAGAATCAAGAATGTACAAACAATAGCAAAAAATATTCCACTAGTGATAATTCCACTTGAAAAACGAGCTTCGTCGTTTCCAGATTGATCCTCATTCACGTCAGCCGGTTGATTGGCAGTATTAGTAGCTACAGGCGTATTATTTTGCTGATTTATTCCCTCATTTGGTATCGGGGCTGGGCCTGTAGTGGTAGCGTTTCGACTGGAATTCGTCCGATTAACACTACCCCTAAGAATTTCCCACCAAGGCGTCCCTATCTCGTTTGCTTGAACAAGTTTGACGTTAACCATAAACCTAACCTCGAAAACAACGCACAAAATAAATGACATAACAGCGACTGTAGATAAAATTAAGTACAAGGAGTCCAAGAGAGGAGCAATCAAAATTAACAGAATCGCTATCAAAGCATCTGTAAAACTCAATAAGCCGAGACTTGATGTAGAAATCAAGGCTAATTTGCCGGGCGTATAACTTTCCTTTATTTGCCTCAAAGTCAAAAATAATTGGAAGGCTATAATGAAAAGCAAATACATCAAGCATTTTCTAAGCTTATTGCTGACTACCTCGTACTTCTGACCTGCAAGAGGGATGTTTGATTTCTTTTGTAAAACTATTCCACAATCAGGTGAATATAAGAGCATGTTCTCAATTTCAATATCTGGAAACTTTCCTGGTATAGGTCTACCCATAGGTGCTTTTAACTCTTCGTCTATTTCTTTGAGTTCTGTTTTCAGATAATTGGTCTTTTTCAATTGAATATACGATATATATTCGCACTGGCCCATAGCTTTCTCGACTTCAGTATTCAAATCATCCATCGATAAACTGGTTCCCGAAAAGGAGGAATTGAGCGATTCTTCCATGAGGATTTTAGACTTGTTAAAATTCTTTTCACTAAAGGTTAAATGGGGTAATCCTTCTAAACCAGCAAACTTTAAACTTGAAGTGACACCAATAATTGATCCCATCTCTTGATAATAGATACCATCTAAAGATAATTCATGTAGGTTCGTTTCGGGAAAATCAAAAATATCAAGCTTGATGTTAACAATTACGGTATCATTTATATAATCTCTTTCTCTTAGCCTTAAATGTTTCTTCAAATCTGGTTCTTTGAAGTTATAATCCATGTTATTGATAAGAAGAGATACTTTACCCTGTCCAAATGTTACGTTTCCATTTTTAGTAGGCGTTGATCTTGTCATATCTATATCTGATTCGATCCTTTCAACTGCAGCGTTGTCTTTACTTATCTGATCTTTATCTTTGCCTACCTCATCTATATTTTTATTGAGCAATTCTGATTCTACATAATGCTTGATAGATTCGGGAAGTTCAAAATTATAAGCTTTTATCAGATTTGAAATATCATCCTTTTCGAACTCGCCATATACCCGTCCTGATATATTAAGTAAATATGACTTTGCATCTGGAGCTATATCGACATTTTTAGTTCCCCAGAATAGCTTTATTTTCGATGTAATAGGGTTAGGCAAAATAGAATATCTCTCATCCTCGATCCAAGGTTCTTCATCAGTGAAATTGTGAAAAGGCCAATTTCGTATATTTTTACCCTCCAAAAAGTCATTATATGAAAGCTCAAATCCAGATAAATTACCATATCCAGTGTAATAATCGGACAGATCCAATATCTTTTTGCTTTCGTCCAAGAATTTGTTATAATCATTTAACGCCTCCCTTTCCTCTGGTGAATGTGGTTTATCTGCACCATTAGGAAGCGACAAGAAGATGAACATTATTATAAAAAATAGCAATGTTTGCCTGTCGATCTGCATCTTTAGAATATCATTAATCTGTTTGATCACCTTCTTTGAAGAACACCTGCCTCCACTGTGAGCTTTTATCATATACTATTCCATCCTGTATATTAACTTTATAAAAAAATGTAGGGTAGAATGCAAAAATATTTAGAATTTTAACTGACATTTTATACATGATGTAATGTATGATGCTATTTAAACCAAAGTGAATCATTTCATTGATTTTACTTATTAATTTTAGATATAATTAGGTTATATTTTCTAATTTATGTAAGCATAATTGATAACAATAATGTAATTCCAAGCACCAATGAATGAGAAACAGAGTCAACCCCTGCCATGTTTTTCAAGGCTGATATCAGAATGCTAGACGAAGAATCATTCAAAGCCGGAATTTTAATCTTATTTGCCGAAGTTACATAAACCGTTGTTGGTGAGCAATCTGCACTAACAATAGCATTATTTGTCACTGAGGTTGTAACGGTTTGGGTTACAACTTTTTGAGTGAAAACCTGCGCCGCTAATGTTTGTGATTCTTTCGAGGAACTAGATGCTACCAGTTCACACTCACATGTTGGATCACAGTCTTCCTCATCGTCGTCATCGTCATCGTCACAGTCAAGAGCATCGTAAGGTGTAGAATCTTGCCCTGAAGATCCTGAATTGCTATTCGAATTAGAGTTGGATCCTGATGCTGATGAAGTATACATAGATCCAGCAATAGAGACGGTAGTAGTGTAAACATTAGTTACTGTTTTAGTATAAACCTTCCCATTAATTGTCTGAGTATTAGTGGATACCTTGGTAATTGTTTCAACATTACAATTATCCTCTCCATCATCATCACCATCTGATCCTGATCCTGTTTGTTGTGATGTTTCAACATTTAACGTAGTAGTATACACGTTGGTCAATGTGGTGGTGTAGAGCTTTCCATTAATAGTTTCAGTAACCGTGGATATTTTTGTAATTTCTTCCTCGTCACAGTAGACTTCATCGTCTCCGGATCCTGAGTCTGAATTTGTATTCACCTGAGTGGTCATTGTACTAATAACCTTATTCGTCTGCGTGGCCTTAGGATTATTAGTTGTTACTATTAGTGTCTTTTGTGTAGTAGGAACCACATAAGTAGATGTGACATCATCACAATAAGTTTCTCCATCATCATCAGTAGTAACTGTGGATTTTGTTGATATAATTGTTGTCTTTGAACCAAAACCTTTTTGAGTTGAAACGATTTGTGTCCCAGAGGGGTTTGAGCTAACCACAGTTTGAGTTGGAATGATTTCTTGTTCCGAGGTGGTCTCGTCACAATAAGTCTCTCCATCATCATCAGATGCAGTTGTGGACTTCGTTGACATAAATGTTGTCTTTGATTGAACACCAGTTTGAGTTGAAATTATTTCTGGTTCGGAGGTGGCCTCGTCACAATAAGTCTCTTCATCATCATCAGATGCCGTTGTAGACTTCGTTGACATAAATGTTGTCTTTGATTGAACACCAGTTTGAGTTGAAATTATTTCTGGTTCGGAGGTAGTCTCGTCACAGTAAGTCTCTCCATCATCATCCGAACTAAGTGTTGTTGATGAGCTTTCAACAGTTGTGCTCGAATTGCTAGAACCCCAATCTAAAAATGGCGCCTTACTAGAACTGCTTGCACTCTTTGTGGAGCTAGTTTTAATTGAAGAGGAACTAATTGTCAATAAAGGATCAATAGCTTGCGTACTTGAATCTTTATCTGGAGTTCCTGTAGATGTTTCGTCATCACAGTATGTCTCATCATCATCATCTGATGCGGAGCTTGATCCTGAAGTTATTGAAGCTTCCTCTGTCAGTGAAACTGATGTTTCTGCCAATATATTGAATATTCCTTTCTTGGAGCTCTCTGCTGTCGAAGATGAAGAAATAGAGCTACTTAGTGAACTCAGTGTTAGAGATGATCTTCTTGAAATGGAAGATATTGTTATCAGAGTGGAATGACTGGAGGTATTTGATTTGATTAACCCGAATAGAGAGTCAGCCGACGATTGTGATGTTGTGGCTTGTGCATTTCCAGTCCCAGTGGAAAGGGTAGCTTCTCCAGAGGTCGTGCCAGCAGAACTTGAGCTATCTGATTCCGAGCCAACACCAATATTATTTAGAAAAGTATCTAAGAACGATCGTTTTGTAATTCTTTGTTTATTTCCTGGTCCGCTTTCAGCCACCTCTTCTGTGTCAGCTACACTCGAGGCAATTAATATAGAAGAAATGATAAATGCATTAGTAACGGGATTTAATTTCATTTTAATTATACTAAATTATAAAATCCCTTTTCCTATCTTTCATTAATATCAAATCCTAACCAATTTATTATATTTCAAGCAAATAATCAGAAGTCTACTTATTCGATTGATTATATATTCTATTACCTCTTGGGATTCTGTGAAATGAGGAGAGTTGAATACCATAAGCGGAAATTAATTTTTATTTTCTTTAAATATTCAAGTTCTTTTTTAGTTGTAATAACTATTGTGAGGTTAGGTAACAGTATCAAAGGCACCAACTTTGGAAATTAATGAATTGAAATGTACTAGTGAAAATATTTCTTATCCATTTTAGGCAATTTCTGTTGCAGCAATTAGTTATTTCTCAATTGGGAAACTTTGATGAAAAAACAGCAGCAGAAGTACGCACTGGAATTTCCTTGGTTGTACAACACTGCGAAGCCTAAGTTCTGTTCACATAGTTTCTTTTCATAATATTTTTAATTAATAATTGGATAAAGTAAAAAAATTAGTCTAGAAACTGAGGAGACAATTATCCTTGACAAAAGAAAGAAAATTTTCGAAGAGAAATAGCTTGGTGCAAGTTTTCATTTTCATCTTTTCGCAATTACTTAATATGGTATACTGTAAATTTATATATGGAATTAAAGATATTATAATATTTAAAGTGCGCTAGGAAATAATAACCCATATGATGTATCCCTCCTTTTCAAGTTGTCACGTTTTATTAAAGAAGTCTTTAGGGTTGATTTTATCAGCCTTCTTAGCTCACGCTTTAATTCTCTTCTTTTATTTGTACCGGAACAGCAGCAGTTAGAACTAGAAAACAAGCTAGAGCTTGAATTCCCAGAAGATGAGCTCGAGTTTCCAAATAATAATCTCACAAAGAGATTGACCAAGTCACTGAGAAAAGAGCCGATTCCGTTTTCAAAAAGATCCAATACATCTTCCAAAATCACCTGAAGAAAGCTTTTACCTGAGCCAGAATTACTCTCAAGTGCACTAATTCCTGTTTCAAATATATGAGTAAATGTGAAATTCAGACTCTTCAATATGCTTGTAAACGCATGGAAAATCTCATCTAAAAGCCCTCCACTTGAGCTAGTGGTAGAGTTGGATGATAAACTTGGGAAAAAAGCTTTGATTATTGCATTTAATGCACTTCCTGCTATCTTAAAGATAGTCAGAAAGAGGCCTGAACCTGTACCATCTCCACTAAATATTTTTGAGATCTCTGATTCGATGAAGTTGAAAATGATGTCAAGGAGAGAATTGCCATCCGTATCCCTAGTCTGTAAATCTGAGTTCCCCATTGCTTGCGAAATTGCAGATTTAGATAAATGAAGCACATTCGTGATTAATTTTCCTGATTCCTCAGATGTGGAACCGGAAGCATTATTTAAGAACAAGTCAAATACTTTTTCTGCAATCTGGAAAACTGAGCTGATAAGGTTCAGCAAAGAAGAAGGATTGTTTAAAAATTCATTTACCAATGAATCCAAGGCTGATTCAACAATATCCAATAGCTCAGAAGTTAAGCTTCCAGTACTATCGGAAGATGATGATGTGGAATTCGCACCATCGAATAATGATTCCAATTTCTTGATAATATCGGACGTACTATCCTGAGAAGTGCTCGTTGAATTTGAATCACTCGATGAGCCTAATAGCTCATCAAATAGGTCATTTATCAGACTAGATCCAGTAGTAGTAGAAGATAAATCTTCAGTTTCAGAAGGAGAATTCAATATTAAACTTATAGAGGAACCAATAGCGTCTCCTGTTGGCACTGACTCGGAAGTTTGCACATTAGTTAACCCAGCGTAATCAGGGTAATCCAGAATTGAAACTTGATTCAAATCTACCGTAGAAATAGCTTGTGCCGTAATATAGGAATTTGTTGTGGGTGTTAGTTCATTCAAATTTAAACTAACTGATTCGGCTTTACTTACGGACCTCTTAAGGAGCATCTTCAAATCGGAAGCCTCAGAGCTGTCTAGAGGAGGAAATACTTGGATAGGTACTTGAATCGACTGGAGTAAGCTGGAAATTTTCCCTGAATTTTTGAGATCCTGCAACACTTCAGTAAGATTTGAATTCTTTAAAAATTCGCTTATCAAGTATTCTTTTTCAGCCGCAAGATCTCTATTTTCAAAAACGTAATCAATAAAGTCTTCAGTTAATGCATGCTTATTCATAAACACAGCTATTGTGTCCATTTCAACATCTGTTCTTCTATCAAGTGTCAACAGCGATTCTGAGGGATTTAAAGCAGCACTCGAAGCTTCACTTATGATTATGCTTGTTTGGGTTGGAGTACTGTTCATGCTGCTTTGTGTTGAATCACCAAAGAGGCTCAATATATCTTGGATGATAGAAGAAAAATCAACGTCATTTAAAAGGAAATCAAGGATATCGGAAAGTATTCCGGATCCTTTCACAGAATTATATATTCCAGATATATTCACATTCTTATTTGACAATTCATCGGTCAATAAATTACTGATTTTTGAATGTGAGGAATTGTCAGACACAACCTCATCAATCAACGCTTTAAGATTCAAAGATCCCAACCCTTCAAGTAAAGAACCTAAATCATCACTTCTTTTCTGTTCATTATTTACTATTTGAGTCATTTTTTCTAGCATATCTTCAGTATTCCTCAACTGATTCACTTGTGTCGATTCCTTTGTAGGAGCAGAATTGGCAACCGATACTAGAGCGCTGAGCCCTAAAGCAAATAATGTTAAAATTTTCATACCAAATCGCTTTAACCAGTAAATATAAACTCAGATAATATTTAACCTGATCAATTTATCGAGGGATAACATTTCTTTATAATATATGGCATGAATAATCTTTCTTTGACTTCATAATTAATAATTTGGAGAAGTAAGTTTAGGGTAATTCGCAGCTCTGAGAAATTTCCTAATTTGGTAAACAGATATTCTTCTACATTTCACTTTTACCAAAAGCAGTCCATGATAATAAGTAGTTATTTCTTTCAACTCTTAGTAAACTTCTATAATAGGTAGTAGCTATAATATCCTAAAGAGTGAGAAAAGTCATAAAACATCCAAAACATTAAATCGAATAAAGGAATCTCAAGCATTCAGAATATACCTAAATCGAATGAAACTTTACTATTATGAATTTCTGGTTTGCGGTACTTTTCTAAAATAGGATATTTTATTTAGCTATATGTTAAACTTGACTTTTAAACGTGTTTCTCTTCTATCAGCTTCAGTCTTTGCATATCATATATGAGGTCACGTGAATTGTTTATTTCAAATGAGGTGTCATCTCGTTAGATTAAGTTATTTAATGAAAGCATCTTTAGTAAGACTCGTTAGAGCAAGAAGGCCTGAAAGGCAAACATCGCCATTATTGCCTCCATTAAGGCTATATCGTGCTATTTTGAGGGCACATAGAACTAGTCTTCCTCAGGATCTCAGACATCTCGGTGACCAATATGTCAAAGCGGAATTTAAGGCACACAAGACTATCGACAATCCAGTTCATATAGTTGGTTTTCTAACACAGTGGCAAGACTATTTAAGAAGTATTGATAGTGGTAACTGGAAAGAAGGTAAGCTTAAGCATGAAGACCTTGAAAAAATGTCTCCGGAACAGATAGGACAATTATACGAATTGATGGAGGAAACTAAAAAAGTTTATCAATAAGCTTTGTAATTCATTTATACGTGCATTAGCCTATGATATTCGTATGTAAAATCTAATCGACCAAATCATTTTCGTTTCCCTCGCTTGAAAAAAATAATTCATCTTCCTCCAATTCTTCCTTAGTAACCTTGTGTTTATGCTCGTACTTAAATTTTGGTACAGACGGTGGCTTTTCTATGTTGTGAATTTCAAACCATTTTGGTATACAGGAATTCTTTCTCAGCCATGTTGCATCTTTATTAGCAAAACAAGTACATCTGTTACGCTCGCGAAGGTCCCTGTCGTGCGGGCAATCCCCGTTTGGACTGTGATAATAGCCAGTATTCTGGAGGAATAACAATGAGTCATTAGACAAAAGCATAGATACGCCAATTGAATGAACAGGGGCATCTCCCCATCTGCTATAATAAAACCCACCTTCTTTATCAATGAACTCAAAATATTTAGAATATGATTCCAGGCGGAAGAATTCTAAATCCCCTATCTCAAAGTTTGACCAAAAGTGGCACATATTATATGTATGACCCCCGTCTTCACTCAAAAAGTCTAAGTTGTTATTGTCAGCTACATATTCAGGGTGCAAATTTTTGAATTCCATTGCTGTTTTCCACAAATTCTTGACTGTGGTGTGTAATTCCAAAGGAGCTAGTGTAAATGCATACTTCTTATTATTCTCTCTCATATACTTGAACCAATCCTGTTCAAAAATATCACAACGGAATTCTATATCAGGCTCGACTCTCCAATAATATCGATATTGTAACATGATTGGTAATCTGTAAAAGAATCCCGAGTTAAACCTACACATATGTCTGTATGACTCCGAATCTCCGTACTTCACTTTATTTTTTTTCATCGACTTTCTAGTCTCCTCTGCTTTCCCTAAATCTATCCAGGACGGATAGCCCCAAAACTCTTCTGGTATAACAACAAAATGAGGGTTGCCACTCGCCGCATTGGTGATTAATTTTATGAATAGTGGATCAAAAGGCTCATCGTTGGCAAATACCCAATCGTAGTGATAATATTTGTTAAATCGTTCCTCTACGGATTCAATAGATTTTAATATTCCATAAATATCGGAGTTTCTTACTAGTGAAAAAAATGTTGCATTCTCTAAACCTTGTTTACTGCTAGGCTCTAAATAGTTCTCTCGTGTTGCTCGAGAGTATTGAGCAGAATTATGTCCATTAATTTGAAGTGTTTTTCGTTCAAAATTGTTTAAAGTTTCATAATTTTCAACAGAAAATTCATTAATTCTGTCTAGATCAAACACCACATTATCAGATTTCTTTATTTTGTTTTTTGAAGAAACTTGGTTGCTATTTTCATCGAAACTGGGTTCTTGTAGCGCAGAATGTGCTAAGTGTGGCATGGAATTATCAGAATTAACTCTATCTCTAACGTTTTTTCCAATACTCGAATCCAGTAAGATGCAAAAGAATATGATAGCAATCAAAGAAAGTAGTGAGATAAATCTTCTTTGATTTATTAACTGCATTGATACTGATTAGCTATTATCATTTATATGAAAGATATTTAAAATGTATGTGCTCTTTCATTCTAGATCGCGATCAGTTTTTTGACCTACATACGCGAGGTAATATTTTTGGAGCATAATCTAAACTACCAAATCAACATAATATAAAGATCAAAATCTAGCACTATCATCCTTGACTACAAACCTTTACCATAGTTACCAGATGCAAAGAAGTCCGTTATTATCTTAACGATTTTCTCTAAAGCCTCAAGCCACTCTTTGAGTTGTTCATTAACTTTGTCTTGATCAGCTCCTAGTTTCTGAAAGAAATCCTTTCTATAAGGACATGCTTTCATCGCTAACTTAAATACAGGTTTGATAAGCATATTATGGTGTTTTGAAAGAGTCTTCGAATATCCAGTCGTGAATGTTTTGTCCATTTCTAGAGCTGGGTTTTCAAGAGTCTGCTTCATAGCTTCGCAAGTAAATTCTAATCCTCTGGTAAGCCATAATAAGCCCTGAGTGGCTGTTTTAGTTTTTGTTGCACATTCACTCAATACCAAGCCCTGCAAAGTCGATGAATTGACAGGGTCTGACAATAACTTGGTACGAATCTTTGAAATATTTCCATTCATATCCTTCTGGACAACATTAAAAGCGGACGATCCTAACAAATCAAAAAGTTTGACCAAAGATTCAGATGCTTCCAAGAAATCTGCAGTGTCTATCTGATCATTATTTATTTTTACATCAGTAAAATTTCTTTTCATTTGGTCAAAAAAGGTGGAGGAAGACATTATGAATAAAATCTATGTATATGTTATCTGTCTTGGTTCTTTTAAAAGTTAGGAAATAAACTTGTATCTCTTCCAAGTACTTGTTATCAAAACCTGGTGGACAAATTCATGTGACCGCGACAATAAATACAATGCAGTCGTATAATACACTAAGCCTAGATAAAACTATGCTAAAAATATAAATTCACCATTCTAACTCATCTGCCCATCTAATCTTTTTCTGGGATTGTTTGTCCTTATTTAGGCATGTACTTTGATCTGAAAGTTGTGATGCCGATGTATCAGAATCAAAACGTTGTTCATGAACTACATTTCCGTCGTAGCTACATACATTTTGTCTGTACTCTTTGTATTGCTCTTTGTTATAGAAACCCAATCTATTTGTCAATTTGCTGTCTGTGGAATGTTTCGCAAACAGTTTGTCTTGATATGCTTTAATGATCGCCATCTTTGGTACAGGCGACTTTTTGGGTCTCTTCTTGGGAGACTCGTCATTTGTTGGAATTTGGACTATTTCATTCGAGTTCTCCGGAAGAGGAAAGCCCTCACAATTAGAAGCGTTTAATTCTGTTCCAAATTGAGTAGCATCGCTTAATAAACCAGTCAGAGCATCTACAAGAAATATATTAAGCAGCCCATTTCCAGAATGCTTCAAGCTCGACCTTTGGGGTGCTAGGTTTTTCTTGTGCTTGGGAGAGCAAATTCTTTTGGGAGATGAGGTCAGAATGCACTTATTTAGGTCTTGTATGGCTGAACTTTTACCGAAATTGGGCGTATTAGTAATTGACTTCAAAACAGGTATCTTATTGCCCTTCATCCTGGGGGATCTGAAGAAGATTTTATTTGATTTCTTAATCAGCCCTTTGGAATTCTTTTTCGTTAGAGTTGTAGAGTCAGAGTACGGTGTAACGTTTTCTTTATTTTCATAATTGCTTCCTCTTTGGCCAGTTGAGTTGCGCAAATAATTATTAAGCTCAATCCCTAGTTCATTAGTAACATCCTCGTTGACCTTACTTTTAAATCTTCCTTTGAATATTCTGGTTCTGACTTGGTCATCTAATGCATACTCTTCATTTTCAAAGTTTTTCAATCCAAGCTCATGGACTAACTTGTCAATTTTATCATTTAATAGTCTATTTTTAGTAGATTCGTCGCTTCTAATGGTATCTTTATGTGGGACTGTGTTAAATAGATCATTTCTATTATTTATTGAAGTGTCTCTGTTTCTGTTCGTAATTTGAAATAAGTCATTTGTAATGCTATTGTTCCGTTCAAAATCTGGTCTTAGGCAAAGATTTTCTGAATTCATACTCAATCCGTTCCCTAATATGTCTAGAGTTGTGCCATATTGTGAAAATGCATTATTGACTTGTCTCTGCGGATTATGGAATGAGTTCCGACTTCCTTCGGATGATTTGATCATATCATCCACATCTATTTTGAAATCATCTTCCTCCATTTGTGATGAGTCAATGCTTTCAATATCTTCCATTTTAGACTTTTTTTAGCTGCTTTAAAGAATGGTTTATTTTAATAAATGGCTCTTCCTCTAATATATAGGTGAACTCACTGGAAATTCCGAGGAAAAAATTAAGAAAGTTAATAGTGTATGTTATTATATGCAATTCAAGGTCCAAAAATTGTGTTATATGGAGTAACGATGGTGTTTAATATCAAAGGACCAAAATAATATAATTCTTCATTATAGTAGATAAGTTCAAAACAGATAAATGATGTTTACAAAGTCTCCTCTTTAGGAAATATTTGAAGAAAGTACAAAAAGGTAACGGCTACAAATGATTTTGTCGCTCTAGTGCAAAATAAGGCCTTTGTGCAGTACTTCAATGCTCTTCTCATCGGTGGACAAGGCTGTTAGGTTCACTTGCTCATGTTTAAGGTAATGGTGAAATTGAAACTTATTATACAAAGGTACTGGTTTTAAACATTATAAATCTCAAGTTCCCTTTGTGAACAAAAAAAATAATAAGAATTATATAAAAGAGTCGAAAATAGTTCTTTATGGTATATAAGGAAATCACTTGTTCATATCTAGCAACAGCAATATATGATTATAAAAATTCAGTTTCTTCTTTGTATCATATCAAGATAATTTATCTAATCACTTTCCATATCGTAGCTTTGAAGCGGATAATCTCTGCAATATTATTGAAACAAAGATTTTGCAACTTTGCGAAGTAAGCTTCAAACAGACTTGAAACTAAAATAAATTTTATACTTCAAGTATAAGTATCGTTGAACTGAAATGTTTGTGAGGTATCTTTAGTTGATCTAACACTCAAATGACAGACTTAGATGAGATAATTAAAGATTTACATACTTTAAATGCACTGCGTGGAATTGAATTCGCACTCATGTACAAGAAGCAGCATGCTAAAGCGTTTGAAATAGAGAGTTCTGAAGGTATTAACAAAAAATTGTTGCTAAGCCTTGACCTAAAGTCCGAATTGTTTAGATTGGGAAGCAAACTCGATACCTTTTCCATAAAGCCCGCATTGAAAGAATGTTACTCCTTGGAAATTTCGAAGAAGAGCACACAGCCTTTATTAGATCAATATTATGATCTTATGAACACCTTAAGTCAAGCTGTTTGCAAGTCAATTGCTAAAGAATGGATAAAAGTAGCAGAGCCTAAAAAGCAGGCTTTGTATCCCTATAAATTTTTCAACAGTTCTAAGCCTCCTTGGTGGCCAGCAAAAGTCAACCATGTTGAGCCTGATCATTTAGACAAAGATAGCAGAATCAATGTGCTTATCAACATTTTAAGAAATCCTTCATTTGAGCTCGAGAGTCTCAGGGTAAGAACCAGCGTTATAGGATTCAAATATCCTGTAACGTTGCGGCTTTTGGATGAAATATACTACTTGGCTCTTTATGACAGACTCTTATTCGGACAAGGCAGAGAATCCTCTAGCCTTGCGGAGGTAATGGGAGGCTTGAGTGATGATGATAGAGCTAAAATATTATCTGGTACTATTAGAATAATGGTTAGCGACATCAGGAAGGTGAGCAATAAAGTCAGACACAGAGGTCTAGTAATGGCTAGGCAAATAAAGGAGAGTTGGCTAAATGATATGGTATACAGGCTAGATCTGCGGCCGCTCCCAAAATTCAATTCGAAAGATACGCTGTCTTTGCGATTAAAGGATTCAGCACAATATTATATGAGCTATCATCTGAGTGACATTTACATGGATGAAGAAAATAAGGAAAACATATTCCAATGTGATCAGAAAAAACATGGCCAAAAAAGGACACAATCATCCTTCATAAATCTTAACGAAGAGGAAAAGCGCAGCATGAAAAATAAGCGGACTTCTGCTCCGCTAAGTAACCAGATAGTTCCTCGGAACAAACCAAATCCTGAAGGAGAGTTTTTAGATGTCTATCCAGAAGTCGACTACAGCGTAGTCAGCCAAGATGTAGTAAATCCATTAGATACCTCTTTAGATCGTTACTCTAGATCAGAATCATCTGATGATTATTATTTGGTCTCTTCGAGCTTCGATGGACAACAGTAAAATAAGTTGATTGACGGATTGTACAGGGATTTTGTGCATTATAAAATTATTTTTTTCACAATACTTTGTTTTGTGGTTCCATGCGTTAAGTGAAAATTCACTTTTTTTGCAACAATTACCACTAATAGAATAAAATATAAATATATCATATCCAGTATTTGGGTAATATAAATATACAAACATATTTCCTTATATCGCTTTTGCTATCAAAAAATGTCCGTCCCAGCTGAGAGCACATCAAATGCTAACGATACTTCACCTGTATCCCATCAAAAGTTTTTTGCTCATTTCGGAGCATATCCTTTAGTGGTAGAGACCAAGGAAGCGATTTTATCGTTACCTTATTCTAAAAAAGCAGCAGAAACTGTTACACCTGCACTCAGAAGTGTCAGAGGCACAAATCCATTTAAGCTTCTTCTTGACCAAGGTGATATCGTTGCAGATGGTGCTTTGAATCAGATTGATAAATTTGTACCGAGTATTAAGACTGTAACATATACTGATCTAACCACTCCGATCACCCGCCCAATAAATGGAACAATAGAAGGAGCAAATAAGGTTTTGGCTAATGTTAATGCAAACATCCAAAAAAATGTTGCAGCACCATCTGCAAAACTTGCAAAAGATGCACATGATAAATTGAGCTCCTTTTTACATGTCAGCAACAGAAAGGGAATTATTACTAGCCAACTTGATACCTTAGTTGCTCCTTTTAATAAAACGCTTGAAGGGGTCACAGATAAGTATTTCCCAAGCACCAAGAAAGTTTCGAATCAACATTCGAGCGAGCTTTCGCGGACAGCAAGAATTTTTTTTAATGTAGTTTTCAGAGTGCAAAAAT
Organism: Debaryomyces singareniensis; assembly: GCA_031081795.1. NCBI lineage: Eukaryota > Fungi > Ascomycota > Pichiomycetes > Serinales > Debaryomycetaceae > Debaryomyces > Debaryomyces singareniensis. Next base: position 912,540 of record JARYSX010000004.1, read on the forward strand.
CTTCAGAAGAAATTGCTGAACCTCAGGCACCAGAGCAATCTTAATAGCGATAAAGCTGGAGCTTTGCGTTTTCAAAAAACTATAAGCAGCTTTTCTGCTTATGAATGATTACTATATAACTGCCTTACAAGTAAAATGTTCTTTTTATTTAATAAATCCATTCAAATAATTGTATGCTATACATCTAATAATATTAAAGCTTTACCTTAAAATTAAAATTATGGCAAAGGAAATTGCAAACTCTAATCCTTTGACTTCTTCTTCTTCTTCTTAGGAGACTCATCATCATCAGCTTTGCGCTTCTTTTCTTTCTTTTCTTTCTTTTCTTTCTTCTCTTTCTTCTCTTTCTTTTCTTTCTTTTCTTTCTTCTCTTTGCTCTCCTTCTTTTCTTTCTTTTCTTTCTTCTCCTTCGTCTTCTCTTTAGGTTCAGCGGGTGTTGATTCCCCAGCATCTTCACCTAGTATATCTAATGCTTCTTTAATAGCATCAGAGTTTTTCATAGGTGCAGCACCAGTATCATAGAAGTTTAACCTTTCTTCAACTTGCTTTTTCAAAACCTCTCCGAAAACATTAGAAGGTTCATCCGAATAATTATCGATTCTTGAAGCAATGGAACACTTATTTGCTAAATATCTCGATATCCTACCTTTATTTTTAGCAGAAGCTTTACCAATAAAAGAGGAATGATATATCAAACCGTACTTTGGAGTGTTTCCTTTAGTTTTCAATGCTCTGAAAAGAGCTTTCTCAGCACCCAAAATTTGAACAGTAGATGCCGCTTGCTTCGACAAGTTAGTTAAAGAACCTGCATGAGATATCAATCTAGCACCCACAACTTCACCAATCAATGTTGATAAATTAGGTGCTACGGTATGCATCTTATCAGTCAAGTATTTGTACAATTTAGCTCTATATTCACTGATAGATTCAACTCGCTTTGCAAATGTCATCACGTTTTCCATGTCTTGCTCTGAAATATCCTGACCCATAGATATTTTGGCGTTGTCAATAATTCTCTGGGCAATACCAGAGTCATCATTGAAGATGGCTGCAAGGTCATGCAACATCTCATCATTCAAAGATGCTTTGTCTTTTACAAATAAGGCAGTTTTAGCAAAAAGGTAGTTATCAGTAACTATCTTGGCCAATTCTGGGAAGTGCCATCCATACCATTCTTTTACTCTCATAGCGAAAGTATTGATATCCTTATCCAATTGATCTAAAAGAGCAATGGCCTGGATAATATGGTTATCATTCTTTTGAACAGAAAACTTAACCTTGGCACGAGAGAAGGCATGTCCCAAACCTAATTGGGCTCTCTCAATATCACCTTCCTGTAATTCCTTCAATAATTTAGTACCATGAACTCTAATTCCTCTCAAGAAATCTTGCACGATTTCATTAGAGATACAGTCAACATAAGGAAAAATCTCTTTGATTGAAGGACCTAAGTTCTTATCTGAAACTCCTAAGGAGATTTTATTTTTGGAGGAACCCTTTGGAAGGTCAAGTTCAAGCACAGATTTCAAGTAATCTGAAACAATACCTTCAGAAATATCATTAGCATTTTCCAAAGCCTGAGCAGCACCTTTGAATGGAGCAAATGATACTAACTCTATCATTTTGGAAAATTTAGCTAAATCGTTAGATGCTTCTTGAACCTCCTTCAGCCTTGAAGAAATGTCATCTTGTTGAATTAAGACTTTGAAAACAGCATACCCTGTCGCTTCTTCAAAAAGAAGATAATCCAAACCAGCCATTTTTTTAAAGTTAAACTACGCAGTTCTGCTATTTGTTGGTCAGGTTATCTATTAGAACAACTGTATATGCTATATGGTCTATGAAAAATTCTCACTCATCGAAAAGAAAATAATTTTGTGTCACATTTTATGGTTATGAACAAGCGCACGATTTATGCAAAGTTTAGTTCCCAGTCTAAATCTTTCAATATTTGGAACCAGTTTATAACGGCATCTCCTTTAGGGTTTGACTCCCAAACAATTTCAATCACCTGTTTGATTAGTATAACGTTCCACTCACCATAGAGGGATATGAATTTCTCTAACCTCTTAGTCATAAGACTTCTTTCTCTTGTCCCGACACAATGAATTCCCGCAATGAACACAGGGAACACCAATGACGCTTGAGCAGGAGATTCGAGTAAGATATCAATGCATTTGTTTAAATCATTGCATAATATTTGGTTGATCAAGTTTGATGGATTTATCTTGAAGATAGTTTGCCTTAGTAATAACTTGACGCTAATTTGGAAGGCTTCGAACAAAGTCAATTGCAATTCCAATTCTTCATTATTCAATGTACATATATCTTCCTCGCGTGGCTTCAACAGGTCTACCCTTTTATCTAGAATCTCTGCTTTAGATATTATCTTTCTTAAAATTTCGCTATAGTCACCTTGGGGCGGTGTAATGTCATCAATAATATAATTTGACAGAGGAAAGCATGTACTGATTATTTTCGTGTCATTTTTTTCATCATTAGAAGACTCATTATAATCTTTTAGTATGTTATTACTTTCAAGATACAAATTGTTGATATCACCGATTATTCGATACAAGTCTTTTGAAATTCCCAATAAAGGATGTAACTTACCCCCAGATACCCCTTTGGTGTCTTTGAAAAGCTCATCATAATCATCTAAAGGAAAATAAGATCCTCTTTCGCTAGTTGAACTTGCCAACAAATCGTGATATGCAAATGAGCACAGCAACCAATATTCTAGTCTAGTTGTATTAAAATTAGAAATCCCCCCAGCAGACCGTATGACATGCCAACCTAAGTGCAAATATTTTGTCCATTTCTTGACATCACTGCTGCATATTTCTGCAGCACAGAGTATTAACAAAGCTGAAAGTTTTAAGACAGCCTCAGAACGGGAGCCATTAAAATGGATGGAGTTATTGTTAGTGATACCTAAACGATCCATTGCAATGCTTATGTACTTTTTCCCTTCTTCCTTCCAGACACCACCTATATGGTAACTAGACCATGCCAAAATACTATAGAAAACAGCTTCATCTTGATATGCTAATGGCATAAAAACCCTAGAATAAGAATTAAAATGATCATGCGACACAGGAACTACAGACACCTTGGAAGATAAAACCTCAAAAAAATATCTGAAGAGAAAGGCGCTAGATTGAGATGTCAATGGTAACGGTTGAAAAAGATCAATGGGTGGTGAAATTATGGGACATGTGAACTTTGGAGATCTCTGAGGCGATATTGTGGTCAATTCTAGTGTCTCCTTTATTATTCCTTGAAAATTACTTCCCATTTCAAATGGTTCATGTATTTGTGAATCATCTTCAATTAACTTATAGAAACTCCGCATTAAAAGCTCATCCCTAGACTTAAATCCTGATTTAAATCCAGGTCCCAATTCGGCTATCAACTCTTCAAGTTTCCTGAATTCATCTGAATCCGAAAGCCTCTCTCTCCAAGGGCTATTATTGCCTGAATCCTCAATAGAAGAGGCTGTTGCAACACTGGTTGATTTAGAAGGCCAATAACAAAGCTCACCAAATTTACCATACTTGGATTCATTTTCTCTTTTCAAGTTCATATATCGCGCCCCGTCAACAATGCTATTAGGTATAGTTTTCAAGTCATTCAAATCGAATTTAACATTTTTGATCACTTTTGAAGTTTCAGCATCAAACGTTGAAGTTTCGTGTATAGAAGAATACTTTGGCTTGATATTACTGCAGCTATGAGTACTCGTTTTCTTAACGCAAATCTTGTCTTCCTTGGCTTTTCTTTTCCTAAGCTTCAGATTGTTCTCATATTCCAACACATAAGTTCGAAGTTTGCGAATCTCTTCCTCATCCATCGTATCATAGTCCACCCATACACAGTCCTTACCTAATCGTTCGCAGTCAGAGCAAATGGGTTGTTGCTCATTACATTTCTTTTTCCGTATCTTGCATGTTAAACATCCATTCTTAGACCTACGTCCCATTCCATTCAGAACAAGATCAGTACTATCTTCGATGACTTTTACATAGCTACCGTCAAAATTCGACTTCTCCTGGGTTGTGGATTTCGGAGTTTCCTTGCCCCCATCTTTAGAATTAGATCTTCCATTTGCCTTCTCTCCTTTTCCTCCTGATCTGGAATCAAAAGTAACTAACATGATGTACACATCGCTTCATAAAAAATACAATTACAAAAAATATAGGTAAAAGTTGCTTTCTGATTTTATGTCGACTACACCTGCTCTCTATTCTGACAGGAAACCCCAATCTTCTATATAAAACTCACAATATTCGAAAATCTACTTCTAACCTATGAGCAAAGACTATTTTTACCTAGGTATTTCAGATGTAGTTACCATATTAATTTTGTGTAATAAATGTTCCGTGCCTTCTAAAAGAAATGCATTGCACTTCTGTAAAATATCATCCCAATAAAAAGAGGATAATCCATGTGACATGAGACTGCACATGATTAAATGCCGAGAGTAGGATATAACAGCTCGATTGCTTCTAAGAACTTCTACGGGGTATAACCTATTATGTACAGGACATATAATCCGACTATTGGTGAGGTGGACGAAACGACAATTGTAAGAAACCCTTACAAATAGCTTCAGACTCGTGCGATCTTTGTACAAATTTCGAATTCTCATAAGCAAAAATATATTTAGTTGTATTGAGATAACAGCATTATGTCTACAAAACGTATTAACAAGGAACTAGCAGACTTAGGAAGGTATGTTAAGATAATTTAGTTATGTTTATTTCATTATTTTTATATGAAAGTGGGTGGCGGAGCAGTTAAGAAAATTATAAGGATAACGGCGGGTATAATGGTTTTTTGTGGATATAGAGAAAAGTCACCAACCATATAGCAAAGTAACTGATATTGCTCCGTAGGAAGAACAAGACGTCGCCAAAGTTAGCACACTTGAAAATAAATGAAAACATAGACTTTTAATGTAATGGTTACTAACTAATTATAGAGACCCACCATCCTCCTGTTCTGCAGGCCCCGTCGGGGATGATTTATATCACTGGCAAGCATCTATCATGGGGCCACCGGATAGTCCATACGCTGGAGGTGTGTTCTTCTTATCTATACACTTTCCTACTGACTATCCTTTCAAGCCTCCAAAGATTGCTTTCACTACTAAGATATATCATCCAAATATTAACGGTAACGGTAATATATGTTTAGATATTCTTAAGGACCAGTGGTCGCCTGCTTTGACCATTTCTAAGGTGTTATTATCGATCTGTTCATTGTTAACAGATGCTAATCCTGATGATCCTTTGGTCCCTGAAATTGCCCATATCTACAAACAAGATAGAGCTAAGTACGAAGCTACTGCTAGAGAATGGACTAAGAAGTATGCTGTATGAATCCGGATGGTAAGTTCACTCATTGAACACATTCATGTGCATATGTATAGGTAGTTAACTAGGCACTACGGTTTTAGTGTTAATAGATCGATGGCATAACTTTTCCTTAACTGTATTTGACCGCGCGCACGCAAACATGAAAACTCTCCAATATTGCAAGAGCTATCTACTTGTGAACTAAGTTGTGTTAACCCATTCATTTTTAATGGACAAGTTATCCACATTTCATTCAAATGATACTAAAAAGTTGTTCTTTTTAGCAAAAACGCTAAATAAGGGCAACTTTTTCAAACCATTATTAGGTAAGAATCATAATAGGCTAGTATCGTATATCCTTGAGAAAGATAACTATGAGCTTTGGAAGCATTTTTTTGAGGGCAATTGTTACTTAAAGTTTGAAAAGGGAAATCTGCCGAAAGAGCATGCATTAAAGAACCCAAATGCTTCGATATCAAGTGATCTGAAGAATGTAGAAAACAGCAACAAGAACTTAGCTGGGTCTCAGATAAAGAACGATCAGCAGTCCGATAAGCAACAAAAAGGAAAGGATGGCACTGATAGTAACAATGATTCTATACTGCAATTGCATCAGGATGAGCTGAGCAGTTCAATTGGAATCGAAATCGATGGTGATAAGAGCGAATTTACTGTCAAAGAAGGGAATAGGCAAATTGCAATTTTAGCATTACACCTAAGATATCTTCTATGGGAAAAAGCGATAGACTATTATTATCACTATTCGCAGGAGAATGGTCGAGACATAAAGTGCATTGAAGAAGAGGAGAAAGATTATGAGCTCATAGATAAACTAGATCAAATAGAACCCGAAATTTCAGAGAATACGAAACACGCAGAATCACAAAAGCCTGTTCGAACTGAGGATACCGATTATGATGATTATGATGAAGAATCAGATACAAATGAGCCACCAAAAACAGAGGAGAAGTCAGATGCTGACAATTATTCCTTCAATGAACAAGGCCAATTGGTGTTGCAAATTAACGTCGATGTATTTGATCAAGCAGATGATAACGAAGCCAGTGGAGATGACTCACAGATAATTGAAGATGCTGGGTTGGTACATGAACAGGAAGCAATGATAAAAGAATACAATAAGGTATATCACAACTTTGAATATGATAGAGAAACTTTGATTAAACGTAGAAAGCTCGAAAAGTCCGATAAAGAGTTAGAACTGAATTCCTTCGAAAAGCAATCTGGCATAGATAATAATGAAGGTGATGTTCATGAAAATCAGCTTAACGACTCCATGAGTATGAATTTGGGGGTGACCTCAGTATCCTTACGAAATCTTTTTCGAAAAATTCAAACGAAAAGAGAAGAGATTTCTTTGAATGATTATGAACTTCGAAATTTATTCATGGACGTTCGCAAGAATAGAGGCAAATGGGCAAGTGATGAACGTATAGGACAGGAAGAGCTATATGAAGCATTGGAGAAAGTAGTACTAGAGCTTCGGGGTTATACAGAGCACTCTACTCCTTTTTTGAATAAGGTTTCTAAAAGAGAAGCTCCAAACTATGGTTTGATTATTAAACATCCCATGGATTTGAACACAGTGATGAAAAAGTTGAAAAATTTTCAATATAACTCTAAGCAAGAATTTACCAATGATCTTCTTCTTATTTGGAATAATTGCTTGACATATAATGCCGATCCAAAACATTACTTAAGAGCTCATGCAATTGCTATGCAAAAGAGGACCATGAAGTTGATCCCATCTATTCCAAATATTACCATTCGTGACAGAGCAGACGTCGAGAAAGAAGAAGAACAAGAAATAGAAGAGAAAGTAAATATTCATGGTGCAGGAAAGGGACTGAAAAAAGGTAGGAAAACTACTAAGGAAGACATACTGGATATCAAAGAGGAAACCGAAATTTCAGAGGCAGTTTCCAGCGAGGTTAATGTAGATTCTAATTCCGCAGAAAAAGAAAATAATAACTCAAATATTAATAATGTGCAGCTAGAAAAATCGAATGATACCGCCGATGCGGAAAATGAAGAAGAAGAGGATGACGAAGATGACATGGAAATCGACCAACGAGATAGCGATCACAACGATGATGAAGAAGCAGTTGGACTAGAGGTCCTTGCATGGAGAAGCTGGACTGCAAAGTCAAGAGCGCATTACTGTGCTCAGAGGTCAGCTTTGTTCGATGAAGACAACCATCTTCGATCTGATGCTCTTGCAATCTGTAGGGATTCTAATGAGATGCGGAATTTTAGTAATTTTCTATCTAATGTGCTGGTAATATCGAAAGGAAGCGATTTACTTGAGATGGATGAACCATATTTGTTGGAATACGATGTTTCAGGTGGGATTCCTGGCCATGAATATTCGGGAGTTTCTCCCTTGGATGAGGAAATGAAGGAACAAGAGCTTGTAAATAAAATCTTGCAACAAGCTAATGGTGATGCAACTAATATGAAGTCGCCTCTTGCTCTCCCTACTGATTCTGGGCTAAATAAGATTTATTTCAATAATATCCAAGAAATGCGTGAGATTAGAAGAATATGTTTCAAGATATCTTTAATTAGGCAAATGCAGACACAGCAATTTGTACATCATACTCAATTTAACGATGGAGGGGTTGAAATGATAAAAGAAGTGGACGTTGATCCAATTTCGCAGCTTTCAGGTAGAGATATAGCAACGCCAGAAGTACAATATGCTGTTCTCCGAAGAAATGTGCTTAAAGTTATAATGCAAACAGGATTCGAGACTGCAAATAGCTTTGCGGTAAATACAATTACTCAGCTAGCTGAAACTTATTTGGGAAATTTGGCAAAATCATTAAAAATGCACCACGAGACATTTTCATTTAATAGATTGAGCCCTAAAGAGATTTTGTTAACATCATTACTCGAAAATGGCGTGGAAAAGCCAGATGATCTTTACACTTACGTGAAGGAAAGGATTTTAAAGCAACTAGATAAATTAAAAGATTTACGTCTGAAGCTTTCAAATTTCCTCAAGGATCTTTTGAGACCAGGCCTAGAAAATTTCAGTGAGAATAGCTTTGAAGACAACAGTGAGCAGTTCATGACTGGTGATTTTTCCAGTGATTTGGGAGATGATTTTTTTGGCTTCAGAGAATTAGGATTAGATAAGGAATACAAAATGCTCAGTTCCTCTATTCCAATTTATCTATTGCATTCAAGGTTGAATAACTCTTATAATAGTGGAGTTAGCACCAGTAAGAAGAACAAATATGACGATCTAAAATTATTTAAAATCCATAGGCTTTATGCGTCAGATATAGAGCACCAGGTGAAGATTTTAGCACCTTTTTTGCAAAAGCTTTTGGAGAAATCTAAGGCACACTATGTAAAACTTCAGAAGAAAAAAGGTGATAGCACAGCTTTACCTGAAATGAACCGCTTAGTTTTAACCGAAGATAGCGAGCTACCCCAAAAACAGCGTAATATCAGGCCCAGGCTCCCTCCAACAGGAAAAATAAGTTCTGTCAAGAAAAAGCTAATCTCTCAGGCATTCTTGTTGTCTGATGATGAGGTATCATGAATTACAATATTGCATATAATAATAATTCACGTGCCTTTGAAAATCGGATTCATCTACATGTATAGTATTTAGACTTAGTTTACTAGTAAAAAGGCAAGCCAAATGATTTAACTAGTATGACAACTAATACAGCAATAGATAACAAAAATGGTTTGCTGTTAGCGAAAAGGCTACAAAAGCTTACTAAGAGTGAAATCGTAGCTAGAGACACGTTTGGAAGAACTATTTTGCATATAGTCATTCTATGCAACAGGGCCGATGTATTGAAGAATTTATTGAAAAACCCAGAAATCAAGCATGTATTGCTATTGACAGACTATGAAAGTGGCTGGAATTGTTTGCATTATGCCATATTTTATAAAAGATTGAAGTGCTTCAGAGTAATAATGGAGCATCTCGAAGCATCGTCCCCCGTTAACACCACCTTTTCAAGAAATACTGTCTTAATAGAACTTCTCAAATGCAAAGATCGCAATAGGGCTATTCCCCTTCAACTTTTGGATAATGACTTTAAAGACATGCTATGGGTTCCCCAGTATATAGATCTCCAAAACGAATTCCATTTAGCGTATCGGTATGAAAAACATGCGAAAAATGAATCAAAAGTAACAGCAGCAGGTAATACATTACGAAATGTTCAACATAATTGGTGGAATAGTGATAGGGGTGGATCTGACATTTTCACATTTGGTTGCAATAAGAACAATCATTTAGGTTTTGGCGACCTTAAAGATAAATCCGTACCTTGTAAGGTTATTATAACTGAATCAGGGCCTTCTTCGAGCCACTTATCATATGCCAGATATAGCAGAACAAGATTTTTGCAGATTTGCATCTCAAAGAACCATTCAATAGCTCTAGATACTAAAGGAGGAGTATTCTCATGCGGAGTGGGTTCGAGAGGGCGCCTTGGCCAAGGTAATAATGATATGAACAATATATTCAAATTTAGAAGAATAAAGGCATTTGATACGACCTGTGCCGAGTGTTGCTTAAGCAAATTTGCAAAGATACTAACTGTAGCTGTTTCCAATGATCATTCCCTTGCGTTAAGCTCAGATAACAGAATTTACAGTTGGGGATTAAATAACTTGAGTCAATTAGGCTACAATGCTGCGAAGTCACAGAATTCGCTCTCAAGTAAAGCCTATGAACTGTGCAATGGGGTCCCAGAAGAAGTCATCCTGGGTGATTTAAGAAAGAATCGAAATCCAATCCTTGGAATTGAGGTAACAGGAATTAGCTCGCTAGCTTTTACAAAGAATGAAATATTTTTTTGGGGGTTAAATATCGGTCAGATAGGTATGGTTCCAGATTCTGATTCAGAATGGTTCGAATATACATTACGTGGTAAGTCTTATAAAGGCTACATCCAGTCTACCCCCAAAAGAATTGAATTTAAAGATAACATCAAACTAGTTCTGTCATGCGATCTATCTACATGCATTGTAACAGAAAATAATGACATCTTGGTATTTTTCGAGTTTCATAGATTCAAACTACCTAAAATACCGTCGACTATTAATTCAGATGATCACTTTCGTTTATTCAAACCTACAAAATTGGCTGAAGGTGCAAGTATCAAGAAGATTTGCCTAAGGTCTCCAGATTTTATTGCATTGTTACTAGGAAGTGGGGATGCATTAAGTTTCGGTATTACTACTGTAAATTTGACAAATGATACAAAGCCTTTCAAAAAACTAAACTATAATCTTCTATGGAGATCTTATGATGCTGATATGAAAATAGTTGATATGGATGTTTCTTATGACGGTTCTGTTATACTTTGTACAAGAAATGGATCTACATTCCGAAAAAATATGCTGAAGGTTATGGAACCCAAAAATTCACATTCTGAAAATAAGATATCTTTATCGATAGTAAAAAGCAAATTTAAGAGATTAGATGGCGTCAATAGAGTTATGCGTGTTTCTTGTGACGACGATTTTTCGTCATTTGGATTGATTCGCGATGAAATTGATATTATGCCTTTCAAAATCAAAAAAAATAGCTTCTTGGAAGACATTTCGAGTATATGCCCCTTTTTTGAAGCTGATTCGAGAAGAAAGCAGAACGAGGTTTTATTTGGCGAGGTAACTGGCACTTACGTGACTCATTTTTTGTATACAGAAGAAGAAGAAAACGAAGATTTGTGTGATGTTGTGTCAAATGAATTCAGAAAAGGGTCTTTTAATCGTTTTGTTTCCTCAGAAAGTCCCCTGATTGCAAATAACGATATTTTAAAGCGTGATTTTGATGCTAGGTATGATAGTAGGAATTCTTCACGTCCTAAAGTACAAGAAATTTTTATGAATGAAGATTCAAATTCTCCTTTTCATGATAAGCTAATTCTGTATCTTCTTTCGCAGAATCTTTCAAGCTTTACAAACCTCTCATTTTGCCCTGGAAATTATTACGATAGTCAGTTTACCTTCCAGGAGCACCCTGAGGTTAGCTTCAAGTTTCATAGGAGTGTTTTCAGGGCAAAATCTAAAGTCTTCGATAAAATATTCAAGATGTCTTCAGATGAACGATTCATAAAAGGCAAAAGTTTTGAGTGCTCTTGGGATATAAATAAAAGTGAGCTAAACGTGTTTAGCTCAGCAGATTTTAATGCTATTTTTTTGTTCATTTGCTTTTTATATCTTCTGTTTGATACAGAAATGTTTTTTTTAAAATTAGAAAAAACCATTTCATCCGATGATTTGAAGTCTATTCGAAATAACTTTTATGATATTCTTCGAATATTTGAAGTTCAGAATTACTCGTTTGAAAATGATTTAAAAATACAATTAATTGCTTTAAGAGAAATGATGTATTTTCAAGAAGACCATGACGTGATAATAAATTTGGATGATGGGACACTTAGTTGTCACTCTTTCATGTTGCTGACCAGGTCTGCATATTTTGAAACTCTTTTATCTGATAGGTGGAATCCAGGAAATGAATCATTAGTGATAGAATATCCTGAATTAACATGTGCCCACCTAAAAGTGGTCTTGAGACATCTTTATGGTTATGATGACTTATCCATTTTTAATATTTCTGAGCTAAATGAACTAGATCTGGATGATTTTATATGTATCGCGTTAGAGTTGATTGATTTTTCAGAAGGTCTATTACTTTATGAGCTAAAGAATATTTGTGAATTGGCTATTAAAGATTTTATTTCTCTTGATAATATTTTTTCACTTTTGGTATACTCAGATGCTTTGAATGCTAAGAACCTATTCTTGGCTTGTTGTTGGTTCGTATACATGAATTTAGACTTGATTATAATAGACCAAATATTTCGAGAGATGCCCTTTAACGTCTTAGAGAAGCTTGAAAGAGTTGTTTTGTTTCTTCAAAACCGCAGATTGTATGATGTTGATCCATTAAACTCTACCGCTAAAAATAATTATTTCAGTTGGTGGTCCATTGAATCTAACGCATTGATCTCCGATTTTGCATATAAAATAGAAGATTTTAACGAAAGATTTAATTCAGACAGGAAGGGTTTTAGCAGCATAGCTCCATTATTAGATAAAAAATTGGAGCAAAAGCATTCTTTCGACTATGGGAGGAAAGAATCAAAATCACGTAGCAGCAGTAGTTCTGATGTTAAGAATTTGGTTGCAGAAATGAGAAAAATGAAGTCTGAGCTTTCCACATCATGTGAAGAAAGCATAGATGATACATCAGAGGATAATTCTGATTCATTCATTTCAACAAGCAGAACTAAAAAGCGGAGTCCTAAAGCTCAGGATATGAGAAAATCATTTTCATCTTCCAGCGGAACTAATGGAGGTTCTAAATCTTCAACTGGCTCTCGCTCTGCGAAAAAGGATGAGCAAGAACGACTAGACATCGGTTCCACGGCTCTAAATCTTAATAGTCTGAAGCGAACCGAGGATCAATCGACTCGAATTAAGGCTGAATCATCAAATCTAATGTTGAAATACACTTGGGCAAATAAAGACCAACAGGTCAGTGATTTTACAGGTCAACCTATACTAGGCAGTAGCCAGCAAAATACAATGCAAAAGAAAGAAAAGCTTAAAATGCCTTCTCTGGCCAGATTGTCTCAAAAGGAACGTCGTAAACTATCCTTTGGTTTATCAGATTTATCGGACAAACAGAATAAGAGCAGACCACAAAGTGCTGCTGCCAATCCTTGGGATAAAGTTTCTCCAAATCCTATAATAACGGCTAATGTAGCTAAGTTACCTGCATTGGGCAAGTCGGTTTCCAATTTGTCAGGCATCAGAAAGTCTCCAATGAATAGCCCAGAGAGTGTAACTATATTAGAGGATTCTTCTTGTAACCAATCCAAAAAAAAATCGCTACAAGAAATTCAGGAAGAACAGAAGTTCGACAAATGGTGGAAAGAAGAGACTTTGCGGGTGCAGAAGGAAATGAAAATGGTAACGGCTTCATCGCAATCTAAGAAGAAAGCCCATAATACGAAACATACAAGTAAATATTCTCCAGCCTTGGCTGATAATAAGATCCCATAAATTTTTATGTACTAAACTATAAAGAAATAGGTTAATAATGATTCTTAAATTTAAGATTAATATCGCAGTACTCCAATATCAACATCATCTGGAAACCATCCATATTCGTCCTTGTCTACACTAAATTCGTCCAGAACGAATACCCCTTCAGACTCCAATAGCTGCTTCTGTTCGATGATAGCATTTGATCTCGCACGTTGTGATATTCTTCCACTAGACAGTAAAACTCTCCACCAAGGCAAATCTTTCAACTTGAAGATAGTATCCCCCCTTGCCTTACTATCCTTATCGAGCTCTTTGTGTATGTATTCCATGTGCTTCAAAGATTGACCCACTCTTCTTGAATTTTCGGGCCTTCCAATCAAGAAAGCAATATGACCTTGACAATGTTAGCTTATAACTTTACTTAAACAAGCCTTACCTGTGCTACTCACCATAGGAGGTTATTCTACCGTAAGGTACTTCCAATAAAACTTCGTAAACGCTATAATGGAAAGCTTTAGCTTCCTCAGATAAATTCATCTACGTAGAAAAAATTAAAGGTTTCCGTGTTATTTTGAGCTATTGTACATAATTAATTATAAATTACTAATTAGGAACTTACATAGCCAATAAAGCACCGGCAGCAACAGCAGCGAAACCAGCAGCGTATTGACCATTAACAGCGGCACCAGCAGAGTAAGTGGAAACACCGTGAGTGGTGGTGTTAGCAGCAGTAGAACTCTTGTATGGACAGTCGGTAACGGTGGAGTCACATTCAGAGATGGTGACCAAAGTAGAGGTGGTGTCAACTTTAGTGATAGTAGAACCAGCTTGAGCGGAAGCAGCGATAGCAGCGACGATGGCGACAGTAGAAAATTGCATTGTTAAACGAGAGACTTATTAATAATAATAATAAAAAAAAAATTAGAAGAAAAGTGCCCTTTTAATACTCCTCCAGAACTTGATCCTAGCCTACAATTACTATGAAAAAATTTCTGAATTGTTGATTTTGCAATCCAATTACATTTATCACGCATGAATTGTATTAACAATACTATAAAATCATTGGTTGAGAAGAAACCACAAACTGAAACCGTAGATAGTCTTACTCAAAATGAAATGAAATTTTCGAAATGTAAATAAACAAAAGATGCGAAAATTGCGCGATTGAATTTCGACATAAACAGGCGGCGCTGAGTACCGCGCGAGTATGGTATGCTTTCTTACTTCTAAAGCCATGGTGTGTAAAATACATAATGGTTTGAATGTGTATTTTGCAAGTATAAAGATTTTTCATAGGTATTTCGATGAAATCAGAGGTATTATGAAATAATAATAAAAATAAACCAGATTTCTAGCGGAACTATTATTCAATTTCACGCGAATTCTTAACTAGGAGCTTCTTTAATTGTACATAATAATCGATTAAAGAGTTATACTCATCCTCTGAGATGGCCACATTTGTAGAGAAAATTGAATTCAAATTTAAGGATTCATAAGATGTATTCGTATCATTTTCAACTAGGTTCTCGACAGCAGCGGTATCTAGATGCTTGTAAGAGAAAGATAATTTGGCAATAAGATTAGCATGTGCTAGCTCAATGTCATGTGCTAAATCATGCACCTCTGCTGATCTCCATTTCATCCTTGCATCCATTATACGGCTCCGCATATGAGGAAAAACGGCCAAAAGAAGCAATAATATATCCTTACAGAAGTTGAGAGCTGAGTCGAGCAAGCTTTTAAGCATCGATTCCTGTCCCAATTCTGTCCTGATAATGTATTCGGAATCACGTTGCCTTGAGACTAGGAAATTAATTAACTCGGATGTGATGTTGGCATAAATATTAATGGAAATCAAATTTGTTTGCCTGATTCCAAAAGCAAAACCAAAGGCTATTCCCTGCATAAACCCATGTCTATTTCGATGTTCATCATCAAGATTCAAAACTCTCTCTATCTGATTTGCAACGCTATCCCCCCTAATAATAATAAGATATAGAGCACTGAAGATTGTTAGATAAAGTAAGATTGATTTCCAAAAATAAAATACCAAAGAGTCAAGCTGCAACAAATATATGGCAGCTATGAGCTTTGCAGTATTCAAAGCAATTGAAGTTCTGTTATCTACCAAATAATGAGCAAATCCTCTGGTATACATCAAAGGATTGAATGCGTTCCTTCTATTTCGCATCTGGTTATTAGAAATATCAGCTCTGATCCTTTCAGGCTGGTTTGAATGGCTCGCGTTTGAAGGAGCATTAGATGAAGTATTCATGATAGGCTCTCTGATAAGCCTGACCTGTTGTATTAATGAGTTACCATTAGGGCCCGATAAAACTCTATTGAGTTTAGAGATGCCTGCTGGGCTTAACAAAATGTAAGATGCTTCGTTTTCATTGTCGACTATAATGCATTGGGAGGTAGTAAGGGAAACGGAGACAGGAATAACTTCATCCGGCTTTTGTATTTCAAACTCGTAAACCATAGAAGATATATCACTTTGGTTAACTAGCAACCTTTCAGGGCCCTGGCTTTCTGGAGCCCTTATAGAGCATTCCATTAGTTCGAATGATTCTCCAAGTAACTCCCAGGTATTTCCCCCTTGTTCAACAATCCGAAGAGGTTGCACATGGACAGCCCTATCTTCAGCTACATCGTCCTGTGGACCAGGCAAGATATTAGTTGAGTTCGAAGCTCCTTCGTTGTTGGAAGACCTCCCAGTACCTGCGATGATTTTAACATCGGATTTATTATTCTTAGAAACGTCAAGCGTTAACGAGATCACGCCGTTTTCTTCTGTGATAACTTCATCATTTAGCTGTAGAATTTCATATATACTGATATCATTCCCCTCATGTAGGTCTGAGATAAGATGGGATTGGTAAAATAATCTGATTTCGTCTAATTCGAAATCTCTATTTTGCTCTCTTTTAAGATCCCTTACTACTAGTGATTTGAGATCATACAATGTAGTGCTTTCATTAATATGATACAATGTTTTTTGATTTAATAACCCAAGTTTTAGTGGGTTTAATCTGATAGTTACCTCTTTAATATACTTGGAAGGTTCGATTTTTGCAAGAAATATAATGGGATCATTCGGAACTACATCTAAGTGCAAAAATTCTGAAAGCTTCAAAGTCCCATCATGACTCGTTTCGGACAATAATTCATACGTTATTGTAATGAGAGAGTGTGTCCTATATTCAGACAACAGCAGTTGCTTGATTATGTCCTGAATAAACGACAATGGGGTATCAAGAGAAACCCGAGTTTCATAATGGTGTTCTTTATACAGAATCAGGACCACAAATTCTAATATTGGTGGATCAGCAATGGCAACCAGAGGTGAGCCATACAACAGATAATCAATCACAAGTTCAAAGTCTTCGTGCGTTTCCTTGCCGATATTTACCAGATCACAATCTAAAAATTCAAAGGATTCATCCGAGCTTAATATGTTTCCTCGATTCTTTATTGTAAGAAATAATGGCTTCAATGAATAGTCTAACGAATTTCGCCAGATCAGCTCCTTCAACTCCCACACCTTGTGTTTCTTTGTTACACCATATTCAGTTTTTGTTAGCAATGGTCCAACAATCGCTGAAGGTTTATTGACTTCACTTACATTAAGAATGAGTTTGAAGGGTTTAGTCATATTATTTACCTAAGTAGGTGTCATTATTAAAGTTGATACTACTTATAGTATATTTCACGTGACAAAGAAAAGTATGTACAAGTTGGTTTAGACCGCAGAACTATATATATCTCAGGCCTTAATTGCATGGTACCTCTTACCTCTAAAAGCAAATATTTCGTTATTAGCACGGAATGTTTCTGTTGGATTTGAGTCTACCAAATCAAGTTTAGTAGAGCCAAAGACGTTCGGAGTTTGTTTCATCAAGATGTCAATTTCATCGGCCAAAGGATGTTTCAACAACCAATTCATTTCTCTTTTTACATCTAATTCATGATAGCCTGTAACGTAAACAGCACACTTAGATTCTAATAATCCCTTGAGAGAATTATTCCAATGTATCTCATCTGCAGTATAGAAGCCTGGATGAAATAAAAAGAAAACGTCAAGATATGGGTCAAATGGGAAAAGATCGCCCATGTCGTATAATTCATTGAAATACAAGGAATGATAATGCAAAGATATTTGCTCATCGTATCCAACAACAAGAGGACGTCCGTGAGGACGGTCTGTTGCGGTGAATGTTTTAGTGACAGGATTGAAGTAGCTCTCGGGCCCGATAAAATGAATCTCAAATCTCGTCTTCGGGAAGAGATATGCAAATTGCTTCCAAACATAACCAGGAAGCATACCTTCCATTTTAGCTCCTACAATGAATATTCTCATTGGACGTTCTCTAAAATGGCTGGACAGCTTGGTTTTATTATATGGTGGATACAACGTGTATCTCAAAGCAGCAATTGACCTCAAACCCTCCAATGTAATGGGCCCGGCAGGCTCCAACGCATATGGAGAAAAATTATGCATAACAGAACCAATACTTATAGGGTATGTTAGAACCTTTGTTGCTGCTGCCAAATTGAATTCTGTATTCATAGGTGCAAAGTCTCTGGTGTAGAAGAAGGTATCCCAGCTGTTCATATTCAATGTGTAATCACGATCTTGATCACCTGGAAACTCAAACTCATCAAACTTTCTACCAGACCTTAAATCGTGCTCATAAAGATTTACCTTTTTTAAAAGTTCATAGGTCTTCTTTGCGTGATATTCTTTATCATTTTTCCAAGCCTCTTCTGAAGAATGTGTCGGGATTCCAGAATATGGACAAACAAAATTTACTCGCTCCTTTGTAACAGGACATAAAGCTCTGCTTCTAATATAAGCTGCTCTTGTTCTCAAATCTTCATATGGAGATTCGTCCCAACTGTATAACTTTGCCTCCCCCTCTATGCCTTCAACTGGGTCTAAACTGAGTAATTTTCTAAAAAAAGAGACCTCTCTAACCTGCCCTTTCATAGCAGATTGAGCAAGTTGCCTCCTGCAAAATACTGTTGAAGCAATCATCCAACTACGGTTTTGAGCAGAGTTAAGTTTAAGAGTAACGACTCGATGGCCGAAATATATTTGCGAATTACATGATATAATTTACTATGCTCATAAGTATTGCGTAATTTTCATCATCATCTATCACCATCCCGTATATATTGGTAAGCAAGAACTCTTGATTTAGATAGGGTCAACACAGACTGTCTAGTAATTTTTAAACTGAACAAGTCCAAACTATCGACTATATCTCTATATCTTGAATCCAGTTTTTCTTTTTGGTAGGCTGGAGCAGCTGAATCGTTGCCATTTATTGGATCAACTGATATTTCAATAGCACTGGGCTCAAACGCCTCAAAATTGTTTGCAACAAGAGAGTCTTGTAGAATGCTCAATGGGGCCATTTCTCCGTATTGATTTTTAAATGTCTCGGGGTCTATTATTTGAATATCAAGTCGTTCAGCCATGCCTGCTGAGTTTTCGATCCGAACTATGTTCCTTAGTCTTCCTGAGAAATCATACATTTCGAACCATATAACAAAGAAATCATTCCATGAGAGTAATCTCTGAGCACCATTTTCAATTAGCGGTGAATAAATCTTGAGCTCGACCAGATACAGCATAACCATTTTTAGCTTTTCTATCAAAACCTCGGGTGAAAAACAGCTGCCAGTGTAGATAAGAACAAACCAATTTTTTAATCCCAGATTTGCGGTTGGCTTATTTTTTTTAACTGCTGCAGAAAAACCATTACCAAATGATATAGACTGATAATCATTAATATTGATGAGGTGATACTTTTCGATATGAAACAACTTCCCTCTCAGACGTACTTCTTCCTTAAAGCTCATGAATTCCTGAAGAGAAACTTCTGAGGATATTCCGCTACTTTTCGAAGAAATGGCCTTGCATTCTATAGGAATCTCTTCCTGTATCCCCTCCCTTAATTCAGGGAACCGACAAAGTTGTGGTAAAACTATGGTTATACGATAGGAACAAGTCTTGCTTTCTTTCACATCTATAAATTTAGCTTCTCGGGAGTTCTGATCACATTTATATACGATCTCAACATCCCTTGGTTTCCCAGTCAAATCACAGACTTCTCCGTTCGCTAACTTTTGTATCAAGTAGGGCTTTCCGTCATAGTACTTAGTAGTAGGATCTTCTGCGTCCCATCGATTTACGTATTTCAAATCTTCCACTTTAATGTAATCTGCTGCCTTTTCAATGGTTGCACTTGAATGCTTTCCTATTTTATCTTCCCTAAGCTGCGCTAAAGTATACGAAATGACATGACTTTCAACACCTTTTCCTCCCTTCACACTTTGAATATGGTACTGAGATATCCGTTCACCAGGACAATATCTGAAAGACCAGTATCTATCAACTGGATGATGTAGATATATGCAACCTTCATTGTTCAATGCTTTATTCAATCGCTTGACTATCTTGTCCATTTTAGAAGTAATACTTGAATTGTTCGAACTGTTTATCTCTTGCTTCACTAAAATGTCATCTGAATTAACGTCCGGAAGGTAGCATAGCATATCTTGATGCCCCATATCCTTCCTGAGACTAATTTTTTCAAACTTTTCACTCAAACTACCATTCTTAGACATTTCAAGGAAATTGAAAGCAACATCTGAAGGGATTTTAGAATTTTGGTATCTAACACCAAATGCAGTTTCCTCATGAGTTTTAGCAACAGCTAATATGAAGCCAAAGCAACTTAAAAATGTGAGAAATTGGGTCCCTAATGTCATTTACAGAAGGAATTAAGTCCAACTCAGGATTCAGGAACCAGAATTGTACGTACGGTTTTCGATTAGTTCTACTTTCGCGGTTGGTGCAATTCGTGAAGAAAACTTAGTTATAGTATCAAGAACCATCTACGATTCATATTTTAAAGCAAGATTCTACAAGTTTATATATTTATACATAATAGGAAAACTATGAGTACTCCAAGTTTAGAGAGTAAGTCACCATCTACCGATTCTATTGAAGCTCTTGATACGCCTAACATCAAGGCAGAAACATTCAACAAATCAGACAATGTTGCTAATAACGATTCAATCAATGCAACTAATATTAATAGAAATGATGCAGACGATTCTAAAATCACAAGTGTGTTTGAAATAGCCCTGGCTATGGAGGATCAGTTAAAAACACTCATAACAGATTACGATAAAAATGAACAAGAAATGAAGGCTAGCTTTGATGCTTTAGAGAATAAGTTGAAGTCATTGCATGATTCATCTTCAAAGTCGACCCAGAGTTGAAAGTCATCCATGTTTCGTTAACTCAGCCAAACTATTCAGTTCCACTTGACCTGATTTTGTGTAAGTTTATAGTCATCTTAAATTTCACGCTCAAGCATATCAACTGAAGCGATAACAGATGAGTAAACTCAAGAGATCAAAGAATCAGATAAGGAGAGAGCGAAATAAGCTAAGAAAAGTCGATGATAGTGCTAAGAAGCAAGTAATAAGTAATAACGTTGGCCAGGACGTGAAGTTTGACGGTGGTGCCGAAACTGCTGAAGATGTATCAAGGAAACCTAAAGATGTCAAAATAGATACTACAGATCCATTATACGCTTCTTTCAACGACGTTTTCAGGAACTTTGACATTTCCTCAAAAGTCTCGTTATCCTCAAAGGAGTCTCAGATCAAATCAGATGCGTTAGCATCTGATACTGAAGACGAGGAGACGGATTCAGAATCTGAAAAACCTGAGCAGAATGAATCGCATCCTAAGAAAAGCTTGAAAAAGCTTCTTAAGTTAAAAAATAGAGTCTCTTTGGCTAATTTGAAGGCCAGCACCCTAAATCCAGCTATAGTTGAGTCCTCTGATTCAGATGCATTGGACCCTTATTTGCTTGTCCATCTAAAATCTCAGCTTAATACTGTCCCAGTACCTGTAAACTGGAGCTCAAAGAGGGATTATTTATTTTCTAGAAGAGGAATTGAGCGTCCTCCTTTTGAATTGCCATTATTCATTCGCAACACAGGCATTCAAGAAATGAGGAAGGTAGAATCGCAAACTCTCAAGCAGCAGCAGAGAGAGAAGGTACAGCCAAAGATGGGGCTGCTTGATATTGATTATCAAAAGCTTCATGACGCTTTTTTTTTGCATCAGAGTAAACCGAAAATGCTAAAGTTCGGTGACATCTATTATGAAGGACGAGAGACTGTTGACTCCATTCAGGAGGAAACTAGTCACTATATACCTGGAGTTGTTTCGAGTAGTTTGCGCACTGCTTTAGGTCTTTCATCTGATGACCTCACGATTCCACCGCCATGGTTGAATATAATGCTAGAAATAGGCAAACCTCCTGCTTATGAGGATCTATTAATCCCTGGGATAGATTCTGATTATACAAATGAAGGTTACAAGGAGAGGAAGAACGAGACTGGCATAGAAGAAAATGAAAGCTTGCCTATTAAGGAACACTGGGGCAGCTTGGAGGTTTTATCTCTGGATGAATCAGAAGAGGATATTCAAAATGAAACTTCAGATGATGAAGCCATCGAAGATGAGGAAGAAGTATCTACAAACAATTCACCAGAAATGACATCTAAAAGTATCGAAAGCGTGCAGAAAAGTTATATAAATGAGTACGGAGCCGTAGCAAACTCGGAAACGGAAGATATAAAGCCTGAGGCGAATAGAACGTTATACAGGGTTATAAAAGAGACCAGCGAAGGAGCCGATAATGGACTTATTAAAGGTGATATCAAATATAGCATTGATGAGGCAAATGGCCTGAAAATAGATTTAAATCAGAAATCATTCAATGAAGAAAACGACGACAATAAAGTTGAAGAGACTGAAAAAATCCCAGAATTTAAATTTTAGCTGTTTTAAGCAGAAAACTTTTTACTTTCACGTAGCTTCACTAAAAAATTTTTAAGAATTTTTATTGAATTTTTGATTAACTTTTCAGATATCTAGTTTCAACAATATTTATAGAAGATATATAAATCAAACTTCTTTTGATGCAAATAGTATAAAATCATAAGAATGCAAGTTGCATGCTGTCCTTAGAAATCAACTGCTGGTGCCGTATCAGTGGTCTTATCGACCTTAGCCCCGAATGAGGAAACACACTTAGCCATAGTTGGAGATGATCTCGAAATTACGTCTGTGAAGTAGAAGTTGTCAATTGGATTCTTTAAAGCTGCACCAACTAATGAAGAACCTTTATTTCTGGAAACCAAATCTTTAAGCCCGATAGTCGCAATACTTTGGGATACAGGCTCAACAACATCATGTCTTACTAAATGAGGAGCAACTTCACTCATTCTCATTCTTACCTGGTATAAGTCATCGTAGGGCAAAGAAATATTCAAGTATTCGGCCAATGCTCTCAAGATCTTCCAATCTTCACGAGCAGCACCAGGGGCGTTGGTGGCAGCTCTAGTGCTTTGAGCCCTACCTTCGGTGTTGACATAAGTAGCTGTCTTTTCAGTGTAGGCGGAGCCTGGCAATATCACATCAGCAAAAGAAGCACCAGTATCACCATGGTGGCCCTGGTATACTACAAAAGCATCTTTAGGAATATCCTTGCTATTAATTTCGTCGGCTCCTAATAAATAAATGAACTTAGGCTTAACCTGCTTGATGGCTGGATCGGTAACGTTAAAACCAATATCAAGAGCACCCACACGGCTTGCTTCACGGTGCAATAAGTTAACACCATTCCACTCACCAGAGTTGAAGTTTGCATTTTTACTGGTGAATTCCCCTACAAGCTTGTAGATGTATTCAGCATCTTTAGAATCAGCAATACCAGACCCGACGATAATCAATGGGTTCTTAGCAGCAGCCAATTTCTTACCATATTCTCCCTTCAATGAAGCCTCTAATGCTTTTGCATCCGTACCCAAATCCTCAACATCAAATGTAGATTCAAAGTTAGCACCTATCTTAGCAATTTCCAAAGGAGACCTCAACCAGACTTTCCTGATTCTAGCATTCAAAACTGCAGCCTCGTGTCTTGGATTTGTTCCGATAAGTAAAATTTGATCTGCGCTTTCAATTCCATCGACAGTGGAGTTGAAAATATAATTAGATCTCACATCAAAACCATGAGCACCAGTAGCTTGAGCAACGTCTGTTTCCACATTCTCTGAATCAAGCTTGTTTACCATTTCTTTCAATAAAGTCATAGACTCGACATCAGCTAAAGCTCCTGCGATTGCTTTCACTTCATTTCCCTTTGGACTCAATTTAGCAAAAGAAGAGGCTATAGTTGATAATGCCTCATCCCATGTTGCTGTCTCAAATCTGTCGCCAACTCTAATCAAAGGAGTGGTTAATCTTTGTGTCTTCAAACCATCACAGGCAAATCTGGATTTATCACTAAGCCATTCTTCATTAATTTCATCGTTTAATCTTGGCATAACCCTCATCACTTCTATACCCCTTGCATCAACTCTAACATTAGAACCAAGCGCATCCATTACATCAATGGTCTCGGTCCTCTTCAATTCCCACGGTCTTGCTTTGAAAGCATATGGCTTTGAGGTTAAAGCACCAACAGGACACAAGTCGATAATGTTACCTGATAATTCAGAGTTGATATTTCTTTCTATATAAGTACCAATTTGCATGTCATTACCACGACCGGCTGTACCAAGCTCTGGTGCACCAGCGATATCGTTCATGAATCTGACACATCTAGTACAGTGGATACAACGATTCATGGAAGTTTTGACAAGTGGCCCTATAGCCTTGTTTTCTACGGCTCTTTTACCCACTACCTCCTTGAATCTACCACGATCAGCACCGTACCTATTAGATTGTTCTTGTAAATCACATTCACCACCTTGATCACAAATTGGACAATCCAATGGATGGTTTTCCAAAAGCATCTCAGTAACAGCTTCCCTAGAGTGCTTGATCCTTTCGGAATCAGTGTGAACAACCATCCCCTCTTGAACGGGAACAGCACAGGATGCTATTAACTTTGGCATTCTTTCCACATCCACTAAACACATACGGCAATTACCAGCAACAGCCAACTTCTCATGATAACAATAACGTGGGATCATAACGCCGGCCTTGTCAGCTGCTTGAATAATAGATGATCCTGCTTCGATCGAAACTGTTCTCCCATCAATGGTAACAGAGACTTCTTTAAGTAACTTGCTACTGCTAGACAAGAAGCGTCTAGAGTTTCTTACTAAAGATGATTTAACAGCCAACATTCTTAACTACCTCAATATCTGGTCTGTGTCTGTATCTATCAAACCTTTGTAATCTCGAAATTATTTGAGATATGTTAAAAGTATAAGAGCCAACAAGAGTAGCCATAAATTTTAATTTTGTGTCACAAATTATCGAGCTAATCGACCTCTAACTAACTTGCAATTATTAAGGCTAACTGTAGGATTTCTCGGTCTCTGATTCGTCAACTGAAGTGTTCGTTACCCGCACAATAAAGTTTGCACAAAACTGGTTGTGCTATACTGCGTCATGTGATTGGGCATATGACATGTGCGACATCCAGGAGTTATATACAGCGATTGTGACAGTCATGACTTGTGGTACTAGGTAACATTTTATATCATTTACTCATTACATTATATACTGTGTAGATAAAGGATGAACTTATCTATTCCTTTTTAGGGTCCGGAGTTTCTTCAGGAAGTAACATAAACAATATTATTAAAGGAGGAACAATGTACACCCAATTCTTTTGAATCCACGAAGGTTCTTTAATGTCTTCATTGGATTCAGTTTTTTGCTCTTTAGCAGTTTCTTCAGGAATTGTATCAAACACAGGACTTGGGGCTTCCTTCGCGGTCTCGGCATCGAGCATTGTGCTCTTACGAGGTTGCAATGCCAATCCGTTGATTGACCCGTCATCATTCAACAACAACTGCAATTGGACATTTTTAAATGTCAGAGCAGAAAGCTTCGTGTATATCATACATGGTTTCCCCTTTAAGCCTATGCAATAAAACTCCTCTACATCGTTGTCATCCTGGGCAATGAAATCTGGAGAGATGATTTCTCTGTTATTTGAAAACGAGCCAAGTTCTATCTCTTTTCCTCTATTAGATTTAGCAACAATTGGTATTTCTGTATCGGATCCCAGTATTGGCCCAATACATATACACCAGACTATCAATATGTTAATATAAAAATTCATCTTATTTAATTAGACTAAAATTTGTTCTTTTTTCTCACTTACAGTTTTGTACACGATATCAAACATCGTGCTAAATGAAAGAATGCATATACAACCATAAAATAGTAGCATATGATCAAAAAGAATGTAATTAGTCCTGGACTAAGAAAGTTGTACACTTATTCTCCTCTTCAATGTCAATCTTGTCAGGACTATTTAGAATATTCCAAAGCAAAAAAATTAAATATTAGTTCGACAGTATTCAGAGGAACATTGTACGAATTGCTCTGCAAAAAGCACCTATTGAATACATTCAATGCTTTTAACTTACAAAGAAAGGGGGGAGCAGGAGACCAGGGAATAGATATACATGGAAATTGGAACTTGGCTTCATTCTTGCCTAACCTGGAAACCATCGGCTCCATAGCTAGTACGCGTCTGCAATTTGGAAGGATTGAACCGATTATGAGGAAATCTAGAGAATACGACGCATTGAGAAAGTTGAATACAAAAAGTAAGAAACTGTCTTTGGCATCTGATATCAACATACTAGTTCAATGTAAAAACCATGACTCGAAAATTGGAGTAAAGACGATAAGAGAGTTAGCTGGCATATATCATCTGCATTTTCATGAGATTTCTGAGATACAACGTACGTTCATGTTCCTCTATTCACCTAGGATAATGACGCTGCATGCCTCTAGGTTGGCGGATTCATTAAACATTCCGTTAATTCATGTTAGGCTTTCTGAGTTGAAATTTAATAATGGTGACTTATTCAACCTAAAAAATTGGCATGGAGGTAAAATGGAGTCTTATTACATGAACTTTATGAGCCGGTCTCTATTGAATGGCTTAAACTTGGAAACTCAACTCATGTTGCATAAAATTAAATGATTTATACTATTCTTCATAGTTATATATATAGACAAATCCAGAGCATAAAAATTGGGCTGAGATAACTTATAGTAGTGTTTCGCTTTATGGAACAAAATAGTTAGAATTCAGGGCTTTCAAAAAGTCAAGGAGAGCCTGAAAACTCAAGCCACGTAGAAAGTGTGAAATTATAAAACTAATTCGAAGTATGAAAAAATACAAAATTTGAAAATTACTGCGAAAAATTTTTTATTTTTAAAAGGGTATTAGACATATACAGTTGAAGTAAGATATTGGGTATCCGTAACAGTAACCACTTTAGCCATCCCAGCTGTGTAGTATGTTACAAGGTTCACTTTTGTTTCACAAGATGTAGTTTCAGAAACTGATTGAGTCACTGGTGCGGTGTTATAGTTCATGGATCCACTACTCATAAAAACAGAAGAGAAGGTGGGAGGAACGAAATCGCTAGAACTTATCTGTACGTTGCCAGAAGTCTTTGAGGTACTTAAAGATGACAGCTGCAGATTAGACGTTTGAGCACCAGTAAATTCGGATAAAGAACTAGAGCTAAAAGGAACAATCGTTGAAGATGTCAGCTGTGTCAGCAGTGCCGACGACGAACTGGTACCAGATGTCCAAACTGAGGTAGCAGAGTTCCAAGTTGAAGTGCTAGGCTTTGAAGTGCTAGCCTCTGAAGATGTTAAAGAAGATGTCGAAGAAGATGTCGAAGCAGTAGAAGTAGAAGTAGAAGTAGTAGAAGTAGAAGTAGAAGTAGAAGTAGCAGAAGTTTGCGATTCCACAGAGGATGAAGTAGAACCAGAATTCGACGATCCGTCTTCCAAAAGAGCTTTCATTTGAGCAACGTAGCTTGTACCTGATGAATCTTCATTTCCAAAAGCCGATGATGCATCCCACAAAGATATTCCTCCGAAGTTCGCGTCTGATTTTATTTCAGAGAGATATTCAGAAACAGTCGAGGCCAGTTGGTATCCAGACCCTGCAGAGCTGGATGCACCAGGAAGACCTAAATACAATTTGATATTCTTGTTTGGTGAGGTATTTGTAGCGTAATCTTGCCAAGTATCAAAGTTGAAGCTTGATCCTAAACTGCAGTAGTTGTTGTAGAATTGAATGAAAGCAAAATCTACATCGGCGTTGCTTAGAAGATTACCCACAGAAGCATCAGGATAAGGGCACTGAGGAGCTGCAGAAATATAGTAGGTCTTTGAAGAATCTTGACTATAATACAGCCTCAATTTAGTTGCTAATGCAGCATATCCAACGTTATTGTTGTTCTCAATGTCAAAATCAAAACCATCAACTACCGCAGAATCGAATGGCCTCTCATCATCAGAACCCCCGCCAAACTTGTTCCATAAAACCTCAGCAAATTCTTCAGCTTCAGAATCTGAAGAAAAACCGTAATTTCCAGA
The DNA here is from genome assembly GCA_031081795.1 of Debaryomyces singareniensis. Taxonomy (NCBI): domain Eukaryota; kingdom Fungi; phylum Ascomycota; class Pichiomycetes; order Serinales; family Debaryomycetaceae; genus Debaryomyces; species Debaryomyces singareniensis. Next base: position 940,425 of record JARYSX010000004.1, read on the forward strand.
GGCACCACCTAAAGAGAGTAAAACCTTAATACCTTGAGATTGACAAGTCTCAATATCTTCTGCGATGGTAGAACAATGTAACAAACCATCTGAGAAGGAGTCACTGCATTGATTAGCGAAGTTCAACGAAAGGCTATCAGGAAAGCTAGTCATGAAAGATAACAAAACTATACCTACGTCGTCAGTACAGTATGTCAGTAATCTCTCTTGCGTACCATAAGAGTTTTGTCCCCAATAAACAGCAATATTTGATTTAGATGAAGCATCATAAGCAGCATTTACCATGCTTATAAGCATAGTAGCAAGAATATAGCTCAATGCTTTTGAATACATTTCAAGTTCGATACTGATAGATAAATGAATGAATAAGGAAAGACTTCAGTTGGAAATGAACTTAATTAAAGGAATGTGCCACGATAATGTCTTCTATCGAGAAACTAGGCTGAAATATATAAAATTTCACTTCAATGATTCGTACACTAAGAGTTTTGATTTTGGTGTTTCAGAATGAATTCTATAACATTTATATGTTTCATAGATTACCCTTCGAACAAAACTTCATTCACCCGAAAAGTTAGAATAACATATTAGGAAAATACCTAGTTTGTTTAGGCATTGAAATTACGCGATGCATAGATGAGCTGGTTGAGTTTCCGTCGGGGAACTAAGACATCATCACTACTACCCGTTTTTTATATCGCGTTCCACGTAAGGAGCGATGTTCCAGCCATCTCGTAAAAATCCTGCACACAGATCATAGACTTGATAGAATCTATCTAGTAGAGGTCCTCTTTGAGCATTAATAAACGTTCAAGCTACAGATTTAATGCTGATCACCTTAGTAGAATTCTTGAACCATTGACTGAGAATGAGCTAGGTCATTCTTGTTCCAAATTGGTTGGAAAGTAGCTGTCTTTGTAAGTATAATATGTGCCCTAGGACGTAAATAGCGATCTTGCTTCTGTGATGAAATGCATAATATCTGACTCAAGAGTTTTGGGTGCTATTGCAATTATTCCCCCTTGAAGGTAATGATGCAATACAAAATGTTCAATTCTAAAAGGGTAAAAATTAGAATAGGTACACTTAAGGGTGGGATATCGTGATGTTACCTGAACGCGCGAATATTGTAAACAACTAAACAATTCACAGCTGAGAAATTACGCGTGCAGTCCTATGTAATACAAGAAGTAAATTCAACACTAAGCTATTGTCTACATTAGAGGAATGAATGCGCATTCCCAAAAATTTTTAAAAAACGCTAAATCTCGACCTTTGTATCTCTGGCACAATGAGCAGATGTGTAAAACATATTGTCTACCGTAAGAAAGCCATAGTTCACTCCAAGGGGTAGTAGCTACCTTGGGCAATAGCTACCGCGGAGAGTCGCTAATACATTTCAAATATAGACAATGCGCTTCGATGTCCGGGCGTCGTACTTAGACATCTCGTTGTAGATAGGTCAATTCATTAGAAATACAGAAGTGTGTTGCAAACATTATTTGCAAAAATATTTATGTTTAGCGATCTTGTATGTAATAGTCGAAATTACTTGCAACTGCACACTATGAGAATAGGACGAGCTCAACGTGACAGAGAGATTATCGTTCCAGTGTGAAATCGTTTATTAATTTTCAACTTAGGTAACACTAATAGAGCTATGACAGTAACGCAGCTGCGTTTGTTAAGTTTGCACCACAATTGTGTACACAAATGAGATAATATATTTTTACTTCTAAATCATGTAGATCATTGCAAGCAGCACCACTAGTGAATATTTACCGAGGGTATTTTTGCCATGAATATTGGTGAGAAGGGCCACTTGAGCTACTAGCCCGAATGTTTCGGAGAGTACTTTATAATATATAATCGGTTCAAGCAATGAAGCGGTAAACAGTTAAAATTCGTAAAATTGGATCAAGGAAGATCAATTTGGATATTTACAGTAGAGAGAAGGTTTGGATCGGCTAAAAATAACGTTAGCTGAAATTTGACCTAGCCAGACTGTGAACCTTAATGCAGATTTGCATAAGGAAAATTAGGCAACTAATAAAAATATAGCCAAGTGGGAAATCTTATTTTTTAACCTCCATCTCATACAATTCATCATTCTCTTCATCTCATGTGCTGCGTTTTATCAGCTTCATTCCACTAAATTCATCTTATAAACTTCGTCTTGTATGCTCACAATGTCTCATAATTTGCCTCAAAGAATCATTAGTCGAAATTGAAAATTTCCTACGAGGTGATTATTCAATTGAAAATAAGTTCCATTTTCAATTGGATAACTGGCTATATTAGTTATAATGATATCATACTCTTGAAGAAATTATATTAAGTCGAAATAAAGGGGGGGGGGGGTGTAATCCAGAAGTGAGTAAAAAAGGTAATTCGTTGTGCATATTTTTGTTGAAAAATTGATTAATTTCAGACAGATACGTGGTGATATCCAATTGTCAAATCAGAATTAGTTCTTTGTTTTTGTTACTAGAATGAAAATACCGCTAATCTAATTTTGGGGGGTACATACATATTTCGGCGAAGTTTCGGCGTAATGGGAGTGCTCGATTTCCTTTTTGGTATTACTTTACACAAGAAGAACATGAGTTTCACACAAGGGGCCACCATTTCGGCGAAAATGTTATGTAATGTAGCTAGCAGCAAATAGAATTGCAAAGGATAGATATTATTCTATTTCCAAAAGCATTGCCGCCGAGAATATAAATTTGATATCGTTTCCACTTTGTTCTTGAATATATTTGAATCTTCAAAATAGAACACCAAAAAAAAAACCAGCATATAGGCAAAAATGTCAGTTAGCGTACAATTTAACTCAGATAAGGTTACAAAAAAGGATAACTCCTTGTTCACAAAATTCACATACGAAAGTTCTATAGTTGAAAAAAGTGAAGCTGGTGCTTTATCTGTTACCCCAACATCTGTGGATTATGAATTCAAGGTCGATCTAAAGTTGCCTAAGACTGGATTAATGTTGGTAGGTTTAGGTGGTAATAATGGTACTACATTCATGGGAGCTGTATTGACCAACAAACACAATCTTTCGTTTGAAACGAAAGAAGGTGTAGTCAAGCCAAACTACTATGGTTCTGTTACCCAATCCTCCACCATTAAGGTGGGTGTGGACGCTACTGGTAATGATGTGTATGCTCCATTCAATTCAATATTGCCAATGACAAGTCCAAATGATATGATTGTTGGTGGTTGGGATATCTCCAAATTGAGCTTGGACAAGGCTATGAAGAGAGCACAAGTCTTGGATGTGGATTTGCAAAAGCAACTCTATCCTTATCTTGAAGGCATCACTCCTTTGCCATCAGTTTATTATCCTGACTTTATTGCAATGAATCAGAAGGATAGAGCCGACAATGTCTTTAATCTTGACAGCAAAGGAGAAGTCGATGTTAATAACAAATGGAGAGATGTTGAAAGAATTAGAAGTGATATCCAAAAGTTTAAGAAAGAGAACGGATTGGATAAGGTTATTGTCCTTTGGACTGCAAATACCGAAAGATATTCAGATCTTATAGAAGGTGTGAACGATACAGCTGATAACTTGATTCAAGCAATTAAGAATAACCACAGCGAAGTATCACCATCAACAGTTTTCGCTGTTGCATGTATTTTGGATAACGTACCATACATCAATGGTTCTCCCCAAAACACATTTGTCCCAGGTGCTATCGAATTAGCTGAAAAGTATCAATCTTTTATTGGAGGCGATGACTTTAAAAGTGGTCAAACCAAAGTGAAGTCAGTCCTAGCACAATATCTTGTCGATGCTGGTATAAGGCCAGTATCAATTGCTTCTTATAATCATTTAGGAAACAATGATGGATACAACTTGTCTGCCCCAAAGCAATTTAGATCCAAGGAAATTTCGAAGTCGTCCGTTGTCGATGATATCATAGAATCAAATGAGATTTTGTATAATGAAGAAAAGGGGAAAAAAATCGACCACTGTATTGTCATCAAATATCTTCCAGCAGTCAAAGACTCCAAGGTCGCAATGGATGAATATTATTCAGAATTGATGTTGGGTGGCCATAACAAGATTTCCATACATAATGTGTGTGAGGATTCTTTATTGGCCACTCCATTGATTATCGATTTGGTGGTTATGACGGAATTCTTTTCAAGAGTTTCCTATAGAAAAACGTCAGAAGAGGAATACGATAATTTCTACGCTGTTTTGACCTTACTTAGTTACTGGTTGAAAGCTCCTTTATCGAAGCCAGGCTATAAACCAATCAACGGTTTGAACAAGCAAAGACTTGCTGTTGAAAATTTGCTCAGATTATTGGTAGGGTTGCCAATCAACAACGAATTGAGGTTCGAAGAGAGATTGCTCTAGATTATCAACTCCCTATATAGATAGTACCATGTTTCGAACTTAAACTAAAACATAACTCGAATTAATTTTATATCTTGCACCCATTTTCTGTACTACGCTTCCTTTTTGTGGTTTCGAAAATTCCTTATATAGTAAGTCGCAGATAACTCTTTTCTCACAGCCATACGTGCATACACGACGTTAGAGCGTAAATTTGTTGGGGACAAAATTTTGTGATGCGTATGTACAATTCCCAACATCAGTTTAAGAAAAATCAGGGTCGGGATACATATTACTAAACCCTGAATGTACTACAAGCTTGTCATAATTGCATACCTAATGATCGCTTATTACTTATCTCCGCAGAGACCCCCTGTTAGATAGCACTAGTATTTTAATTTTTGACTACACGTATACACTTCAATCTAACCATGAGACGCAACTGCAATCCTCAGACAAAACTTGACCCTGAGGCCAAAATCAAACATCTCGTAAGAACACTGTATTTGCTCGGCTCGATAATAATTTCTAAAAATTAACACATATGATATTGTAGGATATGGTATATAATTACGAGGCCTATTTATACTAATTTCCAGAGCAATCGTATCCTATTGCTGTGAAAATGGTCAATTACAATTACTGCCTAGAATAGAGATGACAGAGCCCCTCAGTTGATACCAAATTCTCGAAGCGCACTATTTCTCTTAAAAAAAACACTACTTGCATTCAATGGCGAAAGTATAAAAAAGAATTTGCTTTATATAATTTATAATAGAATAAACACTTTTCTTTAAAAGAAGGTTAAAAGTTCTTTTATTTGTAATTATAAGTTATAATATATCTTCTACTTGAGTTTAGTTTGATTTATTTATTACTATGACGCTTTTAACAGTTCCAGTAGGAGAAGCTAAAGCCGGAGAGACAGCTCCAAGGAGAAACACAAAGTTTAAGGATGCACCATTGGTGAGGCCAGTGGGCATGAAATGTGTGAATGTTCCACAATTTATAGAAGAATGTACCGCCAACACGCCTAAATACCATGCTATGGGATATCGTAAGTTCCTTAACACGTACACAGAATCCAGAGACATGGGCAAGGGTATCACCAAGGATTGGTTGTATTATGAGTACGGTCCTTACAATTATTTGACATACACCGACATGTTGGATACCCTGCGTTCATTAGGAAAAGGATTGGTCAAGTTGGGATTAGAACCTGACCAGGTATCAAGATTGCATATTTTTGCTAGTACTTCATACAGATGGATGCTTACTTTCTTAGCAGCTCAAACTCAAAACATAAGCGTTGTCACCGCGTATGATACTTTAGGTGAAAGTGGTTTGACTCACTCATTGGTTGAGACTGAGCTGTCAGCAATATTTACTGATAACTTGTTATTGTCGAACTTGATCAAACCATTGGAAAAGGCGACCCACGTGAAGTATATTATACTTGGCGACAAAGTTGATCCAAATGACAAGCGTCTGAATGGACTGTTTTATGAAGATACCAGGAAAGCAATGGACAAGATCTTAAAGATTAGGCCCGACATATCATTCACGTCTTTTGAGGAATGTATTCAAAGTGGTAAGGAAGCTCCTGAAATTGAATTAAAAGATCCAAAGCCAGAAGATATTTCTTGTATCATGTATACATCTGGTTCGACAGGAACCCCTAAGGGTGTGGTTCTCACCCAAAGCAACGTTGTGGCTGCAGTAGCTGGAACAACTTCTGTTGCTGACAAGGGAATTTGTCCTAAGGGGGGAAGAGTTATAGCATTTTTGCCATTGGCTCATATTTTCGAATTGGTTTTTGAATTCACTTGTTTGTACTGGGGAGCTTGCCTTGGATACGCCAATGTCAAAACATTGACAGCAGACTCCTGTAAAAACTGCCAACCAGATCTTGTTGAATTTAAACCACAGCTTATGGTTGGTGTTTCGGCAGTTTGGGAATCTTTACGTAAAGGTGTTTTTGCTAAGGTGAAGCAACAACCTTGGCTCGTACAGAAGTTGTTTTGGTCTTCTTACAAGCTTAAATCGACCTTTAAGAATTATAATATACCAGGTGCTAGTGCATTTGACGTTGTCTTCAAAAAGGTTAAGAGTGCAACAGGTGGTCAATTGAAATGGGTTTTGAATGGAGGTACTCCGATTTCTTTGGATGCTCAAATTTTTGTTTCTACTTTGATTGCCCCAATGTTACTAGGATATGGTTTAACTGAAACTGGTGCTAATGGTACAATTGTTGATTACAGAAATGTCGAATATGGTGTTGCTGGTACTTTAGTTGGAACGCAAACTGCTAAGTTGATAGATGTTCCTGATGCAGGTTACTTCGCCAAGAACAATCAGGGAGAACTTTTACTTAAAGGTGCAGCAGTAACTAAAGAATATTACAAAAATGAAAAAGAAACTTCTGAAGTGTTCACTGAAGATGGCTGGTTTAAGACGGGTGATATCGGTGAATGGACAGCCAACGGTTGCCTTAAGATCATAGATCGTAAGAAGAATTTGGTGAAGACATTGAATGGTGAATATATTGCTTTGGAAAAATTGGAGTCTGTTTACAGATCTAATGTCAATGTCTTGAATATTTGTGTTTATGCTGATCAAAGCCAAGTCAAACCAATTGCCATAGTGTTACCAAATGAACATCATTTAAGAACATTTTTGCAAGATCAGAAGATATATACAAAGGAAGCTTTAGCTGATAAGCATTTGAGTGACCTTTGTGAAGATGAGAAGGTAACACAAGCTGTTCTCAAGTCCTTGTTAACCACTGGTAAGGACCTTGGTCTCAGAGGAATTGAGCTTATCAAGAATGTTGTTCTTTTGGATATGGAATGGACTCCTCAGAATGGATTTGTTACTTCCGCCCAAAAACTTCAAAGGAGAAAGATCTTGGAGTCTTGTAAGGATCATGTAGATGCTGCTTACAAAGCTTAATTATAATAATACTTACACAACATGTTTCACTAATATACAATCTTTAATATTATAGTTACTATGCTTCTATACGCTTAAACCTGGCCACCATGTACTTTCAGGAACGCTCTATTAATATCACCTAAAGACATATTAGCTGCCAAGCATAACTGTAAAAATATTCTCGACTTTTGGGGGTTCAAGTAGCCACCAGCTATTGCAAGTGGGTTTCTAATATGTTGGCCATCTTTGCTTCTGATGAAGGGGAGACCCTTCTTAGGTACAATCCCATCCATTGACCTTTTCGAATAGATGACAGGTATATTAAACTTGTCCGAAAGTTCATAAACCAATTGATTCATCTCGTCACTCATTGAACCTGTTCCCATTGTTGCAAAAACGACACCTTTTGGCTGAACATGAGAAATCGCGACCTCGACAAGTTTAAGATTCATATCCTGGTGAGCATAGAATATTAGAACCTCAGGCAAAGAAGTCAAACTTCTATCTAATGAAAAAGTAATTCCAGGAGATGCCTTAATTGGAGGGAAGTAATAGTAGACTTCACTTTTAACAAAGCTTCCAACATAGCCTTGACCTGTAGATTTGAAAGTATCCAATGAGTTTGCATTAGACTTAGTAATATAAAGGCCAGAGCCAATTGTATCATTAAGGGCAACTAAAACTCCTCTACCTCTTGATGATTTCTCAGAGGCAATCACAATTGCCTGATATAAATTCATAGGTCCATCAGATGATATATCAGTAGATGGACGCATCGACCCGCACAAGACAATAGGCTTCTCCGTTTCAATAGTCGTCTGTAAGAAAAAAGAAGTCTCCTCCAAGGTGTCAGTGCCATGTGTTATAACGATACCATCGAAATTCTCAAGGTCGTCTAAAACTTTATTTTTCAACTCCATGAGATGTTCCACTGTACAGTTCTTCGAATCGATATTAAAAACTTGCTCATATTGGAGGTTACAAGTGGTAGACAAATCTGGGATACTGTTTAAAAGGTCCTCAATAGTCAACACTACATCATAGCCTGCTGTTTGTTGCAAATCCATACTCTTAGAAGCAATTGTACCTCCAGTACCCAAGACTTTAATGGTAGGTAATTCTGCATAATCAGTTTTGGTACTAGACGTTGAATTGGAGCGATACTTTACCTTAAACCCAGGATGAGCTAGCGAGTTTTCATCGTATACAATGCTATCTTGGATATCATAAACACCTCTTGGTGGGTCATCTTGACCTTCCATTTCTCTAACTTGAGGCTCTTCTTCGAATGGTCCAAAATACTTCTTCCCATCAAATCACGTGCGCGATAGCATTCAAAATTTAATTGTTCTGGGTAAAGCTATTAGGATAAGCACCAATGGGCCTCTTTTCAAGAGAAGATAAAGTGGATCTCCCACCTTCTAAAACGAAGCGATTAGAGTGTTGGGATGCAAGAGATAAATTTTTCGAATGTTTGAATAAAAACGAGATAGATAATTCTCTCGATGCAAAAGAGAGACTGAAGGTTGATCAGAAATGTGGCGATCTTGATAAACGCTTCAAGTCCAAATGTGTCCAGAGCTGGTACAAATATTTTCAAGAGAAAAGATACAATGACTTGCTAAGACAAAGATATATCGAAAAGCTTGAAGCGGAGGGAGCACAACCATTACCAATCAAATTAGGACCAAGATAAATGGTCTTTTCCTTGTATATATATAAATAGCTGCACATAAATAGCTACACATAAAATATAATCTGCTGGTTTTATATCAGTCAATTTATTGTTATTGAGGCTTTCATTTGGTATTTAGAGTACGGATATTGTAACAGATTCAGAATTTGTCGACCTGTGGTCATCCGCTTCAAAGAGAGAACCCCATTCATATTCTCCTTTCTCTACCATTACAAAGCTGACTTCATATTCCACTTCTGAATGAGGTGCCACTCCTTCGGGGGGTAGATTAAACTTGTGTAATCCATTAAGGAAGACTTTTCGTTCTATCGAGAAACTTTCCTTTTCATTGACGGAGGAAAGAGAGTCAACTGAGCCTTGACTAATAGAAGACAAAATCGGGTAAGGAATATGCTGTAAAGTTCCCATTAAAATACAGTCAGTATTGTTAATGAGTTTTGTTTTAAAAGTGTAAAATTCGTTCGCTTTCAAGAAGTAACGTTGCCCTTCCCGATGTGGATGTTCAGATGGATCATCTTCTCCTACTATAGAGTTTTCCATACCGACTTTGGAATAAGTTAAGTTAGATGCAATTTTGGAAGTAATGGATATTTTTTTGAAATCTAGTTGCCCTCTTCTAAAGTTGTAGATTTCACTTTTAGAAATAGTCCATGAAGCAGAGAGCTTACCTAAAAGCATTTGCCTGATCCAAAAGATTTCAATTAAACTAGCTTGTTCTGTTTCACTGATATTGTTGTTTTTAACAAATTGTTTATTTCTAAGCGATGGAATAGGCTCGGTCTTTACCTCATGGCTCTTAATTTTTTTTACTGGTAAAATAAACTTCTTCTGAGACCGGCTAGGTATAGTATCATGATATGCGTAGGTAAAATCAACTGAAGCTTGGCAGTTTAATTGAAGTTGAACATCTTCCCGCCAGGAATTCTTTATATCAATTAAAAGGAGTGTATAATCAGAAGAAATTTCTTTTCGCTCAGTAAGATGTTGTTGTATAATTATCAATTGTTTCAAAATCATATTATTAGGTGTCTGTTTTGAATCTTTTTCATGATTTATGTTCAGGAGGAACAGTATGCTCATCGGCAAAGCATCAAATCCAACAATAGATAAACAAGGATAAACAGTGAAATTGAGTGGAATTTGAACATGTTTGAGAAGAGATGAGTCTTCTTGAAAACTAGCCGCATATTCTAAAATCAATTTCAGTTCGCTCAATCCTTTTCTTGCATTGACCACATAATCAATGGTTAAATTTTTTCCCGGATTAACCCTCTTGAATTTCTGAGAAATAACGTCTTTGTTCATTATCTGAAACGGCTTTTCTTTGAACAAATACCATTCAATATCATGAATTTCAATGGCTGATAAATTACTTGACAAAAGCTTTTTGTTAAGAATATCCAATGTTGAATCCCAGAAAGAAAACGACAAATAGTTAATCGCCTTTCGAGATTCATTGGTCAATTCTACTGAAAACTCATATCTCTCCCCGTCTAGTAGCATGACCAAGTTGTTAGCTATCAGAATACTAGTAAGTACCATGTTAGGTTGCTCTGGGAGAACTTTAAGGCGTAATTCGTTAAAATGAGCACGGGTATCTGAATCGTCATAGCTTTGAGAATGCAATTCAGTTTTGTCGTTCATTTTTGTATGACCTCCAGATTTCTTCAATCCAGTATTTTTTATCCTAACCAAACCGCCCAATTTTTCTTGTGAACAGATCTTGAAATAGTTTTTTCCAAAACCTCGTATTGATACATTCAAACCAGAAACGGTTACTGGACCACTGTCTAAAATCTTGAAAGGGAATATGACTTGAGATATAGAATTTGGCTCCAAAGTTAAGAGTCTTAAATCAGTCCCGCTTGCCTGAAGTTGCGAGGAATTAGGAGCACTTCGTAAGTTTAACAGTGAATTAGAGTTTTGCTTAGTCTTTATCAGTCCTGGCATCTTCTGAAAAAGAGCTGTCGCATCAGTTCCCGAATTCAGCAGCTTTGGAGGCATTCCACCACACATTTGAGAAAATAGCGACTCGATTCTTCTATTTTCAGCAGATACAATTTCTATATCCAATACTTCAACTTCGAATGCAAATGGGTTTTGTAAATGAACTTCTAAATAATAAATAGTATCAATCACAACCAATTTTTCTTCGGTACTTATGCTCTGTTTTTGTGTATTGAAAGGATTGAATATGAATGGATCAGCAGATACTTCTTTCGATTTTGTAGCTCCTTTCGTAAATTCATCACTACTGAGCAAAGCATTCGAGTGAATTGGACCTTCAGAACTAAGTGTGGGTTTCAAATCAGTTCTTGCTTTATCTAACAATCGCACCTCTCTAACCAAATGAGAATCACAATAGGCACTCTTCAACCTATAACGCTCAGACAATGAGAAATGCTTTTTCATAAGGGTTGACTGATCTTCTTTATTCAAGCAGTGCAAGTACCTAGTGAGCAATATCATATAGAGCAGCATAAGAAAAGGAATATCGCAGATTGTTTCTGCAACTTGTATTGCCAATTTAATAATAGAAACTTGCAATGTGACCCATTGACTTCTTCCGTTATCAAAAGCCGCTACAATAGATCTTTCAGGAGGAATGTCAATTCCATAGATAGAGAACATGGAATGAAGCAAACTTCTTATATGTCTGGAATCACCAGAGCTATCTCCGCGATGTTTAGAAGAAGACTCTTGCAACTTTAACTTACTTTCTTTCTCAAGTTTAGGTAAAACGCATACCAATAAAATTCTTAATATAAATGCTCTTTTTCTTTCTAAGCCTAGTTTATCATAAGCTAAAGCTAAACCACAGTAAATCCTAGACTGATCTAATGGAGGTAGGTCAACCAACTGCAAGGAGAAAATATGCCCTATAATGTTTAATATGTATGACTTCAGAAGCACATGCTTATTAGAAGGTGCTGGCTTTTTAGGAAGGCGTTCATTCAATTCCTGTTTAAAAATCAAGCGTTCTAAAGTCTCAACAGATATCTCATTTCCTTCCTGGTAGACATTTACCATCAAAAATATAAATCTTAATAGAAAGTCCACATATATTAAATCGGGAACAGCATTTTCGTAATCATCATTACTTAAATCATAGTACAGATGCGTCTTCATGAAAAGGAGCTTAATTACCTCTAGTAGTGGCCATGATTTAATAGTAGACTCTTGATTGTTATTTGCATTAGTTGATACTGAAAAACTTGAAATAGAGCCTCCAGGAGAAGTAAAAGAATTACGAGCAGAAGCCTTATTAGATGTAGCAGATGATGATATGTTATTAGCAATACTACCACGCATGCTCTCAAAAGAATTACGATCCGTAGAACCCTTCTCTGTGCGATTCATTCCAGATATATATGATGAGATTCTATACTTACTCAATTCCAAAACTTGCGTAATAAAAGTATTCGGAAGAGAGTACGGAATGTTTGCATTCTGTAGCAATAAAATCGATATGCTGATTCCTTCCAATGCGCTACCAAGCCATAGGTAGTCCTCACACTTCTTCAAAATATAACTTGATTGAATAAAATTATCTAACGCAGCTGTGAACTTTCCAGCTAACATGAGATAATTAGCGAGCAACTTCAATACACGTCCTTGTTGGCGTTGGGTCTGCAGCTGCTTAGTCCCTGTACTAGCTGTGGAAAAATTTTCGCTAACCTGAAATGATATTTTTAAAGATCCTGAACCAGGGTTCAACGACTTTTCTGCTCTAGTTATAGTTTTAGCAAGTACTTGACTGTTTGATATAAAAACAGGCGACCTCAAAGTTATACTTAAAGAGGATGAAACGTACTTGTCCAAGCTTGTTAAAAAGTTGGAAGTTATGTCACACATGATAGTCTCTAGTGCTGTTATGTTGTGCTCTATCGACCCATTATGATAAAATGTACCTTGAACCTCATCCTTAATATATCCACCACTATTACCAATGGTCTCATCAGGGGTATCGAAGAAAATTATATCGTGATAAACACATCCAGTGTATCTTTTATTCAATCGGGAGCGTATCTCACTCGTGTCACCTTTTTCTCCATCGAATGTTCCGACACCAAGGACAATGAATGTTTTGCGAAATGGTTCAAAATCATGCAAATATAATCTATCAGGATCTGAATCTTCTACCAGATATTCGTAATATATGCTTCCACGAGGGAATTCCTGTGGATTAAAATGCTGCAAGTGTGGATCAGGTTTTAAATCTAAGAGCCTAACCTCTTGGACGCTCTTCAAAAAATTAAAGTAGCGTAGGAAGTTAGGTTCAGAGCATCCATTGAATGGAACCACCAACACCTGGACCCTTGCTGGGGAAAAATAATTGTAAATATCCAGCATTCACACCCAAACCAATGGATTTGACAGATCTGCGTATGGTTCAAAAAAAAGTGTAGACAATAGTCGTGTGACACACATCTTTAACATAACTGGGAGGCGAATAGGTGTTTAAGAAAACCTTCAACAAGGATTGAAATTACTTTGACATAGAATTGGTAACAAGGGAAAGCTAGAGGAATTTCAATGCCAGGGTTAAGTTTTGATAATTATCAAAGGAATGAATTTTTGCGTGCCAAGGGTTTTGGTGTTCCTACTGCTACTTCTACAGGTACAACTATTGTAGGATGCAAATTCAAAGGGGGTGTTGTTATAGCTGCAGATACAAGGGCAACATCAGGTAACATTATTGCTGATAAAAATTGTGAAAAATTACACAGATTAGCTCCTCATATATGGTGTGCTGGTGCCGGTACAGCAGCAGACACCGAAATGGTAACCCAGTTGATTAGTTCTAATCTTGAATTGCATTCTCTATCTCAAAATAGACAACCAAGAGTTATTACAGCCTTAACAATGCTTAAACAGCATTTATTTAAATATCAAGGTCATTTGGGTGCGTATTTAATTGTTGCGGGAACAGATCCAACTGGCGCCCACTTGTTATCTGTTCAGGCACATGGATCTACAGATATCGGAGAGTACCAGTCTTTGGGTTCTGGATCTTTGGCAGCGATGGCAGTGTTGGAAGTTGGCTGGAAGCCTGAAATGACAAAAGATGATGCTGTCAAGTTATGTGCGGATGCTATTGAGCTGGGTATCTGGAATGATCTTGGTTCTGGTTCTAACGTTGATGTATGTGTTTTGGAGGTAGGAAAAGATGCCGAATTATATAGAAACTACAGAACCCCTAATGTGAGAGAACAAAAGTCAAAATCTTATAAATTTCCTAGAGGTACTACCGCAGTTTTGAGGGAAAGTATACGTGAATTAGTTGATGTCGTAGAAGAATCCGTCGTCCCATTAGGCAGACATGGAGGGGATTCAATGGAAGTAGATGCTTAGTCTTATATACATAATAATATAAGTGGAACAAGGATTTTAAATCTAATCATTTTTGTGTAACTTCTCATACGTGGTTCCAAGTTTCTAGATCTTTCTACTAGATATATATAAGAAAAGAAAAAGTCGATAAGGAAGAACCATTAAAACAAACCATGGTTGTAAACAATCCAAATAACTGGCACTGGGTAGACAAAAACTGCATTGATTGGACAAAGACTTATCTAAATGATAAGTTGTTGGATTTATGCGCAGAAGAAAATGATAAGAATGTGAAAATTTCATCTATTTCTTCTGTTGAAGGTGATGTCGAAGTCTGCCAGAGAAAAGGAAAGGTAATCTCATTGTTTGATTTGAAAGTTGTGCTTAGCATATCAGGATTTGCTGTCTCAAGCGCTAAGGAAGAAGGTGGATTCAGTGGCTCAATTACTGTACCAGAATTAGCATACGATTCGACAGAAGACGACTTACAGTTTGAGATCAGTATTTATAACGAGAACAGCGAAAATGAAGTTATGCGGGCTTTTATTAAGAAGCATTTGATTCCAAAATTGAGAACTATTCTTGCTCATTTTGGAGTTGATTTGATAAGGGCAAATAGTAACGATATTCAAATTGCTTCTGAAAAAGTGAATTCAAAGCTCACTCAAGAAAACCAAAGAACTTCTTTGGCAGGTGCAGATGTTAAAGCCACGAAAACCACAGGGGAACAAGATGCCAAGTCTTGTGATACAACAGAAAAGAATGGGCCCCAGGAATCTAACCTGTATATTCCTAAATATAATACATCAACTCTCCATTTCGAGCCTGTATTCAACACTACTGCTGAACAGATATACTTATCTTTATTAGATAAGAACCGAGTATCGGCTTGGACACGCTCTCAAGTTTCTATGGATGAGTTTCCTCCAAAAGTGGGGTCATCATTCTCTTTATTTGGAGGGTCTGTCACTGGTAAGCTTTTAAGCTTAACTAAAAATGAGAAAATTTCCCAGCTTTGGAGATTGGAAGATTGGAAAAAAGGTCATTATGCGCAATTAGATATTCAGTTGAGTCAAGGACAAGGGGAAACAAAAATGGTAGTAAAATGGTCTGGTATTCCTGTTGGAGAGGAAGATAGAGTTAGAAATAACTTTGAAGAATATTACGTCAGGTCAATTAAGATTGTGTTCGGGTTTGGCGCAGTCTTATAATAAAACACATTTTGTGAACATTACTTTAGATACGTTAGGATGAGGTTGTCGCTAATATTTACCCAATGAGGCAATAATAGTCAAAATAACATTTAAACTGAGTATCTATAGCTTTTGTGTAATCAAACTTGTAAAGGCAATATTATTTCTAGTGCTATAAAGCAAGACTTACATCCCGTAGTATTTGAAGACTTATTATTCAAATAATTGTATTCACTAAGTTTAAAACTCGATAATAAATGTCAACTCAAGGAAAGGTACGGAAATTTTCACATCTATTTTCTAAATAGCAGCTATTTATTAATTGCTAAATTGGGCACCTTGTGAGTTACTACAGGCCAATAAAATCTTAAAATTGCAGACTAACAAGTTTAGGTAATTACATGTCAAGCAGCCGTTGCTTGGGAAGCCGGAAAGCCATTGTCGATTGAAGAGATTGAGGTGGCGCCTCCTAAGGCTCATGAAGTTCGTATTAAGGTGTTGAATACTGGTGTTTGTCACACTGATGCTTATACATTAAGTGGGGTTGATCCAGAAGGTGCTTTCCCAGTAGTGTTGGGACACGAGGGTGCTGGTATTGTTGAGAGTGTTGGTACAGATGTAACTAGCGTTAAAGTCGGTGACCATGTTATTGCTTTGTATACTCCTGAATGTCGTGAATGTAAGTTTTGCAAGTCTGGTAAGACAAATTTGTGCGGTAAAATTAGGGATACCCAAGGGAAAGGTGTTATGCCGGACGGAACATCAAGGTTCACTTGTAAAGGTAAAAGTTTGTTGCATTTTATGGGCTGCTCAACTTTCTCTCAATATACGGTTGTTACTGACATCTCGGTTGTTGCAGTTAACCCTAAGGCAGATTTCGACAAGACATGTTTGTTAGGATGTGGTATCACAACAGGTTATGGCGCAGCTACTATTACAGCTAACGTGGGAGAAGGCGATAATGTGGCTGTTTTCGGTGCAGGGTGTGTTGGGCTCTCAGTTGTTCAAGGAGCTTTAGAAAGGAAGGCGAAAAAAATTATTGTTATCGACATCAATGATAAAAAGGAAGAATGGGCAAAGAAGTTTGGGGCCACTGACTTTGTGAACTCTGCCAAGTTACCTGAAGGAACCACAATAGTAGATAAATTGATTGAAATGACCGAGGGGGGTTGTGATTACACATTTGATTGTACTGGTAACGTCAATGTCATGCGAAATGCATTGGAAGCATGCCATAAAGGTTGGGGAACATCTATCATTATCGGTGTTGCTGCTGCCGGAAAAGAGATTTCTACTAGACCCTTCCAACTAGTCACCGGAAGAGTTTGGAAGGGTGCAGCCTTCGGTGGAGTGAAAGGAAGAACTCAATTACCAGGAATAGTTGAAGACTACATGCATGGAAAGCTTAAAGTTGATGAATTTATCACTCACAGACATAAGCTCGACAAGATTAACCAGGCCTTCGAAGACATGCACAATGGTGATTGTATTAGAGCAGTGATTGATTTATAAAGCCAGGTATTTTTTTGTAGGCTAGCTACCAGACTTTGAGAGGTGCTCTTTCTTTTCAATTAGAGAAAGTTTACGTCTGTTACCACGATGCTAAAACTTGTGAATTAGAGTTAGCTTCAAAGACAATATCATAGAATACTTATAATACCCTCTTTTATAGTATCTTTTCATGCTCATAGTAAAATCCAAGTAATCAAGCACGCTCTCTATTAAGTATCTGCTCAAGAATTAGCATAGAGTGATTTATACACTATGCTTAACTCAACTTCACTGTATGCTCATATATGTCGGTCTCAGTCTCCGAAAGGCACGTGACTATTTGCATCTTAGTGAGGAAAATAATCCGGGTGTTGAACAGATACTCCGGAGTGACTATCCCTCGGCTCCGAGATATAATAACTATTTCTTCAAAGTGATTGGCTACTGTATCCTTCGAAACGGATGAAGTAGAGTAGTCCCTTGGAAAAAATTATATACGGAATACCAGGTAAAGATTTCAACATTGGTATTAGAATCCTTAAAATTTTCATATTTCTCTGATTTAGAAATTGTGAATATTTATTGAAATAATTTATTAAATATGTTTAGACAATTAACTAGACAAGCAAGAGTTGCACCAAGATTAACTAGAACTTACGTTCCAGGTCAATTTACAGGCCAGAAGAAAGCTAATGGTAAATACACTGTGACTTTGATCGAAGGTGATGGGATTGGTGTTGAGATCTCTCAAGCTGTCAAGGACATCTATTCTGCTGCTGATGTTCCTATTGAATGGGAGCCAGTTGATGTTACCCCCTTGTTAATTGACGGTAAGACCACTTTGCCTAAAGAAGCCGTTGATTCTGTGAACAAGAATTTGGTAGCATTAAAAGGTCCATTGGCAACCCCTGTTGGTAAGGGCCACACTTCCATGAACTTGACTTTGAGAAGAACTTTCAACTTGTTTGCTAACGTTCGTCCATGTAAGTCTGTTGTTGGTTACGAGACCCCATACAAGAACGTGGACACCGTTTTGATCAGAGAAAACACTGAAGGTGAATATTCCGGTATTGAGCATACTATTGTTCCAGGTGTTGTTCAATCCATCAAATTGATCACCAAGCCAGCATCCGAAAAGGTTATCAGATACGCTTTTGAATATGCAAAATCTATTAACAAACCACATGTTCTTGTTGTCCACAAGGCTTCTATCATGAAGTTATCTGATGGTTTATTTGTTAACACCGCTAAGGAGATCGGTGCAGAATACCCAGATGTTAAGTTAGACTTCGAGTTGTTAGATAACACTTCTTTGAAGTTGACCGCTGACCCAGCTGAGTACAAGGACGTTGTTATGGTTATGCCAAACTTGTATGGTGATATCATGTCTGATTTATCTTCGGGTTTGATCGGTGGATTGGGTTTGACCCCATCCGGTAACATGGGTAACAAGGTTTCTATTTTCGAAGCCGTTCATGGTTCTGCCCCAGATATTGCTGGTAAGGGATTAGCTAATCCAACAGCTTTGTTGTTGTCATCATGTATGATGTTGAGACATATGTCTTTGAATGATTATGCTGACAAGATCGAAGGTGCTGTCTTATCAACCATTGCTTCTGGCCCAGAAAACAGAACCGGTGATTTGTACGGTACTGCTTCTACTAAACATTTCACCGAGCAAGTTATCAAGAGATTAAATTAGTAGGCTTTAATGCTATAAATTTATATATAAATACATATAACAAGAAGAATCCTATATTTATTATGCTGTAGAAGTTACGAAAGTTGGCCTAGAACTATGTTGGCGCCTTCTACTATTCCAGAGTGCTCTAAATCATGTATTCTCTTCTCATAAGATTCCAAAGACTCCCCTTTAATCAAAGTCAATTCTTTTATCAAAACAGGTTCACCTCTATCAACCTCAGCTATCACCTTATGGATCATAATACCTGCTTTCGTAATTTCTCCACTCTGGCCAGCTGACCATGCCCTTTCAATGGCATGAGTACCATCAAAAGCACCAGGGAGAGCCGGATGAAGATTTATAATTGTAATTCCTGCTGCTTCGAGTGGCTGCAACGCTAAGGATGAAATTATTAACATCCACCCAGCGCAGATGATGAGATCTGGCTTCATATATTCCGCATCTTCTCCCGTAACTTTACCATGTATCAATAAGTGTGCTAAATCCTTATTAAACTGATCACGCTTTTCCTTTCTTTCTGCTTTGTCCTCTTTAGTGGTGTTTTCATAGTATTTTTTTAAAGAATGGATCGTAGTTGGTATACCTGCGTTTTGTGCTCTAGTTAATCCGTAGGCAGTAGGGCTGGACGATATAACATGGGTAATTTCACCTTTTAATTCACCTTTCTTCTGGGAATCAATAAGAGCTTGGAGGTTGGTACCGGAGCCTGAAATTAATACTGTGATTCTCATTCCCGTCTTGCTAGATGAAATCAACTTTTCTCATTTAAATTTCACTTTGGTATAACATTTATGGAAAATTTGGACTGATAAAAGTTACCTCTCAGAGTCGAACCTGCGTTAATTGATTCGCATAGCAAATCAATGCGATGCACTAGAGATTGCACAAGGCGGGTAGCCCCTTTTGGAATATTACGGTCCGGTACTTGATTTACTTAACGGTTACACCTCAAAAAAATTTTTTGTGACATCCCCGTGCTGAGTTGTACCATTCCATTTCCTCATTTCTAGCAAATTTTTAGAGATTTTTTTTGGTAGGGTTCAAAAAACACCAATAATCTATCAATATGGGTATGTTTCAATTAATTTTTAAAGTTTTATCTACCTCTGAATAATGCAATTGAAGCTTAGAGTCTATAATAAACTGTTTCTGCTCCTATAGGTTTTAGTTTTGAAAAATTTTCACAGCGGTGGTAATCATGGATTATTAATAGTACTAACTTATTATTATAGTTGCTTTCACTATGGAACAAATCCGTGCGTTGATGGACAAGGTTACGAATGTTCGTAACATGTCCGTCATTGCTCACGTCGATCACGGTAAATCTACATTAACTGATTCCTTGGTTCAAAGGGCCGGTATTATTTCTGCTGCTAAGGCAGGTGAAGCCAGATTCACTGATACCAGAAAGGATGAACAAGAAAGAGGTATCACTATCAAGTCTACTGCTATTTCCTTGTACTCTTCTATGGAAGACGATGATGTCAAAGAAATTAAGCAAAAGACCGATGGTAACTCTTTCTTGATTAACTTGATCGATTCACCAGGTCACGTTGATTTCTCCTCTGAAGTTACCGCTGCTTTGCGTGTTACTGATGGTGCTTTGGTTGTCGTTGACTGTGTTGAAGGTGTATGTGTCCAAACTGAAACCGTCTTACGTCAATCCTTAGGTGAGAGAATTAAGCCAGTCCTTGTTATTAACAAGGTTGACCGTGCTTTGTTAGAGTTGCAAGTTTCTAAGGAAGATTTGTACCAATCTTTCTCCAGAACTGTTGAGTCTGTTAATGTCATCATCTCTACTTACTGTGACCCAGTTTTAGGTGATGTCCAAGTCTATCCAGAGATGGGTACCGTTGCTTTCGGTTCTGGTTTGCACGGTTGGGCTTTTACTGTCAGACAATTTGCTACTAGATACTCTAAGAAATTCGGTGTTGATAGAATAAAGATGATGGAAAGATTATGGGGTGACTCTTACTTCAATCCAAAGACCAAGAAGTGGACCAACAAGGATAAGGATGCCGATGGAAAACCATTGGAAAGAGCTTTTAACATGTTCGTTTTAGATCCTATCTTCAGATTGTTCGCTGCTATTATGAACTTCAAGAAGGATGAAATTCCAACTTTATTAGACAAGTTAGAAATCAACTTGAAGAGTGAAGAGAAAGAATTAGAAGGTAAGGCTTTGTTAAAGGTCGTTATGAGAAAGTTCTTGCCAGCTGCTGATGCCATGTTGGAAATGATTGTTATTCACTTACCATCTCCAGTCACTGCTCAAAACTACAGAGCTGAAACTTTATATGAAGGTCCAGCTGATGATGCTGCTTGTATTGCCATCAAGAACTGTGACCCTAAGGCAGACTTGATGCTTTACGTCTCTAAGATGGTTCCAACATCTGATAAGGGTAGATTCTACGCTTTCGGTCGTGTTTTTGCTGGTACTGTTAAGTCCGGTCAAAAGGTTAGAATCCAAGGTCCTAACTATCAAGTTGGTAAGAAGGAAGACTTATTCATCAAGAGTATTCAAAGAACTGTTTTGATGATGGGTAGATTCGTTGAAGCTATTGATGACTGTCCAGCTGGTAACATTGTCGGTTTAGTTGGTGTTGATCAATTCTTGTTGAAATCTGGTACTATCACCACCTCTGAAACAGCACACAACTTGAAGGTCATGAAATTCTCTGTCTCTCCAGTTGTTCAAGTTGCTGTTGAAGTTAAGAACGCCAATGACTTACCAAAGTTGGTTGAAGGTTTGAAGAGATTGTCCAAGTCTGATCCATGTGTTGTTACCACCATGAACGAATCTGGTGAACATATTGTTGCTGGTACCGGTGAATTGCACTTGGAAATTTGTTTGAATGATTTACAAAATGATCACGCTGGTATTCCATTGAAGATCTCTGATCCAATTGTTTCTTACAGAGAAACTGTTGAGGCTGAATCTTCTATGGTTGCATTGTCTAAGTCTCCAAACAAGCATAATAGAATTTATGTTAAGGCTCAACCAATGGACGAAGAAGTTTCTTTGGATATTGAGAAGGGTGTTATTAACCCAAGAGACGATTTCAAGGCTAGAGCAAGAATCTTGGCTGACAATCACGGTTGGGATGTTGCCGATGCCAGAAAGATTTGGTGTTTCGGTCCAGATGGAACCGGTGCTAACTTGGTTGTCGATCAAACCAAGGCTGTCCAATACTTGAACGAAATCAAGGATTCTGTTGTTGCTGCTTTCCAATGGGCCACTAAGGAAGGTCCAATTTTCGGTGAAAGTGTCAGATCTGTTAGAGTCAACATTTT
This sequence comes from Debaryomyces singareniensis, assembly GCA_031081795.1. Lineage (NCBI taxonomy): Eukaryota > Fungi > Ascomycota > Pichiomycetes > Serinales > Debaryomycetaceae > Debaryomyces > Debaryomyces singareniensis. Next base: position 962,423 of record JARYSX010000004.1, read on the forward strand.
GGATGTTACTTTGCACGCTGATGCTATCCACAGAGGTGGTGGTCAAATTATCCCAACTATGAGAAGAGTCACTTACGCTTCTATGTTGTTAGCTCAACCAGCCATTCAAGAACCAGTTTTCTTGGTTGAAATTCAATGTCCAGAATCTGCTGTCGGTGGTATCTACTCTGTCTTGAACAGAAAGAGAGGTCAAGTCATTTCTGAAGAACAAAGACCAGGAACTCCATTGTTCACTGTTAAGGCTTACTTGCCAGTTAACGAATCCTTCGGTTTCGGTACTGATTTGAGACAAGCTACTAGTGGTCAAGCTTTCCCACAAATGATCTTTGATCACTGGGCTGTTATGAACGGTGATCCAACTGACCCAAGCACTAAGCCAGGTGCCATTGTCAAGACCAAGAGAGAACGTCAAGGTTTGAAGCCTGAAGTTCCAGGTTATGAAGAATACTACGATAAGTTGTAAGTTTGCTGATACGGGCTATCCGAATCGTATCTTGATTTTCAAGAGAAATTTACAATGTTTATAGTCACTTTTGTATTTCGCTTTGATTAATTGTCTCTTCAAATATATGAAACTATTAAAATATGTTTTTATTAACCGTAGTGACTGTAGTGACTTAAATGACTTGCATAATGTTCTTCCGTCCGAGAAATCCGAACCTGACCTTTTACCTCATATCCATTTCTTCTCAATCATAAAAATAGGATAGCTAATGTCAAAGGGAGGCTACTTATATGACAGGATAAAACAAGTACTCTAAAATCGTATATATCCCAGCTCTTTTGAATTCAGGTTACTAATTATGATGTAAATTTTATTAAGGGTAAACTAAACACATCGGTCGGCTGTTTACTCATTAAGCCGAATAGGGTAACCTAATTGCGACAATTCATTCGATGCTTTGTAATGAGACACCGGAAGGTGAGGTTACTTATATAGCAAGGTTTTGCTTAAATAAAAACACTATAATTTGCATTGAAATCAACTAGAACATTCCTATTTTTTACTAAAATATAATTGAGTTAACTTTATGTTTATGAAGCAAAAATGATTTACGAGTTAACAGGTAATGTAGATGATGAGGCATTCTATAAGTTAATAGAAAATTTGAAATCTACGAATAAAATAACATTATGTGATAAGGCATATTCCATAGGGGTGTCAATTTGTCTTATTTTATTTTATACTATTCGATATTTACAGCTAAAACGGAAGTTCCTGATTGTTATTTTAAAAGATTTGAAAAACTTCACTTTTTGGATACTGGTGCTTTGTGCATGGAACATAGTTTTATCATTATATTCCGATATGATCCTCTATAATATTAATCGGGTAGCTCTGTTTTTGAAAGATAACTATGATCCCGAAAACATCTTGGCATTGTTCTTGAATTTCGATAAGGACTCAGCGTTAAACAAATTTTACTACAAAAAAGACTTAAGAATTCTAGCAGTAGGAATCACATCAATTGCATTATATAAAAAATTTTCAAGAAGCATATTGACTCTAATTGAGTTCATTTCATTTTTTTCTGGTTATGAAGTAGATGAGGAAGCAAAACTCGACACTCACGACTCAAATGAGGGAAGTAAAAAGAAAGTTTCCTTTGATGAAAAACTTATCACTTATGAGTATTCGGATTCCTTCGAATCTGTATCGAAATCCAAGCTTAGCAATGCTCCTTTATTCTTGAGATTCAAATTGAAAAGTATTTTTTTGTTCATCTTTACTCTAGTTCTCTGGACTATTGTATTGCCTGATTATTTCATCTTCAGCACAACTAGTGTATTGATTGATTTTCCTTTCATGAAGATTAAAACAGATCACATAGTTGTGCTGTTAGTATCATTATTTTTATTAGATACGATTTTCGGTTTTGCTGCTATAGCAAAGCACCCTGCAATCAAATCATTTCCATTCGCAATATCGGTAATAGCAAGATTGATTTATATTTATAATTCAATTGTCATGAATATCAGTATAACTTGCATGTATTTGATAGTTGATATTTTGGCTAACTGGTTAGAAATGTCATTGAGTAATGACCACATACATTCGTCAGCACCAGTCCAAATCTTCACTTTGATATTTATAAATTATTTTGATTTTTCTCTGGAAAAATGTTCAGATGTTCTGAAGTGTGATGTTACTCAAAGTTTCAGCATAATGCTAAGAAATTTCCATTCTTTATATCATATCTTGCTCAACTGCTGGCTGGTATTAAATATGTTCTATTTACTGATCCTCCCATTGTTCATTTGGGTACTTCTAGTAGAGTTCAAGTTGAACGGTATGCGTTATGACTTGTCTAATCGGGTAATTTAGCTTAGTATTAGAGTAAATACTTTTGCGTTATCACATTCCTAATTAGTATTTATTAATGTATTATCTGCCGTATACTTTACCTTAATTTGGAAAGTTTTACCACAATTGTAGATTCTCTACCAATGATAGTAGATTAAGAACCACTATAAAGATGCCCAAAACTCCTAGAAAGCTTAGCTCAGGATTAGAAAACAAGAAATTTTAGTCATGGAAAGATTACAACAACTTTCATTACATTCGATTGCTTCTGCTGCTGGACCTTTTGTTCCTGCTCATCCATTGGATCCTTTATCACCAGAAGAGATCAAGTTAGTGGCCGATGTGGTTAAGAAGGAAAATCCAGGGAAGTTCTTACAGTTCAATACTATATCATTGAGGGAGCCTGTGAAGAGAGCTTATTATGATTGGAAAGATAAAAAGGGAGCCAGACCTCCACGTTTGGCTTATTACGTTGTCCTTAAGGACAAGGATTCTTGCGTTTATGATGGTATTGTCGACGTGGCTGCTGCAAAGTTAATTTCAGAAGTTAAGCACACGGGTCTGCAGCCGATTTTAACTGCTGCTGATTTACAGGAGACTGAGATCATTCTTAGAAAAGATCCAGCTGTAATTGAGCAGTGTGTCATTAGTGGAATTCCTAAGGAGGATATGGACAATGTATACTGTGATGGATGGAGTATCGGTTATGATGCTAGATGGGGTGCATCAAGGAGATTGCAACAGTGCTTAATGTACTGGAAATCTGATGAGGATGATTCTCATTATTCACATCCTTTGGATTTCTGTCCTATCATCGATTTGAACCTACAGAAGGTTATCTATATTGATATCCCTGAGAGAAGAAGGAAAGTTTCAAAACATAAACATTCTAGTTTTCATCCAGTTCACATCAAGGAAAAATTTGGTACAAAAGAAAATCCTAGTGGTTACAGGGAAGATATTAAGCCAATTAACATAACACAGCCTGATGGCGTCTCATTTAATATGGATGGTAATGTTATGAGCTGGTCAAATTTTAAGTTCCATATTGGTTTTAATTACAGAGAGGGAATTGTCTTGAGTGATATATCTTACGATGATCACGGAAAGGTTAGGCCCATGTTTCACAGAATCTCCTTAGCGGAGATGATTGTTCCATATGGCTCGCCAGATTTCCCACATCACCGTAAACACGCACTTGATATCGGTGAATATGGTGCTGGAAATTGTGCAAACCCGTTGACTTTAGGTTGTGACTGTAAAGGTGTTATTCATTATCTTGATGCGCATTTTACTGATAAGAATGGGAGCCCAACTACATTAAAACATGCAATTTGCATACACGAAGAAGACGATGGATTATTATTTAAGCATTCTGATTTTAGGGATGATTTTCAAACTTCCGTCGTTACTAGAGGAAAGAAATTGATTGTCTCCCAAATATTTACTGCTGCTAACTATGAATATTGTATTTACTGGATTTTGAGACAAGATGGTACTATCAAGTTAGAGGTAAGATTGACTGGTATTTTGAACACATTTATATGTGGTGACGATGAAGTTACTGATCCATGGGGAACCAGAGTTTATCCAAATGTAAACGCCCATAATCATCAGCATTTATTTTCTTTAAGACTTCACCCTAGAATTGATGGAGATGGTAACTCAGCTGCCAAGTGTGATGCAAAGTGTTCACCTTACCCAACTGGATCCGTCCAGAACCCTTATGGAAATGGATTTTACTTGGAGAAGACCACATTCAAGAATGTCGGAGAATCATTAACTAACTACGAGTCTGCTACAGGTAGGTCCTGGGATTTGTTCAATCCTAAATCTATCAATCCATATTCAAAGAAACCAGCAAGTTATAAATTGGTATCTACTTTTTGCCCACCAGTCCTTGCACAAGAAGGTTCTTTAGTTCGTAAGAGAGCACCATGGACTACAACTAGTACGCAAGTTGTTCCATACGTGGATGAAAACTATGGATATGGTAGATTATATCCATCTGGCGATCATGTACCACAGTGGAGCGGAGATGGTGACGTCGGAATGAGAAAGTGGATAGGTGATGGATCTGATAAGATAGAAGATACTGATATACTATTCTTCCATACTTTTGGTATAACACACTTTCCAGCTCCAGAGGATTTCCCTGTCATGCCTACAGAAATATTTGAGCTCATATTACGTCCAAGGAACTTCTTCATTGAAAACCCTGTTTTAGATGTAAGGCCATCTTATGCTAGAACTACTAGAGAGGTAAAAGCGGGTGTAACTGTGAACGATACATGCTCATTAACAAAAGATAAAACATCTGTACTTGCCTTTGGCGAAACATCTGGGAATTCTTGCTGTTCAAAGAAGTGATTATTTTACAGTAATTAAATGAAATCTTTGACAAAAAAAACTACTTTTGACATATATATATGTATACAGCGTAAATCAAATATATTTTTGAAATTTGTCGCATAATTTTTTTTATCTTCGAATTAATTCAGTAGTGTAATCAATATTTCTGGCAAGGATGAAGTATATAATAGAACACATGGAGGAAGGATTTTCCGAATGGGTTATCTTAGAGTATGCGCAAATAATTAGAGATGTTGGGTATCAGAATTTGATTTTAACTTCTTTGCCGCAAGGAACAACTGAAAGAGACATCCCAGAAGAGCTCTTAGCATTAAATATACAGTGGACTACTAAGGAGTGTATTGAGATAGATCCACCTGCTTTCGAATCTAAAAGACTATGCTTGCTAGATCCTGCAGCTGAAAAAGATTTAGAAACCACTGATGTAAAAGAGTTTGATTATTTTGTTTTTGGTGGTATTCTTGGAGCACATCCTAGAATCGATAGGACAGGTATATTGAGAAGAAAATATGGAATAGCAGGAAGAAGGTTGGGTGAGTTGCAAATGACAACAGACACTGCTATAAGAACTACCCAAGAAATTATAGAAAAACAGAAAAAATTTGAAGATATTAAATTTATCGATTACCCTGAGATCAGCTATAACAAGTACGAATCAACTGAGATGCCATTCAGATATATACTTGATCAAAATGATGAGCCTATTCTTCCCAAGGGGATGTTGGAGCTCATCAAGAAAGATGCAGACCAAAGTATCGATGACTTACTTGTGGTTTAACATGATTTGAACAATAATAGTAATTAGTATATACAAGTTCAATATAATCATTTTTTTTTACGCAATTCCTTTAATATAAAAGCTGCAGTATCTGCATCTTCAAAATAAGATACATGAGCACTTATGACCGATAACAATGAAATGTCAAATACACCAGTGGGAAGCATATAATCCAATCTCGAATTTCTATTCAATTTAGATAAAGCAATCAAGGATTCTTTAATTTCATTTTGAGCATTCCTTTCTTTAGAAGATTGTTCAGCATCATTTATTAAGCTTTTAAGTAAATCCAGAAGTGGTGGTTCATCGGTTTTGTTGTTATCAGACTCATTTTTATCTTTTTTAGATGCTTGAAACCAGCCAGAAGCAGCTGTTATCTTGCTTTGGATTCCATCACCTATTTCTGCCCATCCTTTTATTTGAGAATTTATGCCTTCGAAAGCAAACGGGATTGTCTTTGGAGCCAACTTAGCATATGCTTTGTTAACTAAAGGCTCCATTCTGTAACTAACCAAATCACAAGAGTGGAATATATTATATACATTTGCACATTTAGGGGACTGGAAAGTGTCCGATTCCTGAGGAGAGAACGGAGCTTCTAGGTCAGCTCGAGAAATTATGTTTTTCTTCTTCAATAAGTTAAATACACCAACTGGGGAGCCGATGCAGAAGAGACTATCCACATTAAAAACCAATGCTTCTTCATGATCTGAAAGTGTAGAATAATGCTCCTTTTGGGCTGAGAGAATATCGAATGCTATAGCAGAACCAAGGGAATGTCCCAAGATATGAACATTTCCATTGAAATCAGGATTAAGTTCTTTGTACTTTGAAAATACACGATTTAATTCTTTAGTTACCAGTGAAATAATCAGCTTTCTATAACGTGGTTCATAATAAAGCAAAATGTCCAACACCACATCTCCTAACAATTCACGCAAGGCTCTTACACCATTAATATTTAGGTCAACCAATGCTGGGAGCCTTGCTTCATTGCTGGAAGATTTATCATTGTTTAGTTCCTCATAAGGATGAAAACCAACAGCATGCCGCCAACAAATTGGCAAAACTTGAGTGAAATTATTGTCTGATTTGGAATTTACAGGTTTTTTCCTGAAGAGCTCACTCTTGTTATAAACAGTTCTCATAGTATTGCGTAATACGTTTATGCTGTGAATGAAATCTACAGATTCATACCGTGGTCCTAATATTTGACCTATTCCATGAATACATAAAACCAAATCTTTAATCGGGCGTTCAGAATCGTTTTCAGTAACATTAATTTGAAAGTCAGTAGACATTGTTTCTTGCATTTTGTCCTTCTTAGACGAGCTAGATCCACTATCCTCACTTTCGCCTGTACCATTCATTGAATTAGTTGAAGCCGTATTTTCTTCGCTTTTATTTTTACCTTTACGAAAAGGCAATACCAGTAGATCAGTACTGACATAATCAGATAATGCTGGAAATTGCAGTGGCTTGAAATTGTCGAACATGGTCTCCTGAAAAGAATCTGAATATCCTCTTCGTATCTGCTCCACTCCAAATAAAGGAACCAGTCCCATTCCAAAATTTCGAATTACTCCTAGCTCAAATGCCGACTTTCGAGAACCAGGAAATATAACCGCATTCTTATCATCAAAATATAATACTCTTCTATCATTCAGCAAGTTTTTGATGTCATTTTCTTTCTCTTCAGCAACCACTTCAGTATTAGAGTCATCTTCAAGTTTTGAAGATTTATGATTGAATTCGTATATTTCCTTATGTGAAGGTTTTGAAACGGTCTTAGGTTTCTTGGTATTTGAGAACAATGAATCTTTAAGAGATTGAAATCCCAGTTCAATCTCATTTGTCAATTCAGCTGGAAGTGGAACTCCATCAGAGTTGAACCAAATTCCACGACGGACACTAAATTTTGCACCCTCCCAAAAGACGGGTGATATAAGCATCTGTTTCAAGTTGACAGAGAATAACTTATCATCTTTCACTCTTACTTCTGGACAATTGTTCCCATCATGTGCCGATGATACCAACTTTTGATATCCCTTTTCAAGCCGATTAGAATCAAATTCTGAAAATGGGACGAATTTTTCAGGTTCTGATTCTTTTTTATAATTATACCATGCTGGCTTGGATTCTGGAAAATCGGTTGCATAATACCATTTAACTCTAAGTTCGGTATCTTTGTCAAAACAAATTTGCAGGCTGCTTAAGAATCTTTGTAATGTTTTTGCATCATGCCGAATAATATTAGATTTCTTTAATCTAATTGGGACTAGTTGTTTTGCGATTACGGTGTTCATTGATGGTAAATATGGAATTGCTGCGCGATCTGATTTCTACAATCCTCTTTTCGCAATATTATTTGAATATCTAAAGCTAAGTACTACCTTTTTTTGGATTTATATACTTTCCGCTGGGAAATTTCAATATTGCAGCATTAGAGAAGTCACTATATTCATTTTTACCCATGATCTTTCTTCCCAACCTCAAATATATTTCTATATCACCATTTTCGTCTTTCGGACCAGATATTAGTTCTCTTTGTATCGAATTTTTAATATATGACGAGGAATTTAATATGGCATTCAAATCAATTTGGGACAGAGAATTTCCACGGTATTGTTCAACGTCGTTTATTAGTAAAACAATTTGGTCATACAAAATGTTGCGTTCTTTATCAATTGGACTTAGTTCATTAATATTTACAACCTTATAATTTAATATACCCGTCCCATTATCAAAGCCGGTGAATTCTGGTGGAAAAACTTTACCCTGTGGGTCATCTCTTAATAATGCACTGGTTGTTTCAGCAATTGAAGCTAGTCCCCATCTGGAAGCACCTGAGAGGAATAAGCCTAGCAAGATACCCTGAAAAGCTAATGCAGATCTTCCACGTGTTGCACAACCAGGAATAAGGACTATTGCTAGTATGTAATGATGTATACGTAAAGTCAACCCTGGCAATGTAGATATTAAAAAGAGTAGCCCAATAAAAAGCAAATAGATTACTAGATACCGCTTGAACTTCCCTGCAAGCCAAATTTTGTAGGCTTGAACAAAAGCACAGCACAAAATGGTTCCTATAATCGACATAACGGATAGCAATGCTCCTGCCTGTTGTTTTAAATCAGACCAAACCAACCTATCTACTGGCAACCTGTCAAAGGTAATATTATTTAGCACTCCAAGCCAAAATAAAGGGTACCAAAGAATGATTCTATGTAGCTTTGATACGGGTTCACCAACATCAGAAGGAGCATCCAGTAAAGTTACTTTGACAGATACATGCCACAACACGTAGAGTATAAACATCGAAGGTAGGAACCGTTCTAAACCTAAAGAAATAAGGGTCGCTAATGTCTCCGGATCTTTAGGATCGACATAAACAGGCGGGTCCGTTGCAAGGCAAATATTCCAAAATCCAACAATACTCATGGTCCAGTAGGAAATAAATCCACTATAGAAAAAAACAACAGGAACTCCTAAGATTATATTAAGAGCGAGCACTACTAACCTTGGGTCTGTACAATTATGGATTACGCTTTTATTAGTCAAGCTTTTGAAAACATAACTCAAAGGAAAGAATGAAGCAAATGGAATCGAAGCACCCGTGTTATACATTCCTTCGGCAGAAGGAAAAAATAATTCACCGGTTTCTGAGAACCTTACACGAGCACATCCTCCAAAAAAAGGGGACACCAATCCCGAATGGACAGCTGAACCACATAGATACGAATCTGCTCTATATGGATAACTAACAGCGTGTTCATCACCTTTTTTTCTACCACCTCCAATAAAATAACCTCTATATCTTACTCTTTCTTTGCCCACTGCAACCATTGAATATGTCCAGCTTCGATCACAAAAGGCAGGACACCTAAATATGTAGTCTTCTGTAGTATCTATATGGCAAAGTGTGTTATTAAGTCCGCATGCTGCATTCTTCCCTTTCCACCCTTGTACTATTGACTCGCATCCTAACAGATCAATGATGTTATTTTTGTCACTACCTATATGTGGTGATACTGTGAAGTACGGTTCCAATAGTAAATATATCTGTAGAAACCAAAGTACATAATAAACCACTAATATGATAATTCTTATCTTATGAGAAACTCTGCTTGAATACTTATTAGGTAGTTCTTCGAGTTTCTGAAAGAATCGTAATGGTGCAGGAGGATGATCTTGAACCTGTTCAGGACCAGAAAAAACTTTCTTTATAAAGCTAATTATATTGTACTTCAGTACATCTCTTTTCCATACAGTTTCGTTTAGTTGGTCGCTTTCACTTTCTTGGTCGGCTTCAATTTCTAAGTTATCATTATAATAATCTGCATTCACTTGCACTGGGTTTGTATGAGTATCATATCCTTCCATCGAAGAGTTAAAGGTACTCAACTGAACACTACTCTGAGAGCTTAGAGATCTATAAGAGGGTGAAGTACCCATAACAACCGACAAATGATGCTACTTGGTAAACCTTAATGTGTGCGGTAATAAATTTCTTTATATACAATATTACAGTTAAATTCTAGGTGGTTAATTATGACACCCTATTCAACATATAAAATACTAGGGGAGCAGCTATATATTTAAGTGAAAATATAGGTTTAGAAAGTGACTATCCAGAACACATAGCACATGCTTCAGGGTTATCTATTGCGCAAGCAATAACCTTTGAACTGTAAATATCATTTTCATCAAATGTATCTTCTGTTTCTTCAGAAGCTTGAACTGATGCAGTCTCCGAAACTGATGTGTTTGAGGTATTTGATATCTTCAAATCAGCCACTGAATTTTCCAATGAACTTGGCTCTGGTGATGATGCAGGAGAGTTCAAGGAATTACCGTCCAATGTAGTTTTTGGAACATATTTTCTTTGATTCAATTTCTCTAAGCTTGCAATAGTTGTTGCAGCTTGACTAGCACTGGATTTATCAATAGTAAATTGAATTGCAGCAGCAGCAGCTTGGGTCCTTAAATAATACATACCTGTCTTCAAACCCTTTTTCCACCCATAGAAATGCATGGAGGTCAATTTTCCCATAGTTGGGTCTTTAATATGTATATTTAACGATTGTGATTGATCAATGAAAGCAGCCCTGTCTGCTGCCATGTCAATAATGTGCTTCTGTGAAATTTCCCATACGGTTTTGTATAATGCTTTGATTTCATCAGGAATATTTGATAAATTTTGGATAGAACCATTGTTTGAAATAATATTATTCTTCATTGCATCATTCCAAAGTCCCATATCAACTAAATCACGTAAGAGATAAGGATTAACAATTTGGAATTCTCCTGCAAGAACTCTTCTTGAGTATATATTAGAAGTATATGGTTCAAAGCATTCATTATTACCAAGAATTTGGGATGTAGAAGCAGTAGGCATAGGTGCAACCAATAGAGAATTTCTCAAACCATGCTTCGCCATCTTCTCTTTCAACGAGTCCCAGTCCCAAAGGCCTGTTGGCTTTCTATCCCATAAATCATATTGAAGAAGACCTTTAGAAGCAGGAGAACCTTCATATGATTCATATGGTCCATCAATTTCAGCCAATTCAATAGAGGATTCTACTGCAGCATGGTAAATAGTCTCAAAAATTTGAGTGTTTAACTCCTTAGCTTCGTTACTATCGAATGGAACTCTGACTTTCATGAAAGTATCGGCTAAACCTTGAACACCCAAAGCAATGGGCCTATTTTTCATGTTCGATCTTCTAGCTTCTGGAACTGGATAAAAATTACGATCGATGATCATATTCAAGTTCTTAGTAACTACCTTGGTAACTTCGTGCAACTTTTGGAAGTCATACCAAGTAGATTTGGAATCCTTCTGAACAAATGCTGGCAATGCAATAGATGCCAAATTACAGACAGCAACCTCCTCAGGGGATGAATACTCGACTATTTCACAGCACAAGTTAGAAGACTTGATAATACCCAAGTTTTTTTGATTTGTCTTCTTGTTACAGGCATCCTTGTACAACATGAAAGGAGTACCAGTTTCAGTTTGAGCTTCTAATATAGCATACCACAATTTCTGCGCTTTTATAACACGTCTAGCACGGCCTTCTTTCTCATACTTCGCGTACAACTCTTCAAACTCATCACCGTAAACATCAGATAAACCTGGAGCCTCATTAGGGGAGAACAAAGACCATTCACCATTGGCTTCAACTCTTTTCATAAACAAGTCTGGGATCCATAATGCTGGAAACAAATCTCTAGCTCTGATTTCTTCTTTTCCATGGTTCTTTCTTATATCAATAAACTCAAAAATATCCGAATGCCATGGTTCTAAATAAAGTGCAAACGCACCAGGTCTTTTATTACCACCTTGATCAACATAACGGGCAGTGTTATTGAAAACACGCACCATTGGGATGATACCATTTGAAGTACCATTTGTTCCAGCAATATAAGCACCGGTGGAACGAATATTATGTATGTGTAAACCAATTCCACCTGCACTTTTAGAGATCAAAGCACATGTCTTTAAAGTGTCATAAATTCCGTCAATGGAGTCATCTTTCATAGCGACTAAAAAGCAAGAAGACATCTGTGGATTTGGTGTGCCAGCGTTAAATAACGTAGGGGATCCATGGGTAAAGTATCGTTGAGACATCAAATTGTAGGATTCGATGACCTTTTCAATATTATTACCATGAATACCTACAGCAACTCTCATGATTAAATGTTGTGGTCTCTCAGCAACCTTTCCATTAATCCTTAACAAGTATGATCTTTCAAGAGTTTTAAAACCAAAATAATTATAATTGAAATCACGATCGTAAACAATAGCTGAATTCAACTCCTCGGCGTTATTTTGGATTGTATCGTAAGTCTCTTTTGATATCATTGGAGAGTGCAATCCAGTTTTAGGATTTACATATTCATATAAAAGCTTACTCACTTGAGAAAATTGCTTTACAGTCTGTTTGTGCAAATTAGAGACGGCAATTCTGGCAGCCAATATAGCGTAATCAGGATGGATTGTAGTCATGTAAGCAGCAGTCTCGGCAGCCAAATTATCGAGCTCAATAGTATTAACACCTTGATATACTCCTGAAATAACCCTCTGGGTAATAGCAACAGCATCTACGTGTTCGGTATCCAAGCCATAGCATAACCTTTGAACTCTGGCGGTGATCTTATCGAAACGTACGGGCTCCTTGCGCCCATCTCTCTTGTAAACATACATAATATTTGAGTTGAACGTTAAAGTATTAAATAAATTAACTTTCAATCAAGCTTGATCTCGCAGTTTATTGGAATTAGTAGTCTTTATATATTAGCTACGCGTCATTCACGCGAATATTCGTTTGTCATCAAAGAATAAATAAAAAAGAAAATAAACAGTCGCGTTTACGTAATCTCCAGAGTATACGCCTCTCCGTTTAGGCATTTCATGCAATTATAAGAAATTGTAAACATAAACAACCTCCATTTAGACTTATCATGACTATATTGACGACCAATTTATTAAACAAGGTTGTTTAGCATGGCTGTGAAATTTTCATTCAAATGCTCATTAAGAAACCCGTAATATAATATAGCGATTTTCGGGCATGTCGGGAGAGGAGGTATTAAATTTAAATCTTCATTTAAGTTGTTTTTACTTATAGTTAAAACATGTTAGAAATAGGTATTCTTTTCTTCCTAAAAGAAGTATAGATGTAACTTTTCAATAGAAAGTAATTTTAAATTAACATTTGAACAGAACTTATTTTTAATACGAGCTAAGACATCCATATTCGATCAATACATGTATCCGAGAAGATAATAAAATAATATTGTGTTACTTAAGATCTATGTACCCATGGAGCTAGAAGTAAGAAAACAGTACACAAGATTTCCGTTATTCGCAATTGATATAATTGCATTGAATAAATTATTCAACATATGTTTAAGCGAAGGCAGAATTAATTCTTAGATTCATCCTTGGAGATATCACTAAATAAAGTTAGTAAATTAAATCAATTCAGCTCATTTTATAAAACTTACTTTAAAAAACGGTCCAAATCAAAATCTTCCCCCTTAGCCAAATCAGCAGCTGGAGCTGCAATAGTGCTCTTTTCTTCAGGGGTAGTATTTGGGACAGTCTTTGATCTTGGCCATGCTACTACTGCAACTGTAGCTCCTAGTGTTGCAATGGATAACTGTTCTTGTTAGTCTCAATTGTAAATTACATTTCTCTCTTGGTGAAAACGAGAACTGCCGCAACGACAGAGTACATACGATATGAGAAGGGACTTGCCTTCCAAAAATTGTATAAGCAGGACTCATGGTGTTTGACGGACAAAAATAGTTTCCTTCAAGATCTACAACACTTTTGATAAGTCGATTTAATGCGATCGGACACATTTACGTAATTATTTATGTAATATGAATCTCCTAAACTATGTAGGCTTTTCTCCAAAAATGATCACAATTGAACTTTTTCAAAGTTTCTATTGCATTATGTTCATCATTGGAATACATAAATGACCACTTTTGAAAGTCTAGCTTATCAATTTGTCCTTCCCATATTATTTTGCAGTAATTGGCATTTGATTTACCTATATCTATTTTTGTTTCTTTTATGCCCATATCTTCTACACGTGAGTAGATGTTCCATTCAATCCTTGAAGTTAATAATTTCTTATAGAACTTTATGCTTTTTTCTCCACCCTGCACAATTATGAGGTTGAAATTTGGATTTTTTAAACAAATTCCAACCAAACTGAGTTGTTTAGCGTTTATATTAATCTTGAAATTATGTTGCGGGTTACTCAAATCACCAATTTTGAATACTGCTGTGAAATACCCTTTTTTTAAATCTTTTATGACCTTTTCCTCCTGCTTCAAGATCCTTTGCTCCTTACTTAATTTTCTCTCCTCATTTATTCTAAAATGGTTATCGATCCTTTCTTGTGCCTCTTTCCTAACTTTTTTTTCAACAGCTGTTGGGTCTTTGATTGATTCGTTTGTCAAAACATTCATTAAATTAGAGACCTTAATTTTGGGCGGGTCTGGATCTTGTAATCCAAGTTTGATCCGTATTTGCTTTTCTTTTAACTTCTCTAATCGATTATTTCGACGAATTTTTTTACGTTCCTTTTTTGTAAGGAATAACGAAATATCGCTAGACAGGGAACTTTCCCAAATTGGGTCTTCTAATACAGGATGTTGTATAAAATGTGTCACTGGAGCAGTTTGATTATCAAGGACTATCCTAGAGGGATCCGATATCTTATCATAATTCCTATCCTTGAGGTAAGGGACGTCCCACCATTCAACTAAGGGAGGTTCTTTTGGCAAAAAAGATCCTTCATCCAAACTTTCATTAAATAGGAGACCTTTATCCAATAGTATTTTTTTATGATCTTGTACCTCCTGCTCCTTTTTAAGTCGTTTTCGTAATTCATTTGCCTTAGATATGTAAACACCTTGAGTATTGAATTCCAAAGCCCTTGGCTTTCTGAAAGAAGCGTTAGAGAAATTACTCTGATCTAAATAGGGGTTTATCGAGCCTGAGTCAAGAAATCGATTAGATCTGTGAAGTAATGGATTAAATCCTTTCTCAAGTTGAGGCATACGAGCCATGTCTCGTAGCATAGGATGTAGCTCCACCTGCAAACCGCTTTTGTCATTCTTCGCATCTTCTTCGTTTAACGTAGTATCTCTGTATTTGATCTGATTATCTTGGTATGCAAAATTGCTATTCCCATCATGCTCTTTACCTATAGATATGCCTGCCTGCTTACCAGGCTTAGTGATGTCCTTTCTCTGGGCGAGCCTGTATTTCGTTTTTGCAATCATTTCCTCCCTCTTTGACAAGTATTTATTAGATTCATTAGTATTGGTTTTCAGATCTGTTTTAACTGACTTCATTCTGAACGATACTAAGATTAATTTCACGAGATATTCTATATAATTATTACTACCTCATACGATATTGGTAGTTCTAGATGCTTTATCTTCTAAAATTGAGCATCACGACGGTGTGTTAAAACCAATCCTACATAGAAACTCTTAAGCGCTGTAGGTAATAGCAAATTTTAGAAAGGGCTAAGATTAGGTAGCCTTTTTACACATCAGAGAACTTATCTGCAATTGACTAGAGCTGTTTACAATTAAATTTGCTTTCTAAATTTATTATTTTGCTGCTCATCTAAAAAAAAGTCACTCAAGGATGATTATCTCTTCTAAGGATCATTTGGATAGAATGGAGAAAACCACTTCTTGCCCATCTTTAATTGACCAGATTTTAAAAAGCGATGTAAAAGAGCTTCCACATATCTTGAATGGTAACTTGAAGTGGGAAAGGGATCAGGATGATCTATTTCATTGGATAGCGGTATTAAATAAAATTGATGAAATTTTGGAAGACCAAATCAAGAAGTACGAATTAAATGATGAATGCACAAAATTACAGGAGATCTCTAATGAAGACCAAGTTCTAATCACTTCTTGTCTTTATTTTTTGGCTGTTTTGCTAGAGAATTGCTCGAATACTGGTCTTTTCTCAAGTTGCGACAGAGTAGATCTGCTCATCAATAGCCCTTCAATTGAGGTTCGTTTAGCTGCTTTGGAAGTGGCATATAACATTGGGAAGTGCTCTATCGAAAAAGGGTCTTCAAAGTTAACGCCTCCTAAGGATATGAAATTGAAAATGTTGAAAATTGCAAAATCTTATCCTCCATTGCCTATTGGAGAATTAAATCGTAAGCAAGGGGCCATTAAGTCAAGCAAAGCTAAAGACACTAAAGAACTATATCATTACACATTACTAGAATCATTAAATCCCCAGGATGACTGTCCAGAGAAGTGGAAACAACTTGATTTTCATTATTATAGAAACCTGCGTTTAACGACTCCATCAAAACCAAACACTCTCGGTAAGTCTTTTAATAGTTTGAAATCTAAAAATGAACAAAATCTGAAAGTTTTAGAGAACAATGTCAAAACTAGTGAAGGAGTTACTACTTTTCATCTTTCTAAGGAAACAATAAAAAAGCTCACATTACAACAAATCTATGATAAAGGGGCAGATACATTACCTAAAAAATTGCACTTCGAGCTCAGTCTCTCGGCTATGGTAGCTAAAGCATTTAACCAAAACTCCTTCGATTCATTTAAGCTTCGAGAAAAACTCGTAATCTCAAAATGTCTAGCAGTGGCATATATTTGTTGTCTGTCACTGAACGAATTTGCTGCATCCAGATACTTTGAATGGGACCCTTATATATTCAGTTACCTTGGAGATTTAATTCTGCCCGAAAACTCTTCAACTGTTCTGAAGGCTGTACAAAATGCAGCTATTATGAGTTTAGAAGCAATGTCTTTGAAAAAAGTCTGGTGCGGTGATATTGTAAGATGTATGGGAGGCAACGTGAACCATGGAATTTTATTTCAAGTTCTAAGACATATTTTTTCAATTGTATCTCAGAATACACAAAATGACTATGATACTGAAAAATCATTTGTCAGATACTTCAAAATGATTGATAATCTTTTGAATTCAAAAAGTTTTACTTCTAATTTGGTATTTGGTGGAATCCTTAGAGAGCTTCTAAAGTTTTTTAGAGGCTCTGGTAATTATGCATGGACTTGTACTGCTGCAATGAAAACACTTGAGGTATTTTTAAATACATCACTGGATTATATTTCTGAGTTTGCAGATAATAATGGTTTTCAAATATTGATCAAAACTATTGGATCTAGGGTTGAATCATCTTCTAGAACCTACCTGGGTGACGCACAAATAAACTTCAGGGATGGAAATTACATTAGGTCTTTGTTCACAATAGCCTACGTGTGTATTCAATCCGATTTAGGAGATAGATTAAGAAACTTATTTGATTCACCTATTCTTCAAAGTTTCAACATAGTTTTGTTAAACCCTAGGTTTTTTGGGCCAAGTATTCTAACCTCGGTTATAGATTGCGTTTTTTACATTATTCATAATGAGCCCACTGCATTCTCCATATTACAGGAAGCTAAAGTCATTGATAATATCTTAGATAATTTTGGAAATTTCTTTTTCGCCTCAAGCGAACTTCTTATGTCTCTACCTGAAGTTATTGGAGCCATCTGTTTAAACAAGGAAGGAGTGAAAAAAGTTTTAGAAAAGAAAGCAATTCCTGAATTTTTCAAAATCTTTCATGTGGTTGAATTTGCAAAGGAGCTTATAATCTCAAATACAGCAACCAGTGTTGGTAGTTCATTCGATGAACTCGCAAGGCATCATTCAGATTTGAAGCCTATTATTTTGCAAGAGTTGTCTAATCTAATTCAATTTTCACCTATTTCACCTGATAAGGTGGATGAAGGCTCCATCGGTGTAAGATACTTCAAATCTGACCTTGGTAGTATGTATCTCTCAAGCCTGGAAGATCCAATGCTCAATGAGCCTAACGCCGAATCTCTTCCAAGTTGGGACAACACTTCTACTTCTTACATTGCAGACAATCTTTTCTTTTTTTTGAGTGGATTATTAGAGGATTCTGGACAATGGAATTTGGACTTACCTTCGACGATTCCCTTCGAACATTGGAAAAAATTCGTATCTTTGAATAACGTTTCTGTCGATTATGTATCATCGAATGGATATTGTACGTTGATCGATATATTAAAATATCATGACGAAGAGACAAAGGATTATTTCCTACCCTCTTTAGTAAAATATTTAGATGCATCATTACAGTCAGAGAGAATTCAAAACTACATCAAATTTCAAGACACTTCTGTTTCATACTTCGATAGATTTTCAGAAGATCCAGAGTCAGGCAGTAGCTTTTTAATGGAATTGAATTTATTGAATAATATTCTTTTTCCTATTACCGAAATGCTAAATTTTTCTTCTCAAGTATTCTCATTTGTTACTGAAATGGACAATTCAAATCAATTAAACTTCAGGTTATTGAACAACTTAGGAAAGTTATTGAGACGTAATATTCTTGAAGATATTATTGTTAGAAGTAGGTTACCTACGGAAGTAGGAAAATTGACTGAGGCCACTTTGTTGGAAAGCAACAATCCTCCTTTGAGAGTTTATGTGAATGCTCCCAATCCTAAATCAAAGAGATATGAAGGTACTAGTGCAAAATTCAAGAACACTGTTCAAATAAGGTCTATACTTCATAAGTATCAGAAGCTAACTTCAAGCCTTTTCTATCTTTTAGTAAAGTTATCAGTTCCTCTTCGTGATTGTCAATTTGATGTAAAGGGCCAAAGGCAGGCGATAGAGTTGACATTGCAAATTGCTAATATATTCAAAGAAATTACAACATTGCATTCTCAAAATAGTCTTATTGATGCAAATTATTTGCTAGTTGTTGTAAACATATGCTTTTTTTGTTTAAGCTCCAGAGAGCGCTTAAATAATGATTCTATCCACATATCTTTCGGAATAACTTTGCTTCAGGTTGACTATATTTGTTTATTGAAAGACATCGCCATTAACAGTTGGAACTTATTGCTTACACTAGATGTCAAAGAGGTTGAACGCACGAGCAGTTTAAAATATATTGAATTTTCACAACCAAGTATAATTAAAAATCTATTAAGTCAGATATTTATGATATTTGCAAAATTAGTCAATGTCGATTCGGTGCCTGATCTATACGCTGCAGATCAATGTTATCATGATGGTTATGCCGGAGATCCTGATGTTTCATTGATACCTTCATTTTTGGTTGAATGTAGACTGGTTGCAATAGATTTGTTGGTAAACTTAATTGGTTCTCAATCAAGATTGTACCGTGAATCTTCAGTGAGTTTCTCAAACATTCCATCGCCTTTGATAGATCAAACGATTTTCATATCGAAAAACATTTGGATGGCTAAAAAAGAATCTACAAACACAAAGTTTATTCCTTTAGATCCTAATAACGTATTCCCTCCAAAGAAACAGGTTGACTTTTTAGTTTCTAAGGGTCTTTCAGAAGAACAAGCTCTGAATTTTTTCAAGTATTTTCACAACATTTATGATTTGGATGAAAAGAATATTGAAGATTGTAAAGATATTATTCCTGATTTAACCTTTTGGAAAAATATCATTCATGATGTGAGTTTAGAGAAGCCGGATTTTTCGATAATGAACTATACACCTAAAGGACCTAGTTTATCAGATAAAAGATCGCTGGAGTCGGTGAATTTTAGTAAGACTTGGTTCAATATAGCGTGTCTATATGATGGATGTGTCGATGGAATTGCAGAAATGTTATTGTTAACATATGCAGATCTTGGTTCTTTAGTCAGAGAACTCTTCACATTAATTTTGGATAAAAATAATCAAGGTATAAAGCTGTATACGGGTCAGTTGATGCACTTGTTGAGTATAATAGTTCGTGATGCCACTGCTGCTGGAAGTTCAGGTGACTTTTTTAAAGAATTCACTTTTTATATGTTGTCAATTATGAAAAACGATGCTGACTGTATATCCAAACCGCATTTCTCCCATGGATTATATATATTAGAGCAGGTGTTAAGCTTTAAATGCTTTCCTGTAATTGAAAATCTGGATGTCAAAATGCTGATTGCGAATACTCCTGTGCCATATACTATCAATCATGATTTATATGATGAAATTTTTCAACAATTTCAGAATTTAGCTGGAATTAATGATATAAATTTGGCATTAAATATAGCGAAGTGTCTTGTATTGTATGCTTCGGGCACTGAATACCGTGTCAAGCTACTCAAGTCTCCATTATTATTGCATTTGATATCTTTATCAAATATGTTTATTCAGGAAAGAACGAAAGGCTTTGAATTATATCAAACTGTAATTTTGATCTTGATAAGGAGATGCTATGAAACGGACGATTTAGTCAGGTCAATTATCAATAATGGAATTTCTGACGTTTTTAAAAGTAATTTTCGTGTTAGATATGATTTTTCATCAGTGTTGAAAGAGACTGTTCCGTTATCTGTTAGATCTCCAAAGATGTTGGTAGATGCCCTTTCTCAAGAGATCAGGATAGATAATTTTGACGAATCAAAAACTATATCATCTAAAACTCCAATATTGCATATTAAGCCCCAAATTTCAAATGAAGAGACCAAGTTTGAAGCCTCTTCTGGATTATCGCATGAGTCTAAAAAGGATGATATAAATCCTAAAGGTTTAATGTTTTACTTGATTTCAGAATTAATGAAAGCTTGCAAACAGGACCTATTTACTGATCCTGAATCTGCCAATGAGTTAGAGTGTGAATCTGAGAAGTTAGACTCAAATTCAAATTTTAATAATCGAAATTTTGCTTACGTTTGTTTTTTGCTTCAAGTAATTGTGGAAACAGTGGGCTCATACAAATGTGCTAAATTGGAATTTTTGATTTACTCGAAAAATGGATCACTGATGGATTTTAGGCCTAGATTTACAGCGATAAACTTTTTGATGCATCAGCTTATTCCAGTTCAAGCTACTGATGAAACATCTCATTCTGAAATTGAGAGAATGAATACTTTATCATCGATGTCAAAGATGGTTGTTTTGGCCTTAGTGTCGTCCGTTCCGCCCATCGATGGTTCTAATGTGGAATTAAAAAAGGAAGATGTTGACATGGCATATATAAGGAAATTTTTTGCAGAAGCTTTTTCGAAGGCATTACTGGATATCGAAGCTTCTAATATAGCTCCTGAGAAAAAGTATAATAAAATTCAAGGTATACTTGATCTTTGTTCTTCTGTTTTGTCACAGAAGTTTCGTGAATCAGCTGGTCCAATATTCAACAAGAGCTCTACGAAATATGATCTGTACTTCATTTCGAAAGCTCTCTTGGAAGGACAAATTCCTTCAACCATATCTACGTCGTTATCACGTGTAGATATAAATTATCCTTCAATAGATAAATTCATTAAATTGAGTTTGAAACCTCTTAGCTTATTAGGAAAATTGGTTCAGGAGCAACCTGAATATTTTAATGAAGGGCATCAAGATGAAGCAAATGAAGACGATATATTGCCCGATGATGTGGAAGACGATAAGGATGATTCAACAGAGATGTTTAGAAACTCCACCCTTGGAATGTATGATATTGATTATGCTACGCAAGATGAAGAAGATTACTATGATGATGGTGACAACTTAGAAGTACTTATCTCTGAAGGGGTTCTGGATGAAAATATTGATAGTTTTGATGATACAACAGATGACTCTGATGTGGACAGTGTAAATGAAGACATAAGCATGAATGAAGATTTTGACGCTCATCAGGAACAAGCCTTCACAGATGATCATGATGAGCTAATTGAGGAAATTTCTATGTCATCCTTAAGTGATGAATATAGTGAAAATGAGTCCGAAGATTATGGTGATGAATCTGTCTTGTATGATTACGAAGACGAAAGTGAAGAATATGATTCTGAAGAATTGGAAGGGTGGATTGAAGCATTCGAAGATGATGTGTCGCAAGCTGATGTGGACATAAATGCAGGAGAAGAAGAAGAGTTGGACCCTCTCAGAAGACCAAATGGCGAATCTAGGGATATTTATGATATCAATGAGGCTGCATCTGAAGATGAATTTGAAGATGATGAAGACAATGATTCTGGAATCCAAGTTATTGAAGAGGTTTCCGGTTTTGGTCCAACCTCTACTTCAAGAAGGAGGGCGAGGGAGTTTGCTAATAGCTTTTTTGATGCGCTCAGGCCAACTATGGGTGAAAATAATGTTGCTTCGTTCTTAGATGGATTGTTTAGTAATAATGGAGGGTTATTTGGCTCTAATGGTATCATAAGAGCTTATCTGCTTAATCGGAACGGTAGAATTGAAAGGAATTTTGGTGGGTCTATACGTTTAGGTGCTTCGTCTCATTCAGGTTTTAATTCTTTAACCAATATGATGATAAAATCTACATATGAGAGATGGAATGATGTTGTTACCTTATTTTTTTCAAAGAACAAAGAAGCTTTTACCTTAAAGCTTATTCCTTCAATTGTTAATCGGATTAAAGACGCAAGCATTGAACTACACAAGAAAAAGAAAGAAGAATCTGAAAAACTAAAGAAAGAAAAAGAGGAACGCATTCATAAGCAACAAGAAGAAGAGAGAATAAGACGAGAAGAGCGCGAAATCCGTCGTCTTAATTCTGTAGACGAAGGTACCACTAACCATTCATCCTCTCTGGAGCCAGTAATAGTCCATATTGGCAATAGAGAGGTGGATATTAGGGGAACAGATATTGATCCTGAATTTTTTGAAGCATTACCTGATGATATGCGTGAAGAAGTCTTGACTCAGCATATACGAGAAAGAAGAGCAGATGCTGTTAATAATGGTACCGATGCTAGAGAGATAGATCCTGACTTTTTAGATGCACTTCCACTTCAAATTAGAGAAGAGATTTTACAACAAGAGTCAACAACCAGAAGCTTTACAATGCAGAATGATTTCTCGTTCGAAGAACCCGATATAGGTGACGAAATTTCGCAATACGATATCGAATCGAATGACAGAGATCAAATAAGTAACCTTTTGACTACTGGAGAAAGCGGTGCCACAGGATCTTCAGGACCAACGGACAAAAAGGCCGTAATAAAATCGACCTTCTCTGTCCCATTGGTTGATAAGATTGGAGTAGCATCTATCACAAGACTTTTATTTGTACCTCAATCTATTAATCATAGGGAACATATTCACCTGGCTTTGAGCTATATTTGCTATAATAAGAAAACCAGAAGTGAAGTTATAGGAACTTTAGTTGCTATTTTGAATGAGATATTTATTAATCATCGAAGTTTGGAAAAAGTATTTACTCAAGTTACTTTAAAGTCTAACGGTGGTGCTCCTGGCCTGAAGCATGTTTCTGTGACTCCAGCTGGATCTTCCATTATCATCATTGGAACACAAATTATTGAAGCTATACATTATCTTTTGGAAAATGATAAGCTTATGCGCTATTATATATTGACTGAGCTAGATAATCTTAAGCTTTTTAAGAAAAGCGGACCTAAGCATAAGCAATTGAACAAAGAACAGAGGTATCCAATAAATATATTGCTTCGTTTGCTAGATAATAGAGCTGTGTCTGAAGAGCAAACAATGGTTGATATCTTGACTAGAGTTCTTCAAATATCAACGAGACCAATATATGTCTTTCAAGAGGCTAAGTCAAAGACACAAAATTCTGTTCCGCCACCTTTTAGTATTCCTTCTATTCCGGAATATAACGTACGCCAAATAATAAAAGTTCTTATTTCAAACGATTGTCCCAACATAACTTTCAAAAGGGCCATTACAACAATGCAGAATTTATCTAGTATTCCAAAACTTCAACAAACATTATCAAAGGAATTATCTGATAAAGCGACTATTTTTGGAAATTCTATCATTGAAGATTTGAAACAATTGACTAAAAATATTGAGTCTTCTAATGATCCAGATTTCGAAACTATCATCTATAGTAACTTTAATGCATCTGGTTCGAATCAGGCCAAATTACTTAGAATTCTAACTGCATTGGATTACATGTTTGAATCCAAGATCCATAATGACGAAGTTGCTAGTACTAACGAAGCTCGTCCTTACGATGAAGTTGAAGAGCTTACTGAGATTTATAATAAGCTTTCATTGGGAAGTTTGTGGGATGCTTTGAGTGACTGCCTTAGGGTTATTGAATCAAAATCTTTAACTGCTATGGCCACTATTTTATTGCCTTTAATTGAGTCACTAATGGTTGTGTGCAAGCACAGTAAAGTTAAAGAATTGCAAACAAAGGATTTGATTAAATATGAAGCTAGGAAAATTGATTTCGCTAAGGAGCCCATTGAAAGTTTGTTTTTTTCGTTTACAGACGAACACAAGAAGATTTTAAACCAGATGGTGAGATCAAACACAAATTTGATGAGTGGTCCATTTAGTATGCTTGTGAGGAATTCAGGAGTGCTCGAATTTGATAATAAGAAGAACTATTTTGATCGCAAATTACATGAAGGTGAAGAAGAAAAACCAAAGCTATCCTTAAGCATTCGAAGAGATCAAGTATTTTTGGATACATACAGATCGTTATTTTTCAGATCTAAAGATGAATTCAGAAACTCAAAACTAGAGGTTACATTTAAGGGAGAAGCAGGTGTGGATGCCGGAGGTGTCACACGAGAATGGTATCAAGTATTATCTAGGCAAATGTTCAATCCAGATTATGCTCTTTTTATCCCTGTTGCTTCAGACGAAACCACGTTTCATCCAAATAGGACTTCTTACGTAAACCCTGAGCATCTTTTGTTTTTCAAATTCATAGGTAAGATCATTGGAAAAGCTATATATGATGGCTGTTTTTTGGATTGTCATTTCAGCAGAGCTGTTTATAAGGGTTTGCTCGAAAAACCTGTTTCATTGAAAGATATGGAAACGTTAGATCTTGAATATTTTAAGTCTCTCTTATGGATACTCGAAAATGATGTAACAGATGTTATTACTGAAGATTTCTCAGTAGAAACTGATGACTATGGTGAGCACAAAATAATTGATTTAATTCCTAATGGAAGAAATATTTCAGTAACTGAAGAGAATAAATACGAATTTGTACGCTTGGTTGTGGAATATAGGTTGCAAACCTCAGTAGCAGAACAAATGGACAATTTCTTGCAAGGTTTTTATGAGATTATTCCAAAAGACTTGGTCTCTATATTCAATGAACAAGAATTAGAATTGTTGATATCAGGCTTGCCTGATATTAATGTTCAAGATTGGCAGAACAATACCACATATAACAATTACTCACCATCATCGGAGCAAATACAATGGTTTTGGAGAGCGGTTAAATCTTTTGATAATGAAGAACGCGCTAAATTATTACAGTTTGCAACGGGAACATCTAAAGTCCCTTTGAATGGATTTAAAGAACTTAGTGGGGCAAATGGTACATCGAAATTTAGTATTCATCGTGATTACGGTTCTAAAGAAAGGCTTCCATCTTCTCATACATGTTTTAATCAGATCGATTTACCCGCATATGATTCCTATGAGACGTTAAGAGGCTCCTTATTACTAGCGATATCCGAAGGTTATCAAGGATTCGGTTTAGCCTAAAAAGTGCACCTTTTGTTAATCTAATAGGTATAAATTTAGTAAAATATAAAACGATTTTAAGTAGATTTTCTAACTCTAATTATTTCAATCTATCCGCAATCAACTCTAAATCTTCGGAGGATTTTAAATGTTTGACCAATTCATAATTGACTTCATTCGCCGCAATTGATTCATCTGTAAGCAAGTTACAATGCGAGAACATATCTTCGGGCTTAATAGTAATCCTTTGCTTCTTCTTGAATACATACTTCGTGACTGCTAAAGCACAGATCTTATCTGAATGAGGAAGGACGAATTTTGAAAGAACGAACACCCATTTTTCATCCCAAGCAAATATTCTACTAATTATGTTGTATCTTTGGAACACCTTCAACTCTTTTTTAAAAGAGCATGTGATAGAAGCAACAGGGACGTATGGCATATTCTGCAATGACTTGGTTTTAAATTCTCCACCGACATTGTCGTATGAATCAAGGAAAGCTTTTTGAAGTACCTTTGTTACAACATCTGTTCTTGCTAAATCAAGATCAATTAGATATGTAGAATTGGACTTATGTAAATACATATCGATTTCTAACGGAGAAACATATGTTTTGAAGGTCGTTGAAGTGAACAAAGCAAGTTTATCATTTTCCGAAGATATGTTGAATGTATTTTTCCTACCATTCTTGGTGTATTTTCCTCTCTGTATCAATAAATTGTAGCCAATACGTAAGTAAAATTGAATTAGATACGAGAACGGAACATTTTTAATACTTAAAATGATAAATGCCCCAACAATAAGCTTTCTAAAATTCATGTTAATGATGAAGCGAACTAAAAGCTCGTTTTTTGTCTCCGGCCTAAGCTGTAGATAATGTACTCTGCGAATTTAAATACTAAAAACATATTCATAAGATTTCATGTGGTGCTCAAAGAGCCTATAAAGAAATATATGCATAAAATATTACATGAGAACTAAACTATAATGTAATGTGACAATCATTCTTTTCTATGTGGTTAGTTAACCAATCATCGACGTTTTTAAAAGTTCTGTGACACATCTTACAAGTTCCACTAACCTTATTCCTTTGGTCTTTTTTAGTCCCTTGAGGATATTGAAAATGTATTGCTCGTAAGTGATTTTTAAAAGTATCGCAACGACTGAAAATACCAGTCGAGTGTCCACAAAAGTCACCCTTTTCATGATTCTTGTATGGGCACTTAAATTGTCCTTTATCAGATCCAGTTTCTTTCCAGTGACATTTAACATGACGGAAAAGATCGTTTGGACGTGCAAAACCTCTTCCACAATATTCACAAACGTGTGGTCTTGATGTTGGTTTAAGATGAGTGGACTTATGTGTGGCCAAGTTAGAGAAAAAGAGATGACATTCTGGACATTGCTTTTTCTTTCTAGGCTTCCAAACTTTTCCCTTTTTTATCTTCTCATCCATAGCACCCGCAATAGAATTATTTGCTAGCTCATTCTCAGAGGATGAACCAGAGTTCTCGGGGTTTTCGATAGGAGAGTCCGCCTCCCTTTTAACATTTGGGCTAGGTGTAAACTCTTCACTGAAGCTGGAAAGCTTCTCTGATGCCACGGAGTCTGTTCTGAAATCTTTAAATGTCAGGTTCGGACACAAGTTCTCATGCTCATAGTGATTTATTTGTTTGTTAATGCGCGCATATCCCCCATCGTCTCCGACAGAGAATTCGGTGGTAGGAATCAGCCCTAAATACCCCTTAGATATTGGAAGCAATGGTGGTGGTTTTGAGTTTCTAACCTCATGAAGTGCAAAATTTAATGGTGGTAATGTCTGATTATTCTTCAGACCATGCATGTCCAAGGTATGGATCGGCGGTAAACGATAACTGCTTCCGTCCATCCTTGGAAGAAGGAAAGAAGGCAACCCCATCTTAAAACAGTGTAGTATTTAATGCTTCTTGATGTACTTGATTCAAGTAATTGAAAATTTATCTGATGACTTTTCTTTTACCCGTATATGCAATTGACTTTAGCTGAAGAATCCTAAAATGTAGCTTGAAGCTTGGATTTTATATCTAGCAAGTATCCTTTTGATCTGAGTTTAAAGTAGTTGCAATATCGTCTGAAAAGACCGTATACCTTAATACTTTGTCTTTATGTTTTTCCACTTATATTTAATTAAAGTACGAGTTGACAATGCTAAGATATCACAGAATCATTTTTTATATATAATTGCAACCAAACGTCGGCTTGAATGGAATACGGCTGATTAAGCCACCCTCACAAACAGGATAATGTGCCACCCTCTCGAAGCAGTAGTTTGACAAATGTTTTAGAAGCAGCGGAAAGTGCGGTAAAGCGAGGGCTGGGTGAAGCGTTAAGTATAAGCCATTTAACCCCTGATATCGAGAATCAACACAGTTATGACGTAAAGTATACATATTGTAAATTGCCAATAATAGTTTTTTAGTAAAATTTAATATGTCTTATGACAGCTAATACCAAGACGAAGGCTAATGTAAGCTTTTTTGTCTTACTACATCATTCATACTAGTCGAATAAATAATTCTGATATATATTTTACATTAGCGCAGAAAAATTCATCAAGGATTTTTGTACATTATAGTAAACACGATAGGAGTTGAATTATCCTGAACATGATATCACGTCAAATTCTACGCATTAGTGCGGTTTGGACGGAAAAAAAAAATTCAGCCGTATTATTTTTTCAGAGTATATTGTCTTCTAAAATTGACATTAGCAAATTAAATTGTTGATGAGCTCATACAAATAGGCAGTTTAGAAAAAGCGTCATTAGAAATTTACTGTAAAGATGTGCAACTTCTACACCCGAGAGTTGCGATTTATTTGAATTAGTAATCGTAGTGTAAATTGAGGTTTTGTGCTTTTTCGGAGACAACATTAATTATTAAAGCCGAGTTTTACGTTGTGATCAGGCTTCTAAACATTTGAGTCTTTTCTATCAGGAATAGGGGTGTCGGCATAAATCGAATTTAAGCTGACAGTGCCGACTTCCGAGAAGTAGCCTTCGCCGCGCACCAGTTTATTAAGATAAAGTTGTACATACAGTGCAAGGCTCAGGCAGGGAAGAAATTTTCCTTCATGGAGTAAAATTTGCTTTGACTATTTTGTAGATAAAGGTCAAATAGGATTAATCTACGTAATGCCGATCTTAATCTAAATAAGTAGCTACATACATATTTTCTCACTTATTATTGACAGCTAGCACCTAGATCGAAACAATAGAAATGCGACATATGTTAGGAAATCGGCAGTTTTTCTATTCCGTTACGCCTTACGGGATTTTGCTTTGGTAGTGTTAGACTTGAAGGAACTTGATTTTGCTGATGATTCTTCATTATGGATCTTCTTAGCAGCCTTTCCAGAATTCTTGTACACTTTTATGTAAAAGGAGATAAATAATATCAAGTAACTCGTTATGATCAAGTAACCGTATGCGGCAGCAAGTTCCGTACCATGGCATGAACCCATATGAGGCAACCATGGGAAATATGTGTCGGCGTAGTGGGTATAGGTAGCGAAGTAGATAAATACCAAGTCGATCAAGAATTGGACTATCTGAAACCTTGTGACCCACTCTTTCCACCATACCCTAATCCCCCTAGCACTTAAGAAGTAATACCAGTACATAACAACATGCACAGCCAAATTCAAAATGATTGGAACCCACTCAACAGTGGTATAACCAACAAGTTGGGTGAAACACAAAAGTGCTGTGGCACCATGATGATAAGTGTGCAAGAAGAGTAACTTCTTTTTCTTTAACACCAAGAAAACGGTATCAATCAATTCCAAATACTTGGTTAAATAATTAAGGTAGTATAAGGTCACCAATCTTGGAGTGTACGCGTCAGCACTGCAAACAGAGTAAAAAATACCATTATGGTATAAAATCGGAAATATCTGTTCAAATATTAACAAGAATAATAACCCCGAGATCAATGTCAACATTAAATTATGCAACTGAAACAAAAAGTTAAGCTTCAAGGCAGGCCACTCGAATTTGGATGACAAGCTTCTACCGCCAAAGACTACAATATAATATACGATAATCACACCAATAGCCTGGTAGCCGTTTGCTAAAAAAGTTTCATTATTCTTAAACTCGAACTCATTTGCGGAATAACCAACTACTTTCTGGAACACAGCATCAAAAATTTCCCATAAATGCAACCCGAAAGGATGCTCAATACTTGGAGTACTGATTTTAATAATAGAACAGGACATTAGCCTCCGTGAAAAATTATCAAGACTGACGACTAAACAAGTTGTTATACCTTGCTGGAAATATTCTCTGGTAAACTAAAAAAATTCATGCCCACCATTAATATTCGTACTGCATACAGTTCTCCGCTTATAAGAAACTTTGAGGTGCGGTGTTGTTGTTTACACATGAAAAAATAGAGATGTTTCTTGGAAGTAACGCAAAAAAGTTACTAGAATTGAAATGGTACATGTATTAAATAGACTATTTAGATTTTTTTTTGCTTTAAGTTGAGGAAATCAATAGAAATTATAATATCATATCCATTTTCCTCGCATGCAAATAATGCTTCATGTTCATTAGAATGAAGAAATCTTATGTTTTCATATACCAAAGCTCTAATTAACATCGTAGACTCAACATCTCTTATTTCGATAAATCCAGGTTCAAAAGCTAGAAGGTATGGATAAAAAAGAGCGATTTTCTGGGGATTTCCTTCCCAATAAATATTCCAGTCGTGCTTAATTCTCCATCCGTTTCCATTAATAAAGAATGAAAATTCCGAATAACTCAATAAAATTTTCTTTTCTAGTCTATGTATAGACAATGGTGTAACAGTTTCCTTTTGTGTGGCAAAATCTAAAGACGGGTCAGCTTCATCTAATATTGGTTCTTTCTTTCCCTTTTCTAGTGATACAATTTCAAAGCCTTTGCCACATCCGATACACAAATGCGTTTTCAAGAAAGATATTGAAATAGGAGTGGATGAAAAATTCACTTCTTTTATTTCATACTTTTTATTTTTATTCCTTGATTTGGAATCAAAAGGGTTAGAGGGTTCAAAAACGCATATACTGTTGGAGCCGAGCTTAACAGCACAAACTAAAAGCTTACCTTCACAGACTCCTGTCTTGAAAGAAGCTACATGCGACAATATTTGCTTACCAGATCTTGTGTTCTTAACATGGTCTAAAGAGTCAGTGCAAGATAGATCAAACTCATACAAAATTTTGTCAGAAAGAACTAATAACTTTGAATACTCCACCAATACTTCCATTTGAGTTACATAGTCCTTGCCAATAACTAAAGTGGGATCGGAGCATATCCGCTCATTTGAGGTGGAATTGATGATTCTAACAGTAGATAACCAGACACCTGAATCTGATCCATATAGCAACTTCTTTCCTCCATAACAAGGAACTGCGCAATTTATTTTATGGTTTCCATGAAATTTCCTGGTTTCAAACTTTGATAGGGAGAAAATATCATGCTGCTGAACCATTTTTTTCTGTTGCTGATGTATTTGCTGGAGGATCTGCCTTTGATTAGTTGAATCTTCCGCAAAAAGTGTCGCGTGAACCTGTGAATTACCAAGACCAAGAATATTAACCGGCAATTTAACTGCTGCAGTTCCACTTCCTGATGGTGCGTTGTTTCTTATCAGTATATCAGATATTAAAGAACCATTAACTCTGTGATTCATTATAGTTCTGACAGTAGGGATGTCGTATCCACTGTTCACGAAAAGTAATGGTAAGTATATTGGACGTTCGAAAACTTTATGCTGCTCTCTTTTATTTTGAATTTTGTGCTTAACTAAAAGCAAGGCATGTTCAAATAGATATACATCAATTTTCTCGTTATCACGCTTCCGATTCAATGTAGTTTGATAAATAATACGATGATTATAGGATAGCTTGAAGTGATTTTTATCCTCAAGAACGTTTTTCCCTAACAATCTGTGAAGAATCATCACCTTGTGCCTGTCTGTGCTCTCACCTGTCTGTATATTAATTTTTGTTAATAATTTCCCAATCTCCTCCTTAGTCTCTAACAAGTTTTTATAATCTGGTGATTCTGGCGCTGTATTTTTTAATATACCATTTAAAAGTAATTGATACCTTGCGGGTCTTTGCACACCTTTCATCAAAAACGATGCTAAATCTTGTTTCCTTGATTCAGGCTTTTTCTCAACGGCATCTAAAAATCTAGAATATTTGAAATTAACTTGCTGTTGTCTTTCATGTTCAAAACTTGCGAAAACCTTGTTACCGGAATATTTTACGAATGGCTCAAAGCTACCCACAAACTCGAGAAACACGTCACCAATACCTTCGATCACTGGTTTTTGTTGCTGTTGTCTCATAGTCAATGCTTCACTAAAATTTCTGGCTAATCTTAACAAGTCATTAACCCCACCAAAAACCGTTCTTATAAATGCCTCTCTTTCTCTTTCTGGGATAATGTTGTTCATTGGATTACGCAATGGCAAAATATAAAAATCTGTCATAAATTCAAGATCTTTGACATAGTCCCTTTCTGTATAAATAAATTCATAAATTAATTCTTGTCTCATTTTTGCTTTTTTATCAAGCTTATCAAGTATAGTTTGAGGAACAGTTTCGTGCCATAAAGTCTTAGTTTTCTCGTTGTCAATAAGGGATAATTTAGATACCGCCGATCTTAATACACCTTGAGGCTTCAAATTCAATCTTGCTTGCTGTTCTAGTCTCCTAGGGCAAGCTATACTATAGCATAAACTTTTTCGAGTACAAGTTGGCGAATAACAGTCAGTCAAAATAGTAAAAACACCATTTACACCATTAGTCTCTTTTTCCTCCTTCGTGGTTGGCACACTAGAATTAGTTGTATTTGAGTTTCCACCCATTTCTACAAAAGAGCCATGTTTCGAACTACTTGCCAATGTGCCCTCATCTTGATAAAAGTCGGTGCTTAAAAATAGATGATTGAATGCATATACTTCGTGCGTGGAATCTCTCAATCGGTGATTATATGTAATATCATGGAAAAATTTTTGGGCGTCTAATGATCTTCCAAGAAGCAATGCTAAATTTCTATCATTTGTTCTTACAAGTGAGCAAATCAAATCGACCGCATCTTTTCCTGTAAACGTATCATGATATTCTAAACCATCCTTTGTATTAATCGTTAATATCATCGAATCTTTGAAAGAATTTGCAACCCTCGAAAGTAGAGCTGGGTACACTCTTGGACGTTTGTGCATTGAACTAACTGTCCTTTGAGATGTTATTGTTGCAGAAGATGGATTCCTATCTAATTTGTTTCCTTGCAACGAAGTAGTAGAATTAACCTTTTTGGAAGACAAGGAAGTCAATTTACTTAGTGAACTGAAAGACCTTGACTTAGAAGATAAAGAGAAGGTGTGGACTAAAGAAGTAGAAGAATTTGATCCACTCGAATTCGGTCTACCATTATTACCTGAGGTGTAGCCGTTAGATTGTTGCTGTGGTGAAGAAATGTGAAGAGATTGTGCCTGTTGAATAGGTTGCATTCGAGTCAAATTAGCGTTAGAATTATAACCCTGAGAATGGTGCGGAGCATAAGGATGCTTACTGGCACTGCTCAACGACTTGGCTCTATTGTCCTGACCCTTATTATCATATATCCTATGGCTCGCACTCGGTGGTAACTGAGAACTAGCAGTTGGTGTTGTTGGGGTCGAAGGAGAGGAAACTATTCTTCTAGCTTGCATAGGTACATCACTTCTCAAAGGCGAGAGAACTGGAGGTGGTTTCCTACGTAACATATGATGCTCATTTGGACCACTCTGCATTCCTAACTCATATGTAGGATATGGGGGAAGCTTAGAAGTTGAAAGAGAAGGTGCCTTCCCTCCTGCCTCTTTACTTCCCATAGAATTTTTGTAGATATCATTATTCAAACGAAAATTACCCTCAGGATAAGGAGGTGTTGGCTTATAATCCTCATGAATAGTACTGTTAACACTAGCGTCGCTGCTGTTTCTTGATTTATTAGTTTGTCCTGCGAAATTATTATGGACGGCAGCGTGTGAGGTCTGCGGATGCTTCACGCCAAAACTGTTGTTCACCGTGCTAACTATATTGCTTACTTCTTCATTTTTGGCTTCGTAGTAAAGTTTTGGAATTAGATGATCAGGAAGATTCACAGATCGGTTCAGATCTGTCCTTTTATATGTGCTTCTAGGATGATGATCGGACATTAGTTATGCTAAATTAAATTCAATTGTAAAAATGAAAGTTAGGTATGATTATTAATTTCTTTGCCTATAATTGAGCACCTTCCACTTTCGAGTGCCTATCAACTTCAAGCGAGGTCTCAAAAAGCAAACTTAAAAAAATGTTAATTATCTGTTCAATTTAGTCACACAGATCAAACTCTGCAAAACCTTGCAAAAGTAGAATCAATTTGCTATTTTGCTCTCTTCTTCTCTTGTTTTAAATCAAGACTAAAAGTCAGACAAGATAACGTAGCTTCCTATACCACTTTATTCCTTTCCGATTTTCTATACGGAATACCTAACCTCTAGTTCCTTATAGTTGCACTATGCACACTTTTAACCTTTATTTACTTCAATCCCTTCAAGAACTAAAACGTTATCGGACTCAAGCTTAATTAAATTTGTATATATGCTACACTGTGCTGACTTAAAATTGGCTTTCGATTTAGAAGTCCGTTTTGTGTAATTAAACAATAAGGCATGTAGATATTCCGACCATACCGGTATTTCTGGATTGTGTCGAAATGGCGCTCAGCTGTTTTAGTGCACTTATATACTTTTATCTCTGGATCATGGCGTCAAATGTAACATAAGTAGATATGGAATAGTTATTCAGCCTTTACAATTTTCTTTCAAAAATAACATAATGTAGGGCTCGATCATAATCATGAATAGGCATATGTACAAGGTAATTACGCTTTTGTCGCACAATGTTAGAAATGAAATCGTACCTTGTTATCTATATTCTGAATAACGAGTGAAGATTTTGGTGCTTAATAAATTTTTGCGGTTTTTTGTATGTATCTTTCTCAGCTGAGCGTAGGTAATAAAGCTGAAGTTCTAGATCTATACATTTAAAGATTTTACTCCCAGCCTTTTTTAAGCCTACATGAATATGTATTTTAGCACCCCTCGAAATTCAATTTCTGAGAATAGAGCGCAATGGTTTTGTGACACTATAATTTACACTGTCTCAACCTAATGATTGATGATTAGCATGGGATATCAAAAAGCATACAATAATGCCAGCCTACCATTCAATTTTTTTAAGTGAGAATTCTGGAGATACCAGAATTGTTGGAAATACGGCTATATTACCCATCCACACAAAGTATTCAGGACCATCGTACCCTGCTCAAGAGGAGTATGACATTGTTGAAGAAACCTTGGATTTATTTAGGGCCAATTCGTTTTTCAGGAATTTTGAAATAAAAGGCCCTGCTGATAGATTACTCATATATGGTATACTTTTCATAAGTGACTGTCTTTCCGCGTTGAACAAAGGTACTTCATATCGTGAGGCAACTAGAGCACTAAACAATTTGGCTCTAGATAGTTTTGCATTACCAGGAGATATTGGATTTCCTATGAACTCAATGTATCAGGCTCCAGGTAACAAAAATGAAGCTGATTTGTTAAGGGCGTACTTACAACAATTCAGACAGGAACTAGCTGATCGTCTACTTAAGAGAATATATGCTGAGAGCCCGGAATCTCCCAGCAAATACTGGATTTCTTTTACTAAAAGGAGATTCATGAATAAACGTTTATAGTTAGGTACTCAATTTAAGTTTGGTTTTCTATAAAAAGAAATGGAATCCAATGATGAACTCGTGCCCTGTATTCGATATAGAGGTCTCCAAAAATCTTGTGCACAAGATACCACTCTTCAAATTGGATTCTTTGCTTAAAGAAGATGTTCAAGACAACTATGCAACCAATTAAGCATACAAAGTTTTCTAAGTATACTTGTAGTCCGATGGAAAACATCCAAAATCCTAAATAGCTAGGATGACGTATATACGCATATATGCCTGTGGTAATCAATTTTTGCTTTCTATTTCGAGTTTCAATGATATGAGAAAAGGAATCACCGCAATTCCACATGGCTAACCTTCTTAGTAGTAAACCTGTCAAACTAAGGCATAATCCAAATATTTTTGTTCGTTTACAATAGATAAACCTATGTATAGCTTTGAAAAAATTATAAGGTATATCCCATCTATGAAGCTGTAGTGACCATTCTATCATTGTCAAAAGTTGAAAGTATATAAATTCCCTGTTTCCCACATTACCCCACAAAAGGAACAGGTTTTCGGTTAAGGAGTTCGTTTGAAACCGAGCAGTAGAATCAAATTCAAGAAAATAGTAGACACTCAAAATAATTAAGTGAACTAATATACCATCCCACTTTTCATTTATGCAAAACCAAAGAACTGTCAGTATACCTACTACCGCCCCTAACGTAAGTGCAGTAATAAATATTCGAATTACATTGTTCTTTTTCGGGTCGTAGGTCATTAGGTGCTACCTGTCACTAGATTTGAGAATTGTCGACGACGAGAATCTAACCATATCATTAGAAAATAATGATTGCGGCAAATGAAGCTCAAAATGATTGTTTTCACTCATATGATCCCAAGAAGGTTAACCTCTCCGTGGTAGTTATCAAGTCTATTATCTTGGGTTTTGTCTTACTGTCTGCTTGTACAATCATCTGTTTAAATCAGCTGTTGAATTTGAATCGCAAAATATTGAAAGTATGCTTTTTCTTAGTAGCTGTTCTGGTTTTCCATATAATGGAGTTCCTTAGCACTGCCTTCTGGAATCCCACTCAATTAGATGATGATTCTTTTATACTTAATGATCCGGAAATTCATCTTGTTTATTTATTTTCACTCGGTGAATTCTTTTGTTTTGACTTCCTATATAAGTACTTTGCCATAGATATTCGATATGTTGCATTGTTCTTGATATTTGCGGGACAATTTATAAGAACATTGTCGATGTATACTGCCCTGTCTTCATTTAATCATTACATTCAAAAAGTTAAACAGGAAAAGCATCAATTGGTCACTTGGGGTATTTACAAGTATCTCAGACATCCAAGTTATTTTGGTTATTTTTGGTGGTTCGTTGGCCTACAGCTATGGTTCGGTAATTCTATAATTTTGATATTAGGCTTTTACAAATTGTCTACCTTTTTCGGAGCAAGAATAGAGTACGAAGAGTCCCTCCTCATTAAATTTTATGGCGATGACTATTTAATATATAGGCAAAATACATTCATAGGATTTCTATTGTTGTAACTACAAATAAATATAACTATAACTTAGAATAGAGCTTAATAGCAAAAGAAAGGGAATAAAGCGAATTCATTTATGGCTTGGGCATATAGTTGTTGGTGTTACGGAACATCTTGACACCATTGTCACCATCAACAAATTGACAGGATCTGGCCGTATCCCATAAAGATGACCACATACTCTTGTCAGTATGAGCATAGTGTTCACCCATTACTTTTTTAATAGCCTCAGTGGCTTCCCTTGCGTTGTAGAAAGGAATTCTAGAGCAGTAGTGATGCAAAACATGTGTCTCTATAATATCATGGAAAATGTATCTACCCACAAATCCAAATTCTCTATCGATAGTGGCAGCAGCGCCTCTTGCGAAAGTCCATTGTTCAGCTTCATAGTGTGGTAACAGAGGATCGCTGTGTTGCAAAAAGGTAATGAAAACTAACCAGTGATTAGTGAAAAGATAAGGAAGGAACCAGTTTACCAAGAGGTTAAATCCACCGAACTTTTGGTACCATACGTACAATATAGTGGCTTGAATAAAAAGACCAATATCGGATAACACAATATACCAGTAATCTTTCTTTTCAAAAATCATAGACTTAGGATTAAAGTGACAAACCTCCCAGTTCGACTTTCCGGGGTAAGGTTGACCTGTGACGTTGGTAGTCAAGTAAGTGAGCCATCCGCCAACCTGCTGCAAGATTAGTTCATACAAGGTAACTAGAGGTGCATCACCTGCAATTTCTTCCAACTTCGAAGCACCTCTTCTTTCTAAATATTTTTCCTTCGTATCTGGAACAAAAACCATATCTCTGGTGAGATGACCGGTAGCCTTGTGGTGCTTAGAATGAGAGTATTTCCAGGAGAAGTATGGAACCATTAAATAACTGTGCAAAATCCATCCAACAGTGTCGTTAAGCAATCCGGATTCACTGAATGCTTGGTGGCCACACTCATGCGCCATAACCCAAATACCCGTTCCAAACAAGCCCTGGACATAAACATAAGCAGCCCAAGCAACAAATCTGTAGGCTGAGCTTGGTAAAAGGCTGATATAATTGTTAGCAATATATCCAAAGAATACCATACATGCTACATCACGAAACACGTAAGAAAGGGACTCGAATGCTCTTCTTTCGTAGCAGTGTGTGGGAATAGCAGACAAGATATCCTTAATGGTGTAATCAGGAACCTTGAATTCGTTACCATACCCATCTATGGCACTCAAGTTACCTGCCTCGGTACTCAAAGTAGCAATATTGCCACTCCTTTGGACCTTAGCTTGGCCGTTAGTAAATCCACTAGTACTAGCATGTGCTTCGCTTTGTGACATAGTTGTGAATTCAACTCTAAATTATATTAGTTCTTTAATAAATAAAAGTACAACTTATTGTAAGTTTATTTTCTACTATATAGCAAATATCACTAAGTAGTGGGTATAAACTTGTAGATTGATAAAAATCTAATCACTTAAAGCATTGTGGGTTCAAAAAATTTTAGATGCGACTCGTTTAAGATCACGTGCATAGATCCAAAGTGGTTCAAGATAAAGAACATATCTAGATCCTGTATATAAAAGATACCAAATTAGGCATTTGAGTCTGGGTTTTCCCTATTTCTGGGCATCCTATATAGCTATAATGAAGTAGATACCACCACTATATAGTATTAAAGGTTAAACCATGTAAGAGCTGCGTGATATTTACTTTTAAATGTTGATAATTCCATTATTGAAATACAGGCGTGACATGTATTTTCTTCTACAGTTGCATTCTCTAGCTCAATCGATTAGGTATTTCTTTTTTTTTTATTTATGCATAAAAATCTAAAAAAACTGTTTACCCAACAAAAGCTGCAAAAATATTTTAAATTATCTTATGGAAAATCAAATTATTCAAGAACCTAGTAGGATTCATTCATAATGAGAATACATAAGCCATATCTCACTAAGTAAATAGATAGTTGATTTATCTTTAGTCTTTCCAGTTAATGTACCGGGTAATATAGGAACACCTTCAAATATTTGGAGTGAATACCCGGATCATAGCTCGCACATTTGTTTATTCAGTAAAACACAATAACTAATATGCAAGAACAGGAAGATTGTAAGTGCAGTTTATCTTATAAAATCAGAACATAGGCTAGCACATGTTTTTGTGCTATGTTATACGCTTCCGTATCGGCGTCGTGTACTAAACATATCTGTGGGGAAGATCGTGTGTTACCGGTTGAAAAAACTCAATAGATAGAACTATAGATATCTGTACTTCGCCAAGTTAAGCATTTTTAGATATTGAAAATGACTGCTCAAGCTTCTCTGTCACAAAGGAATTCAATTGAAAAGAAACCTATCAATTTCAGTAACATTTTGCTCGGTGCAGGGTTAAATCTCGCTGAAGTAAGTACTTTAGGTCAGCCACTTGAGGTTGTAAAGACCACAATGGCAGCTAATAGGAGCTTGAGCATGTATCAAGCCATCAAAGTCGTGTGGTCTAGGGGTGGAATCTTGGGATTCTACCAAGGTTTGATTCCTTGGGCCTGGATAGAAGCCTCCACTAAGGGGGCTGTTCTCTTATTCGTATCTGCAGAGTCAGAATACAGATTCAAGGTTCTTGGTCTTAATAATTTTGTTTCTGGAATGGCTGGTGGTATTTCAGGTGGTTTAGCTCAAGCTTACTTGACCATGGGTTTCTGTACCTGTATGAAGACGGTCGAAATTACAAGAGCAAAGCAAGCTTCCGTTGGTGTTGCCCAGCAAACTTCGTTACAAGTTTTCAAAGAGATATACAAAAAGGAAGGAATTAAGGGAATCAACAAGGGAGTTAATGCTGTTGCCATTAGGCAAATGACGAACTGGGGATCCAGGTTTGGATTCTCCAGATTGGCTGAAGAATCAATCAAAAATTTTACTGGAAAAGGTGAAAATGAGAAATTAAATGCAGTGGAGAAGATTGCTGCGTCTGTAATAGGTGGTGGTTTATCGGCTTGGAACCAACCTATTGAGGTTATAAGGGTTGAAATGCAATCTAAAACAAATGATCCAAACAGACCAAAGAACTTGGGTGTTGCTTCTACGGCATCTTACATCTATAAGAATAATGGCTTGAAGGGCTTGTTCAGAGGTGTAACTCCGAGAATAGGTCTTGGTGTCTGGCAAACCGTATTCATGGTGGCTTTTGGAGATATGATCAAGAAAATGTTGAACACAGATGGTGGTCATTAATTTTTTATTGAAGTTTATCATTATTATAGAGTATATACTTGAGATTACTTTTGTCCCCATTTTTCATAGGAGTATAGACCCACCATAGTTAATATAAATCCATAGGTTTGATTCGAAGTTATTTGTTTCCTCTCTATAAATAGAGACACGGCTATGATCACCACACGCTTTAATAAATTGGCAATAGAATAATTTACAGATGAAATTTTCCCTAAAATTTGGAATGCCACTAAAGATTGTAAAAAATGGGATAAACCATTGACAGTTAAAAGTACCATGACATAAGGTGATATTTGAAATAAGGAAAATGAATCATTTTGAAATTCCAGGTATATGTAAATAGGCAAAGTAAAACAAAACCCAATAACTGAACAGAAGAATAGAATTGTTAGTTTATCAAACTTTTTCGCACGTTTATCATTAGATAAAGGGAGTCTATTTGTTTTATCTTCAACAGATAGGATCCTCTTTGAAGAAATATTTTGAGTAACAAATATCAACATTGACAAAAAGGCATATACTAAACCTCTAGTGTAATAAGGAAAATCTTCCTGTGTACTTTTAGGATTGTAGCAGCTAAGCATTATACCCCCTATTAGCGGAAATAGCGTAAAGTAAGTAGTAAATTTATATTTGCTGCGCAAAAACAACCTATTGAAAAGCACAATGAACAATGGTGCTAGCGCTTTAACAGTGTGAACAATAGACACTGGAATTAAACTTGTCGCCTTATGTGATGAAATATGCCCAGTAAACTGAAATATGCCCATCCACAAAGTTGCTGATAAAGCGTCCTTTGTGGGATACATGAACTCCCTTACAGAATGAAGTTTTTCCAAGTTTGGAATGAATCCCACAGGAAAGATTTTGAATATCATTTCATGCATAGTTGGAGATTTGTGTAAGTGCTTTATAATGCTTAAAATTAGAATACAGTAAGAAAAGTTGAATGTAAACTGAAATTGGGTCAAAGTAATGGGATATTTGAAATTTTCTAAGATGAACTTAGTGGTATTGCTCGATATCATTGATACTAAGTACCAACAGGTACACAAAACAGTTATTTGAAGATCAACATGTAATAAATACCTCTCATACCATCTATGCTGCAGCTGAGATAGCTGTGAATCAAAGTATCCCTGTTGTTCATTTCGAGGTGTACTTACAGAAAATGCAGCCGTACCAAAGCGACTAGGCTCCTTAATCTCCAAACTTGTCCTATTGAGATTTGACAAATTTGTATCCGAATAGTTAACATTGAATTGCGATGTTATAGGAGATGTCTTCTGAGATTCGATAGACAAAATTCTTGGAGGTGCCGCTGAGTACAACATTGTCAGCCCAAAATATATGTAGCGAACGTTAAGCTTCTAACAATACAATGTTGAATACTAATGTTTTTTTTTTTCTATAATTATTTCTGTTTAATTTATACGTACAGGAGGCTTCCCTAACGTTTTTATGTACTTCAAATTAAACCAACTCCAATCTTAGTGATATTTCTATCTTGTATGGCTCCGGACAAAAGAAACGAAGTTAAAAATAAACGACATTTTCAAGTTATGGCAAGACATTGGAATTTGTGTAACTTAGTGTGTTTATCAACACAATAATATGGAGGATATGCAGTGGTGATAATTCATTAGATTCTATACCGAGTCTGTCATACTATACGAATCAGTGAAGGCTGCTACATTTTACAGTGGAGAGACTACATTAAGGTTTAAAAAGAGGAATCAAGCACATTGAGGACTTAAATCGTTTAGCAAGTAATTTTTCGCTACTAATATGGGTAGTTTATTCCTTTACATAGGGAACCGTGTCCTACTTGGATTAGCAAAAAGAGCAGTGTCAAATGATATGGACTCAAACGAACCTGACTCATCACTGCCTGATGAAGAGGATTCAAATCCAGTGACAGAAGAAATATTTTCTTCGTGGGCACTTTTTATATTGCTCTTTTTGTTGTGTGCAGCATTATGGTCTTCTTACTTTCTCCAGCAGAGGAGAATTAGAGTTGTTCACGAGACGGTCCTTTCAATCTTCTATGGTATGATAGTAGGTCTCATTATTAGAGTTTCGCCAGGCCATTACATTCAAGACGCAGTCAAATTTAATTCGGGATATTTTTTCAACATATTATTGCCTCCTATTATTTTAAATTCTGGCTACGAGCTACATCAACAAAATTTCTTTCGAAATTTTGGTGCTATATTAACATTTGCAATACCTGGAACTTTCATATCAGCGCTCGTGGTGGGCATAATACTTTACATTTGGACTCTCCTTGGTTTAGATAGCGTCAAGTTAGAATTTGTTGATGCTTTAGCTGTTGGAGCTACTTTGTCAGCTACAGACCCAGTTACCATATTGTCTATCTTCAACGCGTACAAGGTGGATCCAAAGTTATATACAATCATTTTCGGGGAATCATTACTCAATGATGCGATATCAATTGTCATGTTCGACACTTGCCTGAAGTTTCATGGAAAACCGGTTAAGCTATCTAGCTTTTTTGAAGGTGTTAGTATGTTTTTAATGACTTTCACAATTTCAACAATAATAGGCATCGCTATAGGCATCTTGGTCGCATTAATTTTAAAGCATTCACATATTAGAAGATATCCTCAAATTGAAACCTGCTTAGTTTTGTTATTTGCTTACGAGTCATATTTTGTGTCCAACGGGACTCATATGTCAGGAATCGTATCCTTGCTTTTCTGCGGAATTACGTTGAAACATTATGCGTACTATAATATGTCTAGGAGAACCCAAATTGCAACGAAATATAATTTGCAGTTGCTAGCCCAGCTTTCTGAGAATTTTATTTTTATTTACTTGGGTCTCTCTCTCTTCACTGAAGTAGAATTAGTTTTCAAGCCTATGTTGATCATCGTAACATTTGTGCTGATCTGTATCGCGAGGTGGCTGGCAGTGTTCCCATTATCCAGGTTTTTAAATTTTATGAGCAGAACCAGATATGAGAGGTTTTCAAACAGAGCTTATAATTCCGCCACTCCTGAGGGCATGCCTCCACCGGATGAAATTAGCCATTCGTACCAAATGATGATGTTTTGGGCAGGTTTGCGGGGAGCAGTAGGTGTTGCGTTAGCTATGGGAATACAAGGTGATGCCAAATGGACATTATTGGCCACTGTTTTAGTAGTAGTTGTATTGACTGTTATATTCTTTGGTGGGACGACTGCTTCAATGTTAGAGATTCTAGGTATAAAAATCGGATGCATTGATGAAGAAGATGTATCAGATGATGAATTTGACATTGAAGCTTCAAGATTTCCTTACATGGCTGCAAGCAAGCTCCAAAACAATTCAGCGAATATCGTACCTTCTCGCAGAAGTACCAATCAATTACAGTCATCCCCGAGCGGGTCTAATATGGCGCCATTTAGGATTTACAAGGATGACTCCCGGATGAGAGATCCATTTAGCAACTTATCAGCTCGCCAAACTTCTCAAACTTCAATAGTTTCTGCTT
The DNA here is from genome assembly GCA_031081795.1 of Debaryomyces singareniensis. NCBI lineage: Eukaryota > Fungi > Ascomycota > Pichiomycetes > Serinales > Debaryomycetaceae > Debaryomyces > Debaryomyces singareniensis. The sequence goes on from JARYSX010000004.1 coordinate 1,005,942, forward strand.
CAAGCTCTGTAGAAGATTTGGTATATGAAAATAATGGAACTGGTTCTGGAAACCCTTCAGAGTTATTAACTCGCAGTGAGCGCGCTAATGATCCAGGATATATAGGTCACCATTATAATGGTGTTCTAGGCTCATTCCTAAGTGCTGAAGAGCATGTTAAGTGGTTTACAAAATTCGATGAAAATGTTTTAAAACCTGTTCTTCTTGACACTTTGCCGAACCAAAATAAATACAAGGATGACCCTGATAATTCTAATGGAAGTACATAAATAACTTGAGTTCTGATTTATAGATAATAGGTACATGATACAAATAAAAGTTTGGATTTTTTTCATTTTAATTCTAAAATGCAAGAGAATTTTTCGAACTATGAAGACTTGTTAACTATTTGGTTCCTATTTTGTTGTGTAATTGCAACATCTATTGCCCATTTTGCTAATTGAAATGTTTTAGGTAGCAACACTAAATCATTTAACCTATTATTATATTTAACACATATTTGGAAGAACTCGCTTATAGTCAAATCGTGCAACAATGCAATCAAGTGTTTTTTTGAAGAGTCTAGGTTCTTCGCATGATTGTTCGCCACATAAACGCTAGCAGGTAACGAATCTGTGTAGTTACTAGAAGCTCTTATTGCTCTCTCAAGCAAATTTAACACTTCCGCAACATGTGTATTTGTTATGGTATACTTTTTATCTTCTTCTAGTGCATGCATGATAAGATTCGCTAAAGCAACAACAGAATTTCCAAATATGACAGGATTTATCACCCTAGATTCAGCATCTCTTTTTACTGTGACCCTAAACAATATCCCTAGTTTTTTAGAAAGGAGGTAATTTTTTATCTTAGTCAATCTTAAAGCAATTAATTCGAAATACCACTTAGCATAGAAAATAGATATGGAATTAGTAGAATTTTTCCTTTGCTTATCATTATCATCAAAGGTGAAATATTTTTTAGCTAAAGTGGTCACTTTTTTGTTTATGAAATCCATAAATGCATGAAGAGGGCCAACTTCGGGTGATTTTGATTTCTTGAAAACCAGATCGTGGGTCAGAATATTGGGTTTAAATACAAATGAGGTGTCGTTTGAACCAATGCTAAAAGAATTACCAAAAATTTCTTCTTGCTTTTTAGATGAATCAATTTCATTTTTCAAGGTCAGTCTTAATGCTTTTAATGCAGCCATGTCTGAGGGGGATCTGTAATTTACTCTCAGAATGTAATCCTTGATTATCAGTGAACATTCATCAAATATGGAGAGCCAAATGAAGCTAACATTTGCATGCGTATTATATATACTGTTTCTTAACTTTAATGCCACAGCGTCTTCACTAGTCGCGATGTACGCCAACTCTTGAAACGCACTCAAACGACTCAATTCAAATTCAGAATCCATGTTTCTCATACCCGATAAGAGAGTGTTGAGAGGATCAGAACTGTAGGTACTAATTGGCTTGTTTCCATCTAGACACCCAATTGTAGCATATACTTCGTACACATGATTAATGAATTCCCACGAGATATAAACATTTGCCGATAAAAAACCGTTACAAACTGCTCCCTTCAAGCTTAATCCCAAATGAGAAGGCGATGGGTCTAAACCAACAATTATCAATGGCAAAAATAAAACTTTGTAAACAAGACTTCTGAATACTACGTAAGAAAGAGGAATGACAAGACTTGACACCACGTTGAGCAAAATCAGATTGGCGATCAACTTAGGCACATTTTTGATAATTGAATCTTCAGGCTTAATTTTGCTCACACCATATTCAAACTTTAATCTGTTTCTTTCAAAGATGAAGTGCTGAGACACATAAATAAAAGCAACCAATACTAAATAGTACCAGAAATAAATCCACTCATCGTTTGCTTTTGACCTTTGCTCATAAATTTTAGATACGGTGAAATATTCAAAAGCATAGGGCAATTGTGAAATATAAATGCATCCAATAATAAGTGAAGAGGTAAGGTAATAACAAAATGCTTTGATGAATTTCTTTGATAATAGTGTTCCAATGATTTGCAAACCGAGAGTCCTATTGGTTGTGAAATTAACGGTCGAATTCACTTCCCTATCTAACCTCACCAAAAACAATGCTATGAATGTCAAAGGGCCCTTGACGACTAAAGACATGATAATGCTCTTCCAAAAGTTACAGAAAGGAAGTGACACTGCCTCGGAAATGAGAAAAGACAATATTATTATCACATTATTAACATAGCTCAATCTCTTCGCAAGAATCTTCAGGAAGTAATAGCAATAAGACCCAGATTTATCCGAGATGGCCATTCTTGAACAACGTAGTTTTTATGAGTCCATTTTTCGAAGTTTACATATTAGTATTCTCCACGCACGACCAAAATTCGAATCTTTCAGAGATTATCTTATTACATTACGAAGTGCTATATACAAATATGTTATAATGTTATTTCAGACTTTGATTAACTTTAGTTTGAGCCATTAATTTGAGTTTTTCAGATTCTCCATTTAATGTATCCCTTATGCTTTCTAAACCAGGTTGACCGTTGAGCTCACCAAGTGCTTCATCCATAATTAAAGATTCGTTCGCACCCACAGTAGAAAATGTATGGGAGTAACCAGATAAATTATTCTCGACGATCATTTGATTGCTTTCGAATTTACTGATATTAATTTCAAATGCATCTTTGATTGCATGGTCTAATTCTTCCTCAGTAGTGATGAAAGAAGCAGCGGCATGGTATAAATCTAGTAATTTCTCAGCTTTAGCCTCGTCATTTTTCAACTCGTTTACTTTTCTGTTCAATAACCTTTGATTTTGCACAATTATTTCTTCTTCCTCTGTACGCTGCCTCATTATGGGACCCTCCAAATACGCATCTATTGTTGGCAATGTCAATTTTGTTGCAGACGAAACTTCGAACACCCCCTTAAGTTTTTGATTCTGAGAGTCTTTTTGCTGCTTGATCATCTTGGCCTTCTCTAGTTCTTCCAAATGCTTAGCTTCGGTCAAGTAGGCCTCCTTCAAGTGCTCTCTACGTATATCTGCTTTTTTCAATTCCCATATCTCATTTTCGCTCAATTTTGATATATCAATATCTTTGGGTCTAGTGTCTTCTATATTTCTCTTAATTCTTTCTTCAACGGACATTGGTGGCTTTTCAACAGGCATACGTGTGAACTTAAAACCTTTTCTTTTAGGAAGAGGAATACCTTCGGCATAACCTTGTTCAATCTTCAGTTCTTCGGCGATTTCATGCAGAGTTTTAGGTTTTAAAGGATATTTTTTGAAAATAGGCCTTACCTCAGGCAAAATACCAGATTTTCCACCATATTTCAAAGTACGTTTGCCCATTTTGTTTTGAAGAGCTCAAATATAAGAATACATCATGTCGAAGCTAACATGAAAAATTATTTTGCTTGTGAAACTTGAGGCACGCACGACATACTTACCGTCCTATGATAGATACGTTTATTTAAAAAATAACACTATAAAAATTACTAGCGACCCCAATTAGAGTAGATCCTTTCCAGAATGGATCTTCCAATCTTTTTGTTTCCGACCTCATCTTTGAATAAATTCATAACGAGAGTATTTTTTCCATCTTCGCTCAAATGCAGATTACTTTTAAAGCACAGTATGAGTCCTTTTGGAGTTCTAAAGTATTTTTGCAATGCAATAGCCCGTTCTAAAGATATACCCCTAATTGACATGAGCATTTGAATAAATACTTGCTTTAGCATTAGCATCCCGTTCTTCCCCATAGTGTCTTGGAAAGTTGAGAAAAGATGTACACATTCATATGAAGTCTTTCTTGTTTCAAAGCAACTTCTAAAACGAGATAGTGTATTATTGTAGTCAATTTGGTTCCTAATATCATTTGGTTTCAACACAATAAGTTTTGTTCTATTTTGGCGTAGATCATCAGTGATTACTCTAGTCAAGGATGATAGAAAAACTATAGTAGCTTCTATATCTTTGAACTTGCGAAGATGAAAATTTGAGACAGTCATAATCATTGACATTGCAGTTTGGATTGACTCAATAGTTCCCGCTCTGATATCCAATTTGGATGACAAAAGTTCTTCTACCAAATAATAAAAGCTTTTCATACCTGATCTTTTAAGTCTCTCCTTCTGCTCTCTAAATCTACCATCTCTTATGGATGATACAAGGTCATCAAGCCTTTTTCTTTCGCATATACAATTCAATACTACTTCTTTTTTCGTAACTTTATGCTTGGCGATCCAGACAACGTCACCCAACGATAGCAGCCTTACTTCACATTGCATTCCTAAGCCTCCAAGTCTAGTTTGAAAGAAGTCACGCTCGTTCTTGGATCTTATTTCTCTATTGTCGACTATGATTACTATTTCATAATCCTCAGGAGGCCAAATTTCGTACTTGATACCAAAATAAGATCTACCTTCGATGTCATGATTCGCTTTAATTGTTGCCAAATCCAAGGAGTTAGAAAGAGTCAAAGACAGGCTTTTTTTGAATTCCAGCTCTTTGCTTGTGCCACGGAAGATAGGAATTTTAGGGGAGGAACAATTTGACGACGAAACAAACAATTGGGATGATTTCTTCTCTTGCTTGTCAGAGTAAGACTTCGTAGGCGAGCTATCCAACGAAAGCCCAATAGAAGAGTTATTTGGCGTGACACGGATATTATTATCATATGAGATGTCATAACCTTCTTGTGTTGGAGAAGAGCATAGGTGATCTGCTAACTTAAGGTTAACAGCTAAATTGTAACCTTCCTGCGTTAAAACATACAATTTAGGATTTCTATTTATGCAATCTACCAAGTCATGCGACATTAAAATCTTGATTGAATTCCAAGCGGAGTAAAACTCATTTAGCGATGGATTTGCCTTGAATGATTTATCTGAATAAGCTCCAGCATATTCAATTATTTCTTCCTTTCGCAAGCCAGCCCTCCTTTTGTCAATAAAGTATAATGCTAGTAAAATAGCATACCCCCCAGAACGCTTCTTGGGTATATACTTTCTCTCTTTCCTAGATCTTTTTGCTTGAGAATCTAGCAAAGAACCATCTAAAGCTAATTGTTTTCTCTTTTTTGATTGAATTCCGTCCAGTATGCTTCCAAATGCTTCAGGAAAAGTGAAAGAATTTTCTTCACAAAGGGTTCGAAGTCTATCCACTAGATATTTTGCTGTTTTGTCTCCTATATACGGGATCAGTTTCAATGTCTTTAGGTCACGTATTGCTCCTTCGTACCGCCTAACTTTGTCCAAGCACCTATTATATAGCAAAGCAGACTTTGATGCCTTCTCTGTAGCTGCTATAGCAGCGTCCTTTAACCATTCTATAATGAGCAGCTTTATGTCAGAAGGTAGCTCTTCCATTGATATCATCTAACACATTATACATCGCTCTTAAGGTAAACACAAAGCACGTGACTATGCATTTCTCATAATAATTCTTTCAATATTCTTCCTACTACAATTAGATAGCTAAGCATGTCTTATTCTGAAAAACAAAATATGAAGGCGACTATGCCTCCCATTAACCTTATTTTCAAATATTTACAGGAACAGTCTATGGTAACTATCTGGCTTTACGAGCAGTCAAAACTGAGGATTCAAGGAAAAATTAGAGGTTTCGACGAGTTTATGAATATTGTTATAGATGATGCTACGGAAATTGAAATAGATACTGGTAAAAAAGACAAATTGGGTAGGATCCTTCTCAAGGGTGATAATATTACATTAATTTCCAACCTAGATTAAATTAGTGGAATAATTTTCCAATGTACATTAGCAAGTTAGACATGATAAGTAAATAGAATATCAAAATGTATAAGCTTAACTTAATTACTTGTCTGTTATAAATGATACTTTTTTAGCCTTGAGTTTGATCCCTGACTTCGGCAGGCGTTGGCTATACTCAGACGCTTTCATCAACTTTTGTCTTCTTTTTTCAATGCGGCCAGCACGATCTTCCTTAAGAGTGCTAATATTATAGTTATAGATTTGCTTTTGCCTCAACGATATGTTTAATTCTTTACGTCTCCCATTCTTCAGTGAAGGCGTTTCTAGCTGACACATTTCTAATTCCTGATCTCCAAGGAGAGTGGAAAACAGCCTGAAACCAGATTTCCCTTTGGATTCAGAATTACTTGAAGAAGCTTCCGGGATACTTTTCTGAAGAGGAATTGCTTCTTTACTACCGATCTGCGGATAATTTTCGAATTCAAATTCATTCGATAATAATTTTGATTCGTTCACTTTTTCAAAGAATTCCGTGGACTCCTTCATAATAGTATAACATTATGATGTTAATTAATCTTACATAAACAAGTTCTGCTGTATCGGAAGCTAAGAGAATAACATTATATTATCCATCATTATCTCGCTTGGTCTGATGTTCGCGTCGTGTAACATCAAAAATGAAAACACACCAAGCTGCCTCTTCGAAAGTAATCAATAGATACAAGAAGTTTATCTACTGCATCAATAATGAGTAATGTAACGAGGACACGCGAGAATAAGGGATATAGTAACAAAATACAAAAGACTTCTGAACATTCGTTTTCGAAAAAAAAAGTGGAGAAAAACGAAAAACACATACCTTATTCTGACAAGGAAAGGGAAAGAATACAATCTCTTCTCAACAAGGTTTTAGGTCCAGAATACGTAAGTTTCCGGCCAGGAGGTGGTGGTCAGAAGGTTTCGTACATTGAAGGATGGAAAGCGCTAAATTTGGCTAATGAAATTTTTGGTTTTGACGGGTGGAGTTCAGAGTTGATGAGTACTCAAGTCGATTATTTTGATACGCACAAAGAGTCGGGTAAAGTTTCAATAGGTTTATCAGTTATAGTTCGTATTACCATTAAAGATGGAACATTTCACGAAGATTTTGGTTATGGTTACATTGATAATGCGAAGAATAAGGCAATGGCGTTCGAGAAATGTAAGAAGGAAGCCTTTACAGACGGTCTCAAAAGATGTTTAAGATGCTTCGGGAATGTCTTGGGAAATTGCTTATACGATAGAGGAATTATATCTAAAATTCAAAAGGTTCGTTTACCTGCTCCTGAATTAGAAGATTCCGATTTTTATAGACATCCATTGATTGGAAGGGCTAAATCAACTGCTAAAGTGAACTCAGGTACAAATATATACAACTCAGAGGATGGGCGTCAAATAGATGTATTATCTCGGTCCAAAATTAAGGAGAACAATTCCTCAGTTTACGCTGTCGATAAGCTTACATCCCCTGCTATCCTGGGTGATAAGGATGACATAAATATACAGGATACCAATAGAAATAATCATGAGAGACTGAGAGAAGATAGGAAGAAGCTGGGTTCTAATAATTACGATATAGCTGATTTTGATGATTCTTTAGTTTTTAGTGATGATGTTGTGATAGACGAAGACGTTGAATATGATCATGGATTGGATGATTACGAGATGCAAATGTTAGTTCATAGAACAGGTAAAGAAAAAATCAAAAGCAAAAGTAGTAATGGCGAAATTTCGGTGCCAATCATTGATGAGGAACGATCAGCGAACAAGGATGAAGATATGATTTCATCAGAGCCCGCTCAAAACTCTTTGAATATTGAAAAGCATGACAATATCCCGGAGTATAACACCATGTTTATAAGTGCCAAAAAGGCAGATCTATTAAGAGACTCCCTTGTTGATACTGAAAATATTCCCTTATATGACCACAAGCTGGCCAATTCAAACTTAGGGAAAACAGTAGACCAAACAAAGTCTACACCAGTGAAAAGAGCAGAGGCATCGTCTGCTGGCATAAGGCTAAAACCATTGCCGTTGGTTAATAAGCCTACAAATAGTGAATCTATAGTCACGTCAAAAAAATTAGTAGGAATACCCCCATCACAAAGAGGTCCTTATAACAAACCTAAAAAGTGATGATGCATTAAAGTAGCTTAGCTAAGTATTTAATAGTTGTGTACTTCATTATGTCCATTTGAGATAGAATAGAATCTGTAGATTAGATATTGTTCGGGCCCTTGTACTTTGTGTAATATCTATACTGCTTTCTAATTATGCCTAGATCTTTTCAAGCAACATGATAATTTCAACAACTAGGGATACAAGCATATCTGTTACTGGAATATTGGACAATATAGGCCCTTTTAATGAGGTCCCACAAGAATATAATAAGGATGATTCGAAGAATGCATTAGAACAGAGCCGGATTCTAGTTGTAGGGGCTGGTGGTCTTGGATGTGAAATCTTGAAAGACTTATGTATGAGTGGCTTCAAAAGGATTCACATTATTGATATGGATACAATAGATCTTTCAAACTTGAACAGACAATTTCTATTCCGCTCTTGTGATGTTGGAAAATCAAAGGCGCAAATAGCCGCAAGCTTCATGGTTGAAAGAGTACAAGATCACTCTCTCCAAATCATCCCACATTTTTGCAAAATACAGGAGCAGCCAATAAGCTTTTACAAACAATTTGATATTGTAATATGTGGGCTCGATAGTGTTGAAGCTAGAAGATGGATAAATGCTACGATTGTATCTTTGGTAGACTCAAACTTGAATAATTTTATACCAATAATTGATGGGGGAACTGAAGGGTTTAGAGGTCAGTCGAGAGTAATATATCCTCGAATAACTTCTTGTTTTGAGTGTACATTAGACATGCTATCTCCCAAAACAACGTACCCGATTTGCACGATAGCTAACACGCCTCGTCTTCCGGAACATTGCATTGAATGGGCAGCTGTCCTTAGATGGCAAGCAGAATTTCCCAATAAAAAGTTGGATCCTGACATAGCAGATGATTTTGAATGGGTTTATGAAAATGCATTAAAGAGAGCACGAAATTATGGCATTGACGGAGTAACTAAACTGTTAACATTAGGTGTTATAAAGAACATTATTCCCGCAATTGCTTCCACAAATGCTATTATTGCTGCATCATGCTGTAATGAAGCATTCAAGTATTTGACAAATTCTAACCCGGTCTTGAATAATTACATGATGTATTCAGGGGATGATTCCATATTTACATACACATACCCACACCTTAAAAAGGACAATTGCCCAGTGTGTGGGATATCAGCTAAGCTTTACGAAATGAGCCCAAATCTAACTTTGTTAGAATTTATTGATGAAATAAGCCAAAAGCAGCATATATCGATGAATAATTCATCTTTATCGACTGCCAATAAACAATTATACATAAAAAATGAGCCTTCATTAGAGAAAGCTACAAGACCAAACTTATATAAAATGATGAAAGAGCTAGTTTCAGATGGCGAAGAGATAATAGTTTCAGCTATAGATTTACCGGTTGAGTTGCGACTTGTGACTAAATTTACTAAATAATTATTCAACTTTTTAGTTGTAGGAATATTTACAATATACAAATAGCTTTATAAATTTTGCATCTCCTTTTCTAAGTAAGAGCCAAAAACCTTTGGGGTGTCAAGGTATAAATGGTGTCCAGCATTGCTAAAAATTACAACTTTACTTTTTTTGTAATTATTGTGTGCTTTATTAATTATTTGTGAACACAATTCACCTCCTGTTCGGTCCATCCAATCACCATCACCGTAACACCATGTCAAGTCAAAATTGACTTTTTCTATTCCTCGCTCAATCAAGGGAAATCTCGCATCAGCTCCAGGAGCTAATAAATAATTTAACATATATTCTCCAGAACCCCTCCTCAGAAATATCGAATAGGCGTATTTATGAAGTAATGAGGCTTCCTTCAAACTTAAGTTTGAAAAGCGTCTTGAAGACCAGCCGCTCACCAATTTAGATCCATAGGGACCAGCCCTTCTAACCAACGTAAAGGGCGAAACATTCTTTTCCCACAAATATTTGAAATACTGGGGAATCTCAATTTTCCTCCTATTTTTTATGACTGCACCCGGGGACACCATTATAAGCTTTTTGCAATAGTCTGCATCAACCTTAATCCCATATGTATACATTAAATAGGCCCCCATAGAATGTGCTGCGACCAATATGTCGCTTGAAGGTACCTGATCCAACCCGCGCTCAGTTAACCACTGCTTAAATGAATCATGGAACCACAGTTCAACACCATCCAAATCGTTTGTTTTGGGTCGGAACTTGGGACGAGAAGATAAGCCATACCCAAGAAGATCTATAGCATGTATACACCAACCATTAACTTTACTTAATGATTCGAAGTTTTTGAGAAAGAAACCGAGGCCTGCACCATACCCATGAATCAAAATCAAATGCTTCATTCTTTGGCCTGCACCTGCTTTAGCAGATTCTATATAAAATTCATTAATGAAATTACCAGACCCAACAGGAACCTTCATAATTTTACCACACCTTCCATCTGGAGAAGGCTCTGGATAGAAATCTAAAGATGACAAGAGCTCATGCTGCGCTTTAAATGGGCTTAGCCTTAAAAAATAATCCTTGAATGAATCTAAAGCACTTAACGGGAAGTAGCTCCTAAAGATCCTCTTTATAGGAACTGAAGAAGGTGAAGTTGGCTGTCTGTAGTTCGTAGGTCTGCTGTCACGGTCAAAATTTAGCTCCATATCATTTGCAACATTCTGCAGCTCAAAGCTCGTTCTTAAAAGCTGCCTCCTCTGGCTATTGTTTTTCAAGGTGCTTCTGATATCAGCACCTATTCCCAGAGAGTACTTTGCATTGGATGTCTTTCTAATATTACCAACAAACCTTTTGGGACTCATAATGAGTACACTTGATGCTCACTCTGTTTCAGATCACATCGTTGCACATTGTATTTTTGTAATGCGATCACGTGGCATATAAAAAGAATTTTTGGGTCAACTATTTCAGGGTTACTGCACTGAAGAATCCAATTTTTAGGCTGTCGACGACCCAGAAATAATATTCCTTGTCCTCTGTACGAAATCTGCACTACATTATCAGATCGTAAGACACATATTGAACTATAATAAACCATGGCAAAAGCTTTTCAATGAAAAGTAAGGTATTGTAATGATCAGTTTTCATATCGTTTGGGGAACCATGCTTGCCATGGATGATTTATTCACGGACGTCTAAGAATTCAAATTATAAGTCCTTAAAGTAAATTAATATAGAACAAAATGATTTCTTTTACGTGGTTATGAAGCAAAAAGCGCAAAATATTATAAGCTACAGACGTACCTTAAACTTCGATTCATTGGCCACAATGTATTCATACCTCCGAACCGGTATCAGATTTTCCAATCTGGCCGGTCGGTGAAAATTTTATCTAGTTCATCTATGCACGAATCATGTATATAGACAATTTGATTGAGCCGCTTCTAAGAAGGTCATATCAGATAATTTAAAAGTAAGATCAAATGCGTGGGATGTGTACTAATTGGGACAATTTAAAATAAATTAACCAATAACCGAGCGACTAGGCATGTATGCATACTTGCAACTTACAGACAATATCTGCATGTGCTTCATAGTCCAACTTCCAGAGGTACTTGGTGGAGTGGAAACGGTACGAATTTAATAATAAGTATAAATTGCTACATATCCGCCACGAGCATTTTTTTTTCTTCTTTAGCTTATTCAATAACTTTTTTTGGAGTTAAAATCGAAATAATAATGAGATTGTCTTGTTTGTTGTTTCTTTCATTTATAAGCACTCTTGTTAGTGCTAAGACACATACCTGGTGGTATAAAACGACTTGGCTAGAAGTTAATGCTGATGGATTTCCTCGTACTGTGATTGGATTTAATGACTCTTGGCCATTGCCAACTTTGAGAGTCAAAAAAGGTGACAGAGTTGAATTTCACTTGATCAATGGGTTTGGCACTCAAAACACAACTGTTCATTTCCATGGTCTCTTCCAGAATGGAACTAACCAAATGGATGGGCCCGAGATGGTTACTCAATGTCCAATTGGACCTGGTGATTACATGTTGTACAATTTTACTGTCCCTAACCAAGCTGGAACTTATTGGTACCATTCTCATACTAAAGGTCAAGATCTTGATGGTATGAGAGGCTTATTTATTATTGAAGAAGAAGATAAATCAGATTATCCCTTCGATTTTGATGAAGAAGTGACCTTGTCAGTTTCCGACTGGTACCATAAGAACTCAAGTGAGTTAATTCCGGAGTTTATGAATTTGTACAACCCTACAGGTGCTGAGCCTATTCCTCAAAATATTATTTTCAATGAGACAAGAAATAATAGTTGGGCTGTTGAACCAAATACGACATATTATATGCGTATATGCAACATCGGTGGGTTTGTTTCACAGTATCTTTACATGGAAGACCACGAATTCGAAGTTGTGGCTGTTGATGGTGTTTACGTCAAGCCAAATACGACCAGTATGTTGTATATTACCGTTGCTCAGCGTTATGATGTTTTAATAAAAACTAAAGCTGATACAAGTAAGAATTATGCTTTTATGCAAAAATTTGATGACACCATGTTAGATGTAATACCTTCTGATTTAATGTTAAACGGAACAAATTATATAATCTACGATGAAGATGCAGATAAACCTCACCAATACAAGGTAGATGCGTTGGATTTCTTAGATGATTTTTACTTAGAACCGGTTGATGGTGAAGAAAGATTAGAGGATGCAGATTACACAATTACTATTGATGTTGAGATGAATAACTTAGGTAATGGTGTTAACTACGCTTTTTTCAATAATCTTACATACACTACTCCAAAGGTTCCTACGTTGGCGACTGTATTTGCTGCCGGCGATAGTGCTTCAAATTCTGCTGTCTATGGTAGCAACGTTAATTCCTTTGTTTTAAAAGAAAATGAAATTGTTGATATAGTTTTGAATAACCATGATACAGGTACCCATCCCTTCCATTTACATGGCCATGTATTTCAAGTTCTTGAGAGATATGCAGAAGTTGATGGCGATGAACCACTCAACTACGATCCTGACAATCATGAAGCTTGGCCAGAAGTGCCAATGAAGAGAGACACTATCTATGTCAGACCACAAAGTTATTTTGTGATTAGATTCAAGGCTGATAATCCAGGTGTATGGTTTTTCCATTGTCATATTCAGTGGCATTTAATCCAAGGTTTGGCCATTGTATTGGTTGCAGCACCTGAATCTATACAAAGTAACCCATCTCAAGCTTTAACTGATAATTATAAAGACATTTGTAAAAATGTTGGAATCCCAGTTGATGCCAATGCTGCTGGTAATTCAAAGAATATTTTGGATTTATCAGGCGAAAATGTTCAACATAAGCCATTACCAGCTGGGTTTACGGCTAAAGGTATTGTAGCTTTGGTTTTCTCCTGTATTGCAGCCTTTTTAGGAATGGCTACTATCAGTTATTATGGTCTTCAAGATATTTCTACTATAGAAAAAGAAATGGCAGAAACATTCAGTGTAGAATATAATGAAGATGAACAATCAGAGGACCTCGGCGAAGGTGATTCTAACCAGCCTGAAACAACTAGATAAATGATTTGTTCTAATTTCATGAGTAATTTAAAGATATGAACTTTGACTGACTATTATACGAAGAAATATGTGTGTGTGTGTGAAAAAAGTGGGTTTGGTCAAATTAAATTCTCGTTGAAATTAGATCTATTGAAATTTATCGAATAAGCCTTGATACTCCATAAATAGTTTTTGAATAGCTCGACATTTAACCCTTACCTTATTTTATATAGTTTAACGTGACCGTGATAATTAATTTTTTTGAATATTTTAGTCTTCCGTTCTGTTAGGTGCTGAGCTTTTGTAATCGCGCTAATATATAAAAAAACTGGACTAATTCAGAATAAAGTTACAACGAACATGTTTGAAGCATTGTATATCACTGATACTGCTAATAATTTAGTATTTCAGTATTCCAGAAATCTTCTGCATCCACCATTTGCAACCTTGTCGAATAGCATAGATGTTTTAAGAACCGAATTTCCTGGCATTAGTGAGTTGAACCATGATCATTTTATAAATAGCTTTGAAAAAAGTAACTTAAAGCTACACATTCTTTGCTCAAATGAAAGTGCAACGAATATGCTATCACCTTACATTTTCAGTCAAAGACTTATACAATGTCTAGAACATTATTTTGGTACTCCAATCACTATATCTAAAATCGAGGCCAACAGTGATACATTGCTTCTTTTGGTTAACGAAATGATAAAAGATGGAATACCCGAATCCACCGACTTTAATAGATTGAGAGATTTAGTACCCTACCTGAGTCTCTTATCAAAGATCGTAAGCACTAGTAACGAATTTGCAAGAAGAGCTGCCCCCAGCTCTTCTGGAAGTAATGCATCAACGAAGGTGATATCACAAGCAAAATCATCGCTCGAGGAAATACCATGGAGAAGGTCAAAGGTTTTGTATACCAATAATGAGATGTATGTGGATGTAATTGAAACTATAAATGTAATTTACAAGGTATCTAAACTGACTGGTACGGGAAATGGGACTCTAAGCTCTTCCAAAGGATTTGACTCAGCATTTTACTCAACATCGATCTCAAAGTCTCTGAACTCGTTGGTTCCGCTAAGCTTATCTGTAGATGGACAAGTGAATTTTTTATCACATTTATCAGGAGCACCAGAATTGCACATGAGTTTACTGATGAATAGTAAAGATATTGGATTCTGCAATTTACATCAATGTATCAACAAACAAAAATGGAAAAATTCACAGGGTGATATGTATTTTATACCACCTGATGGGAAGTCGACCCTATTACGTTATCTGATGAACATTGAGGATTCTATCTACAGACACCCTTCTTCACAGAGTCTCGATTGTGTAGATGTAGATTTCCAATATTTTTTGGGAAGTGGAAATGAATTTGAAATAAAGGTCTTTATAAAAGATGCAACTGCAGCATCTAAAGTGGAAACACTCTCCATTGAAATAATCACAAATAGAAATCAAAGAAAAATCAAAGAGGACAATACACCGGTCACCGGAATAAAAGTAAACAGATTGATACTTGGCAACTTTTCATTTAAACCTGATGGAAAAGGAATATGGACACTTTCGAACCTTACGCTGTCTTCAAAACCTTTACTAAGAGCAAGTTTGTCATACGACACAGATAACCAAAAAAATATATTATCCACTGAGACCCCTTCTCGTGGTTCTTCGGATTCAAATCTTACATCTTCTGGTAGTCTGCAAGCCAGACTTAAACCATTGTATTTGAAATTGAAATATGCTTACAAAGGTTCGGTACCCAGTGGTACAGTTGTAGATTCAATAAAGGTAGTTAATTACAACGGGATGACAAGTACGGTAAAACCATATAAAGGTGTTAAATACACAACCCAAACTGGAGAGTACATTATTAGACCATGAACACTACTCTCTAACGACAGCAAAGCAGAAGAACCCCTATAACATACAAGGTGGAGCATATTATTTTGCAGAATCAATATTTATAAACTCGTATAGAAGCAAAACTATCTATGCTGCATATTCAGTATAACATATACACGATTACTTAGATCAGTCCTTCTTAGCAATTTTCGCTTTACTCTTCTTTGAGCTTTTAATCATAACACGGCCTATAAATGTACCAACAGCTAAGCCAAAGCAAAGTAATAACGCAATAGGAATCTTAATTGCATAATCTCTGGATAAAAATAAAGATTGCAAGAATGAGTTATCATCCACGAAAGGTAATACGAAAACCCAAACAGTATAGTAGACAAATACTGCAGTAGCCACAAATAACATACCAAGACCAACTAGCTTATCAAAAGACTATACATATTAGTTTCAAGCACTAGAAAACAAATGTTTAAATACTTACTTACCATTCTAAAGTTGCAATTCTTGTAAGGTGATGAAATATCAGTTAAATCAGTTGTACGTGTTGAATGTATAGATCACGTGCTCTAAAATTAGATACGAAACTTTTATGTACTTGTTAAGATAATTCAAAAATGTTTTCGAAGATTAAATCAAAAAAATTACCGGCAGCATTGAATTCTGTTGATAAAACATTCAAGGTAAATGATAAAAATGGAGCGTTTGAAAATATAAATTCAAAAACATTGAGTCTTCAACTATTTAGAAGACTTGGAGTAGCAGAGGATTCTATATTTGCAGTTGCGTATGATCCGGTGCAATCATTGCTTGCTGTGTCAACCCGTGAAAAACAAATAAGAGTATTTGGTAAAGAGGATGTTGAGGTAACTTTTGAATTAAGTATACTGAAACCCATTAACAACTTAATGTTTATTAAAGGAGTTTATCTTGTGGGAGCGACTACACCCGGAGATTCCATTGTGGTGATATCATTATATTCTCGTAAAATCCTTGGGCTGTATTCTACACCTGGAAATTTGATATCTGTGGCTCTGCATTATAGCTTGGATTTCGTTGCACTAGGTTTATCCAGTGGAACTACAATGTTTTACGATGTAGACAGGCTTTCTATATCCCCGCTTAGAATAGACAATCAGCAAAAGAATATAATGCCTAAGACAAAAATGTCAGGTACTTTATATATTGAATGGCATCCTAGAGATATTGGGTCTCTTTTAATCACTTATTCCCACTGTGCAGTCTGGTATTCTGTTACTTCAGGTAAAATCAAGTCTGTTTTTGCGCTACAGTTAGCGAAAGGTCTTAGAGGGTTTGATCAATTATTAGCTCTTCAAACTAATGGAAAGAGAAGTATGTTTTCTTCACAACCTAAGGAACTAATGTCTACGATGAAAGAAGCACATTTTCACCCTAACGGAATACACGTAGTTACAGTCCACAATGATGCGTCATTTTCATTCTGGGACGGTAATAATGGCACATTGATTCAAACCCGTAATTTAAATCAAATTGATTTACATAAAGAAGGTGCTCCATATGTTGCAACTGAATTTGTTCCTATTCATAGCTTCAGATGGTTATGTTCTCTGGATCCAGAATTGACTCAAATTATTATAGCAGGAGGAACCGCTAACTCAGCAAAAATTTTAACTGTTCTTGATTTAGGAACCACGCTTAAGTATTCTCTTACGTCGAATGAAAAACAAAGCCAATTTTATTCTAACCCATCGGGTGGAATAAAACAAATAAGTTTCAAACTCTCGAGTCCTAATCACGAAGATGAATTTATTAATACAATAGTTCCTTTTCCAAGCTCGTTGATGCCATTTTTCCTGGGCAATCAAAATCCTCAATATATGGCTGTTTTAACCAATAAAGGCAACTTGTTTGTATCCGAATATGCTTTTCAATCTGTTAGCAGTGTGGCAAAACCTGTTCAAGGCTTGCCTCACACTTTGGCCCTAGCCAGCCCTATGTCTCAATACACATCATTGGTTTCTGTTCCTCGAATGGACTGGTATAGTTGCGTGTCAAGTGACAAGACTACCCAGTTTTCGAAAAATACCCTCAATGGAGGTGCACTGTCTCATATAACCAATGATGTCAAGATACTGCACAAGTTTGAAGCTTACAGAACGATACAAGTTTCAATTCACGCAGGCGCTATATTTAAATTGAGAGAAGTATTCAGAGGTGACGTTTCTTCAACAAATGAAGAGAATCTAGTAGATTTAAGTGACGTATTATACACGGGTCATCATGAATCTGGGCCTGAAATTAGCTACATCTCTACGGGATTTGAGTCTAGACAAATTATTGTTGGTACAAATACAGGAGAGGCTGTGATTTGTATTCATGGAAAATATAGTACAAATAATTCATTTGATGAAATGGTAGACTTCAGCTACGAAAAATGCCCGATACAACACCAAAATGATGATGCTGTCATTTATTATGTCAAAAAATTGAACAAAGTACATTTTAAGTCCTCGAGCTTTGTCCCTTCTTATATTTTAAAATGTGATGATACTACAATAAGCTGTATAAAAACAAGTAACATAGGATTTGGAGCTGTGGCTTATGACTCAGGGAGGTTAATTGTATGTGATATATCGAGGGGCCCTGCAGTAATTTTAAATTCGAAATCGATTAATGAATATTTGGTTACCGAGACAGGCAGATGTTGCATAACCTGTATGGAGTTCACGATAATGGAGTATGGAGAAGAAGGGTTTTCTTCAATTTTGTTAGTGTGTGGAACTAATTCTGGTGGTCACGTACTTGTATTTAAGATTATTCCTCAGTCCAACGGCGGGTTTACAGTGATATTAGCAAATAAAATATTAAGTTTGAATTATAGGAGGCTTGGAGGTGATGATTCTTCAAGCTCCAAAATTCATCAACTTATTCCAATCAATATAGTGTCTGGAGAATCAGCTATAGCAGACATGACCGCTTTTAGGAATCTCTCCAAAGGAATAAAAATTAAAGGTGCAGTAGTTATTACCTCAGACAAAGATATTCGAATTTTAGCTTTACCAAAAACAAAAATAGCTAGAAAAAGTGCGGATGATAAGTATATTTCTACAGGAATACTTAATATCAAAGAGGGATATGCAATTGTCACGGTTTTGAGACTGGGCCATGTCTGTCTTTACAGCATACCCAATTTAAATGAAATAGCCAAACTTAAGGTTCCACCAGAAGTATGCAAAATTATCCAATCTGTTTCTTATGAAAAAAATATCATAGATATTCTTCTTACGGGTGATTTATTTTTGAAGACTTCACCAACTCAACTAGAATATTTTAGGTTTCGGACAAAGGATGCTAATCTGGATGAAAATCAATCAATAGATGCATTGTTCAATGAAAATGCTTATATTCCGCCTCCTCCTACTTCTAGTACATTTGAGTGGGCTAAAGGTAACTTTACATCTATTACTATTGAAGAATTAAACACCCTCATCGCTGGTCCTAATAGAAGACCTGCAAAAAATAGAGAAAGTGAAATGGCCCAAAATTTATGCGATGCAGGTATCGCTAGACAAAGTTATGGAACACCATCGCATTACCCAGAAAAATTGTACGAAGATCCGGTTAGGAGATCAGCTCAACAGTCATCGAGGTTTGGTGATGGTGGGTTCATGCGATCTTTACAATCTGGAATAGATTCAGTTGAAGAATCTTTTAACAATGCTGCAAATAATATAAGTGAATCTATAACAGAGACGACTCAAAGCTCGAAAAATTCATTCTATAGTGCAGCTTTAAAAAGTAAATTTGGCTTCTAAGTAAAATCTCCTATTATACGCATAACAAAACTAGAAAGAAAATACAATAAATGATATTTTAACATAAGATTTTTTTTTTTTCGCTTTTAGTTTCTATTAATAATAGAGTCATTTTTGATACTTCTAACATATCTTATCGTTCGAATAGCATAAGGAATAATAACGATAGCTGTAAAATACCTAGTTCGCCTAACAAAAGTATTCATTTTTACGTTCTTTGACCGGCATATAATAAACCAAATGCAGCGTGATTCCTTAACATGGGATGTTCTTTGGCATGCGCATAACCGACCTGGAAATTGCGCAGTAATTCCAACGGCATTCAAGTTACTTCGCCGTATTCACTGTCATATTGGCATATATTTTTTCAAATGCCTTCTCTAGACGTCAGCGAAATAACTCTATAACAAAGAATGACTATTTAATATTTATTCCTGAATATTTTTATTCAATTCATTCTTTAAAGAATAACGTCAGTAGGATGAGTCAAAAGGTATTTGATGGGGAGAATGATCCTCAGGCATATTACAGTGACACATCTTTATCTTCTAATTCTGAGAAAGTGAAGAATGGTAAATCAAAGTGGACCGATTTTGTTGACTCTTTCCGCAGGTTAGAGGTCAATGCGGGTGAAGAAGGTAAAAACATGTCTAAAAAGATTGGACACAGGCATTTGATCCTTATGGCATTAGTGACAGGTGTTGGTACAGGTTTACTTGTAGGTTCAGGAAAAGTATTAAGAGATTCTGGGCCTTTGTTTTTACTAGTTGGTTATGCTATTGTTGGTTCTTTTTTGTATCCAACGCTTCAGGCAGCTGGTGAATTAGCAGTTAATTACAGTGATCTCTCTGGAGGTTACAATAATTACCCAAGACGGTTTATAGAGCCTAGCCTTGCATTTGCTGTTACGTGGAACTATTTCATACAATGGATTTCCGTTATTGCAGTAGAGTTGGTTACTGCAGCCATCACAATCAAGTATTGGAACACTAGTGTTAATCCTGATGCATGGGTCACTATATTTTACGTGACTATTCTTGTTATCAATTTCTTTGGATCAAAGGGATATGGAGAAGGAGAATTTATACTTGGCTCTATTAAAGTATGCATGATTGTCGGATTTATAATTATGGGCATCGTTATAGACGTTGGTGGAGGGCCCAATGGAGAATTTATTGGTGGGATGTATTGGAAAAATCCAGGATATTACACTAATTTCAAGGGTCTTTGTAATGTCTTTGTAACAGGCTCTTTTTCTCTTGGTCAATCAGAATTTGTTGCATTATGTGCTGCTGAGCAGCTGAACCCGAGAAAAGCAATACCTACTGCATGCAAATTAATATTTTGGAGAATCATTATTCTTTTCTTAGGTTCGTTAACAATTGTTGGATTATTAGTGCCATATACGTCTGATGAGCTTATGGGCTCATCATCCAATAGTAAGTCTGCTTCACCATATGTTTTAGCTGCCAAGCTTCATGGAGTAAAAGCTGTACCCTCAATCATTAATGTTGTTATTTTGCTTTCAGTTACGTCTGTTGCTTCATCAGCTCTTTACTCTTCATCAAGAGTTCTTCAGTCTCTTTCTGAGCAAGGATTTGCACCCAAATATTTCAACTACATTGACAGATCCGGAAGGCCACTTAGAGCTTTGGCATTTTGTTCAATTATTGGGTTGTTCTCATATATTGCTGCTTACAAGGACGAAGACGAAGTTTTTACGTGGCTCTTGTCAATCTCAGGATTATCTCAGATTTTCTCTTGGAACACTATTGTTATTTCCCACGTCAGGTTTAGATCTGCTCTTAAGTACCATGGTATCTCGTTGGATTCTTTGGGATATGTATCATCAACTGGTGTATGGGGATCCTTGTATGCAGCTTTCTGTCATTATTTAATATTGATTGCCCAATTTTGGATAGCGCTTTTCCCTATGCATTCAGGCAAAGCAGATGCTAAAAATTTCTTTCAGAATTATTTAGCAATATGTGTGCTATTAACCTTTTACCTTGGTCACAAAATTTACTCGAGAAATTGGAGATTGTATATACCGACAAAGGATATTGATATATATTCTGATATGACTATGTTTGATCAAGATATGCTTGCTCTCGAAAGACAAGAGGAGAGTGACAAGTTCAAGACCATGCCATTTTACAAGAAAATCATAAAGTTCCTTCTTTTCTAACCAGGTTTTTGATTCATAATTTCCTTCTTCCACAAGCATAGCTTACGTAGAATATATTATGATACGACATGAATAATATTTACAAATGAATAAAAATTATTAAATATCTATACATATCCAAGTAACATCAATTAAGCATTGAACCATTCCATGAAGAAATGCGATTAGGCAGCTGAATTTATTTCAGACAAACTGCGAAGATGTATATAAAAATAATCCTTACTTAAACTGAGAACTTTATCGGTAAAATCATGCCAATGTTATTGTCCTTCATAAGAGGTTTAAGTTCGTTTAAGAATTCCACTGTACTAAAGAAAGCTAATTTAGATATCCGGCGAATTGTAGCACGTCACCATGACTACCGAGATTCTTTGATGCGTAGAAAACAAGAGAACCTAATTTCCAAGCTTGAATATATTGTACTTAACAGAGACCGTGAAAGAGGCTTAACTGATGAAATTAATCGAATCAGGCATGAAAGAACGAAATTGGGCCAAATTTTGCGGGCCTCGAAGGGTGAATCATTAGAAGAAGTCAAAAAACAATTGGTAGATATAAAGGTTGAGTTGAAGTCTCTCGAAAATAAACGAGATGAGATTAGTCGTACAATGCATGAATATGCTGAGGCTCTACCTAATACACTCGATGCTACCGTTCCATGGAATACAGATATTGGTGAGATAGTTGAGATGATTAACTGCAGCTCAGAGGAAGATGCAATATTCAGGAAACCCAAATTGAGTAAAACTCACAAAGAAATATGTGAAGAATTTGATATGGTAGATTTTTCAGTTGCATCCAGGATATCAGGCTCTTCTTGGTACTTTATGAAAGGCGATGGTGCACTTTTGGAAAATGCATTAATCCAATATGCGCTTCAAAAAGCTAGAGAGGCCGGATACTCTATGATCATTCCACCATCTATTGTAAATGCAGAAGTAATAAATGCATGCGGCTTCAAGCCTAAGGATCAAAATAATGAACAGCAAGTATATAATATTGAAAATACTGATCTTTCTCTAATAGCAACAGCAGAAATCCCTTTGGCTGCCTTGCATTCGTCTTCTATATTTCCTACTGGCCAGCTGTTTCCCGTAAAGTATGTTGGAACCTCTAGATCCTTTAGAGCTGAGGCTGGTGCTAGAGGTATTGATACCAAAGGTCTCTACAGAGTTCATGAGTTTAGCAAAGTAGAATTATTTCATTTTACGGAACCTGAGAAAGCAGCTGAGGAATTGGAGAATTTGAAATGTTTTCAAATATCTCTTATCAAAGATTTGGGTATTGTTGCAAAAATGATTAATATGCCAACTTCTGACCTTGGAGCTCCAGCAATGAAGAAATATGACTGTGAAGCATGGATGCCTGGAAGAAATGCCTGGGGTGAGTTAACAAGCACTTCGAATTGCGGTGATTATCAGGCCCGTAGGCTAGGTATCAAATATATGCCAATAGGTTCTGATAAACCTCAATATGTTGCCACTTTAAATGGTACTTGTATGGCAGTTCCGAGAGTTATAATTGCCATAATAGAACAAAACTACGATCACCTAACAGAAACAATAACTATTCCTCCAGTATTACGTCCTTTTATGGGGGGGAAAGAAAAAATATGTAAGCAATAGAGATAATCCTTGTAAATAGTTAATAACTATAAATGAATATAAATACTCTGACTAATGTTGATCATTTCAGCATTGGAGTGCTAAAAACTCTTCTATCAGTATCCTCACTATTATTTTTATAAGTTCTTATATGATCAATATTTTGGACATGAAACTTTCGTATTTTTGATAGCTTATTCAATGCATCATGGGAATTCGGTTGGCTATCTGATGTTTCTGATTGAAAGTCTCTAATATTCTGCTGCAAATTTTGAAATTCTTCTTGTAATTCACAAAGAGAGTTAAATTTTTCGGTGTATTTTAGCAGTAGTGAATCATATTTGTATTTAAGCTCTAAAATTTTTGATTCTAGTCTGTCCTTTTCAGCATTCCTATCGCGTATTCCAAAAAAAGATTTAATTAGGGAATTTTGCTTCTGAACCAGGTCAACCAATTCTCCTAATTTTTTCTCATTCATCATTGATGTATTGCTTAAGGTACCTATGGTGTTTTTAATGCTGGATATGTCATTAGTCTGCATAGTTGCGGAAGCTAACTCCATCAAAATATCATTTATTTGGATATTTGAGTCTTCTCTAAACTGATCTAGGTCCGATTTCAAGTTGCTTAAGATTGTAGTTGAATTTTCGGTGCTGTCAGTAGATGCAGTCCTACTATCATTGGAAATGAAGCTTTTATTGGTAATTACTTCAAGCTGTTGTTCAATTCTGGCATTACTTATTTTGATATTTTCAACCTCATCAATTACGTTCATTATTTCTCTGGCTACCTCTTCTTTGGGTGTTTTAGCATTTATTTCATCTACGACACTTTTTAGACGTGATAAAGAAGAAGATAGCGAATCATTAAAAGAAGCATTGTAATATTTATCTTCTTTGAGTTGATTACTTATTTCCTCTACCGTCTTACTGTTCTGTTCTAAAGTATGCAAAATTCCTTGAGATTTAACAAGTGAGTCATTGTGAGACTTCCTTAGTATAGTCTGCGAGTTTTGGGATTCATTCAATAGTTCTATTACTTTGTTAATGTCTGTCTTGGTTGCATTTCCTTCTGTGACTACTTCTTCTGAGTACTTGGTTATATTATGGAGCAATTTGTTAAGATACTCATTATTATTCTTCAGTCTTTCGAAAAGCTGATCCAAGTCCAATCCGGTCTGCTTGGTTTGTATCTCTATCTCTCCCAATTTCTCTAATATACTAAGATTGATTGAAGCTATTTCAGTAACTGCATTACTGTTGTCAGCTTGAGTACCAAATAAATCACGTCGAGTAACCAGAGCTGGATTAGATGTATTTGATGTCACGGGCTTCAATGTTTTCCTAGTGTTATCCAAGACTTGCTCGGGCTTCATAGGCTCTTTTCCAAGGTCTTGCAGTAGGTTCTCCTTATTTTCAATTGAATTCATTACTATATATGATCTATGCTATATACATGTTCATTATGTAAACAAGAAACAAAAACACGCATATTTATATACAGGTTATGTTTTTTTCTAAATCTGCTGCGCAATGATCTCCATGGCTCTAGCATCCCCTTTGGCAAGTTCTTTATTATTAAGGGCCTCAGATAAGCACAACCAAGGATCTTTTGTCCCACCCCATTTAAGGACGCTATTCATATATTTCTTGCCTGCCTCTGATGACCAAGGATCTGAAGCAAATAATTCATTCCAAATTTTCTTTGCAATCGATCTGTCCAATAGATAAGAATAGTAAACTGCACCATAGGAAAACAAATGTGGAAATTTTGCATGCCATGTTGACCATTTATCAGGAAAAACCTTTAATTCACTTTCTAAATGATGATATGCTATTGTAGAATCAATGTTATCCAACCCATCTTTAGTTATCTCTTCGCCATGTAATACCTGATCTAATAAAGCCATTTTAGACTGCATAAAAGTCTCACATTCTTTCAATGCTATCTCTCTATGCTTGCTTTTGGTGAAGAGCTCTTCTGATAATGGTTCGTTAGTAAGATAGTGTGATCCAATTTTACACATTATCCGAGGATCCTTACTGAAAAACTCCATTAGCACCGAAGGAAGCTCCACAAAGTCAGTCAGGCATCGAGTTCCTGATAAGTTGTGTAAATTGGTGGAACCAATCATAGAGTGAATAGCATGACCCATCTCATGGAATATTGTATCGACTTGGTCCAAAGTAAGAAGGGTCGGCGCACTCTTAGAGAAGATACCCTTAGTAGATTGCGAAAAGTTACAAATTAAAGATACAACAGGTAATTGCCTCTCTTCTTGTTCGTCTAGTTGTACAAGGTTCCGCATTTCTTCTTTACTCTCTTGATGTATGTTCGTGTTCAATTTACGCAGACATACTATAGTGAAGTGCGAAGGCAAGACTTTAGGCGACCAGAAATCAACATATAGGTATCCTAGAGTTCTGTTCTCCAACTTACTGAAAACTTTTAATTTCCTGACTTGGTCACTTTTCCAAGTTTCACCCCGGCCAGTTGGTACTGGAACAAGGAAAATTCCATATAAAGATTCACAAAGGTTACTAATACCTTCCATAATAGTTCCAACGGATAAGTATTCAGAAATGTTTGCTGCAGGTCTATCTTCATCGACCAGTGAATTTTCCTTTTTCTGCAAAAGATAATCTCTATCCCATGGCATAATCGATTCTGTCACGTTTCCTGAATCTGCATCTTTATTACTAGTTTCATTGTAGAAATTCAAATCTTTAAGCTCACTTATAACACCTTTATCAGATTTCAACAAATGGTCTTGCAAATTCTTTAAAAATGTGATCACATTTTCTGGCGCCTTAGCCATCTTGAATTCAAGTTGATAATGAGCAAAAGATTTATAACCCAACATTCTCGCTAGAAATGCCCTATACTTTAGAATGGTGTCGAGAGTATTGACTTGGTCTGGTGTAGAATTATGAAGAGCTATCCATATCTTCTTCCTCAATTCACTATTTGGGGAAGAAAGGAGAACCTGATAAGGAATATCACCAGCTAGTGGTACTGCTGTTTTTCCAGATTTTTTTGCATTTCTAGGCACGCTTGATTGATATTCATCAATTTTATTTCTAAGGTCGATATTCAAACTCTCAAGTTCACTAGAAGGTACATGACACCAATGAGACTCGAGCGAATGTATATTATTGCTAAAGGAAGAGCCAAGCAAAGAAATTTGCTGTGTTATTGTTACGAAATTGTCCCTTATTTGGGGATCCATGTGAATGCCCGAACGTTCAAAATCCTGTTTCAAGTATTCTCCAACTTGTATTTCTTCCTCGTCCAAGTTAGATCTCACATCTTCATTATTCAATATTTCTTTAAGGATGGCATAGAGCTCCACATTCGTATTCAACTGGTTCATGTACTCGAACATCATCTCGTGTGTATCTTGAGCTGCTTGGACCCATTTTTTCTCAGGATGCACCACTCTTATAAACTCCGCTAAATCAATAACTCTGCATAGCAAATCACTTAACTGATCTAACTTTCTTATAAATGTCACTTTTCCTTGTTTCTCAGAAGACTCTAAAATCATATTTTCAACTAAAGATTTTGCCTTTTGGAGGCTCTGATTCGAAAAATCGAGCAAACCCCTGGGGGAGCTTAAAAGCAGATTACAAAATAATCCAGAATTCCTTGACAGTTCCAAAATTCCCCCAAGTCTGGATATATTACCAGCAGAATTTGAAAATTCTTTGAAGTACCTCTGATCATCAAATACCTCCCTGATTTTCAAATCGGATTTCGGTAGTACTGAGTAGCACCTTACAGAGCAATTATATACTCTGCAGAATGACTGGTATCGAATCCCCAAGGGCAAATATTTAGAACGCACTATGCCCTTGAACATCTTCAGTAGACCTTACTTTTCCTTCTGCTAGAATATATTATCTCGACTTTCCAATTTGTATATCCTGTATATATCTTTGCATGTAAGGTTCCGTACTCATCTTGATATAGGAAGGTTTTAATGAGTATACTACACTATTTACCAGCTTCCGCATCGATAAGCACGAAAATAAACACATCGTTTGTATTAATAGCTTTTGTCTCAGCTCGTTCTTCTTGAGTGAGTCTCTCATATATTCTTCGTTAGAACAGTACCATAATTTTAAATACTAAGAACATGTATGCAAGCGGTGTATTAAAGTAGTGAAGTCATAGTATATGATCATTTATACATTGAATATAATATTACAAGCTATATACCTAATATAAAAATGATGATGAATTGCATGAAGTCTTCTAACTCTTATTTAATCTATCCACGTAACGAGAAAGACGACACAAAGTGAAGGAGCAGGTAGGAGTGCAATCACGAAATCAGAAACAGCACATATGTTTGGTATAGTATAAGGGTAGAACCAAAATATTAGCAATACTTTTTTTGAATCGGAAGCTAGAAAAGACTACCTAATTGATTGGTTCAGCTTATTTGAGTATTAGAAAGGAATTTTAGAAAATAAAGGGTCTCTCAAGTAACGATAATGAGCTTATCCGATACTACTGAAATTATTGATTATAGTGGATCCAAGAGAAAAAGGACAGCTAATGATTATCAATTTGGAAATTCAATTGGTGAGGGATCTTATTCAAAGGTTTATTCAGCAGTAGATAAGCACACCAAGCGGACGTACGCAATAAAAGTACTTTCGAAGACACATATTGTGAAGGAGAATAAAACAAAATATGTAAATATTGAAAAGACTACTCTCCACAGATTGGGTCAGCAGCACCCAGGAATAGTACAATTATACTATACCTTTCAAGACAGTGCAAATTTGTTCTTTGTGTTGGACTTGGCAGAATATGGGGAACTTCTTTCAATCATCAGGAAGTTTGGATCTTTATCTGAAGGCGTTCTGAAGTTTTACATGTGTCAGCTTCTTGATGCAGTTAAATTCATACATCTGAAAGGAGTAATTCATAGAGACCTTAAGCCTGAAAATATTCTTGTGGGTTATGATTTCAATTTAAAAATAACAGATTTTGGAGCAGCTAAACTCCTTGGGCCTGAAAATGAAGACTCAGGGGAGAAAATAGATTATAGCAATATAGGTCTGTTGCAATCTGTTGTTGACCGTAGCCGTCAAGGCTCATTCGTGGGAACTGCAGAGTATGTGGCTCCTGAATTGTTAAAATACAACAGTTGTGGCTTTGAGTCTGATGTATGGGCCATTGGCTGTATTTTGTATCAGTTTTTTCATGGAAATCCGCCATTCAAGGGGTCTACTGAATACCTTACTTTTGAAAAAATTATAAATGTGGACTACGCCTACAACCAGAAATATCCGATCCCTAAACCCGTCTCTGATCTAATAGATCTGATTCTAGTTGCTGATATTACCCAAAGGTACACCATTGCCCAGATAATGAGCTCCCCATGGTTTTCGGAAGTTCCTTGGAATAATCTGTCATACATTTGGAAGAGAAATGTCCCAGTTTTTGAACCATACTCCTTTAAAAAACCTGACTTGAAATCTTCGAATTCTACTCCTTATTTACCTGTCTATAAAAATGGAAGTAGCAGGGATTTGAACAAGTCACATTCTTATCAACAGCTTCATGCACAAATTCAAAACTCAGATTTTAGTCTTGTCCCTTCTTTTCAAACAAAGAATTTTCGACCCGTAACTAAACTAAAGAAGAATATAATTACGCCTCCCAATTCGCAAAATTCTGATCTCAAGATTGCAGATCCAATGCTAGGATCAATTTCTAATATGAAATTTAATATTTCAGCTTCTAATGGAATGGCCCCGTTACCACTGAGACAACAGCCAAATATCATACATCCACGTAATACACAACATATACAGTCTCCCCAGGTTCAACCACCGAAGATATTTCAAAGTTCAGCAACTTCAAATGACAGATCTCCAGAGAGTGTTTTTAATTCTTCATATACTAATGTCCGCACTAACACAGCATTCGCAGCTATGCCCTCTAAACAGAAAAATGTTACTACTAATACCAGAAATACATATTCACAAGGTTTTTCAAATCCAGTGATGGTTCAGACAAACAGCTTTGCTGCAGTTCAGGGAGCGAAAACAGCTGCAGATAGTAAACATAGGTCCAATACTACTATCGAGCTACCACCAGCTCAACAAATGACTACTACTTCTATTGTATCTAGTGTTTCTCCTGACCCTAATAAGGCTAAAGGCAGTACAATTTTGAAAGCTAAAACTACATCAACTATAAAAGGGAAAAGTAGGGAATATGATGACGTTAGTAAACCCAATGCAGATAGCAAACCAAAGCAACCAGATCCAAGTAACATTATTAGATTATCAGAAATTTCAGCTTTGCTAGAAAAAGACGAAAAAATCCTCAAGTTAGATCATCTATACAAGCTGGTGTTGAAGAATCTGGTTCTAAAGAGGAAAGATAACCAACCATTACATGATTCGTATATTGAAACAGTTGTTCATAAGTACGAAGATTTATTAGATCTGGAACAGCAAAACGTTGTTGCAGCTGTGACAAGTACCGCCAGGCTTATATTTATTGACAGTTCCTTAGATGTGATGATTGTTGACCTAAAATCTAATCAAGGAGCAGATTATTTGATGTATGATTTAGAATTTGAAGATCCTGAAGATTCAAGTCCTGCTCATTCTGAGTATTATGGATATTTAATACTTGAATTAGTGAAACAAAATGGTGATTTGATATTCTTAAAGAAGGTAGATGGGGCACTGAATACATATCACATACCTGTGGTAACTGATCGCAATAATACTCAGGTGAAAATAGGTTTGAATCAGGGATGGATTGATTGTCTAATGGTTGCAAAGCAAAATGTGGATAATGAAATATCAAAAGGCGCTTCGGAACAGAAAACAAAAGCACAGGTTGTTAAGGAAGCCAAGAAGAATATTCAAAAGACCAAGAATAATTCATCAAATATTCTGACAAATAATCCTAATAGTCTGAATATAAAGCTGTCTGGTGCTGTCAAGACTACTGCTAAAAAGTCCAATGTTAGTAACTTTGCATATGCAGCTGCTGCTGCTGCTGGTCAAAGATAGATGCATTCTATTTACAATTAGACGATATATCATATAAATTACATGAATATTATGAGAAAGTCATGTTTAGTAACATAGCTTCATTGTTTCGTATATTCTCGGAATTTATTGATCCAATCGTGATACAGACACTTTTCTCGGAGAACATCTACTGAATGCTCTTGAACAATTTTCTCGATCTGTTTCTCGTTAGATATCCAATTCTTTAAATATTCAACTTGTTCGAACTGTTTGCGATACCGTTCTTCATAGTTAATTTTTGCATATGGATCTTCTCTTAAATTAAATTCATCAATATTTGATTCATAACTTAGTATTTCAGCATTTTTTTGTGCATCATTCTTTATACCGATCCAGGTTTTTTCACAGTATGTTATGAGAGCAGCTCTTTCCTTCCAATTCTTTAAAATAACTTCATCAAAAAAGGTAGAGCAATTGTCAACCCCTGTTTCATTTAAATGCTCCTTAATTTTATCATCAGAAATTTCTCTCGAATGCTTTAAGAACTCACGTATCCTGGTTGTTGATATGCATTCACTTCCCGTAAGTAAGTCTTTGTAATTTCCTTGCATTGTGTAGAAATATCAAATGTAGTCTAATTCAAGTATGTCACCTTCTGTTCCGCGAAAAATCCAAAATTTTCGAGGTAAGAAATTCAAGATTAAGTTTGATTCAGCTTAAATATGCTGACAATTGATTCCAGTACAAATGAATCGGCCCTTCAATATGCTTTTGTCCTAGGATTGGTATCCCATTTGGAGGAATTTTTAAGCGAATTTGGAGGGCTGAGGGGAGAGCAAGATAACGTAGAAGAAGCAATCAAAGCTCAAGACACTTGTTACTACATTCAGCATTCTATACATTTTATTTTAAAGAAGTTGGCAATTTACTACAAAGAAGAGGATGTTTCAAGGTCTGACAGTATCCTTAGTCTCACCAATGCCTTATCTTATAACCTAGAATATCTTGTTCTTGGACCAAAAAGTAGTTCTGCGGACATAGGTAGAATGACTAAAACGCAAGCTATTATAGAAAAGATAGAAAGTAAATCTTCAAATCCTCAGACACAAGCATGGTTATATTCTGAAAGAGAAAATGAGTTGGCTAAGAAATTTAAGATGATGTTGTACAGCGCTATTGATTTGCTAAGATTGAACGGCTTAAATGATGAACAAAATATTTCAACGTTCGATATTGCTTCCTTAATTTGTGGTAATTACTTCAGATATACCATTGAAAATCTCGGATCTATTGTTACTTTATCTGATGCATCAATCATGAAACTAGAATGTGTAATAGATACATTGAGATCGAGTGTTAAGGATTCGACTATCAAAATTGACTTTGAAACTTGTTATTCCGCTTTCAAAAGATTTTTATTGTCATACGTTCAGATACTGAATACTGATATGGTTTGTACTCAAGACAACATTTCTTTAGTCCAAAAGCTCAGAGAGCATGGAAACAATCTTATGTCTAACTCATCTTACGCACAAGCTATTGCTGTTTATACGAAAGCATTAGATAGCTGTTCCTTACCTTCCGCCCATAATATACCGCAATTGCTCACTAATAGATCTATTGCTTTTATTGGGTTAAATTGTTTTTCGGAAGCCATATCTGACTTGAATGATGCTGTAGAGTACGATAGGACATTTATACCAGCGTGGACTCAGCTTGGATATTGCCACCTTTATATGGGAACTAGTTTGGTTGCCCTTAAGTGCTACCTTATGGCTTTAAAGTCGTCAGTGGGTGGGATTTTGCCAGAGAAATACGTTCTCTATAAAGACGAGAAACTTATAAATGATTACAGAGAATCAAGGATCTCAAGTGTTATGCCCCAATTTATTTCCAGATTGGTTCAATCCATCATTTTAACTGAAAGAAGGGCATTTCAACAAAGAGAATCAGAAATAGAAATTAAACACACTGTT
Source organism: Debaryomyces singareniensis (assembly GCA_031081795.1). Lineage (NCBI taxonomy): Eukaryota > Fungi > Ascomycota > Pichiomycetes > Serinales > Debaryomycetaceae > Debaryomyces > Debaryomyces singareniensis. The sequence goes on from JARYSX010000004.1 coordinate 1,037,789, forward strand.
GATCAAATCCAGTCAATCTTGTATGATTTGCGTTCAAGAGCATCAGAAAATGACAAGGAATATTTTTCATATTCACAGAATGCTAATTCACAACCATTAAGAACAATGGTCGAAAGGTCTGGTAGGAACCATCCAAGTATCCTAACTCAAGATGTGGCTCAAGATATGATAGCTAGTAATGGAATAGAAGCATCTGCTATTGCTATTCCTGCACCAATAGCTACAATAGAAAGAATTACAAGACCTAGGGAGAATAACGAACAGCCATCGACAATAAGAAATGCTGCAGCAGGAATCGGAAGTATTTTGAACGAGTTTGGAGAAATATTTGAGAATGGAGTTACTACTTCTGAGAATGATGCATCTGCATCTCAGTCTGCAAGAAATGCTCTGAGGGTGCAAAGTCCTAGTGATCAATCCAATAATCCACTCGGAGAACAAAATCCATCAGCACAATTAAATAGTACTGATACAGGAAATCCGGTGAGAGACGTTCTCAGGGGCTTTTTACCAGACGGTATAGCTGGAAATCTTGGTTCTATATTTACGAACTCTTTCAATAATCTACCAAGTTCCACTAACGCAAATATAGGAAATAATAGAAACCTGAACGAAAGCAATTCAAGTGGTAGATCAGGTCGAGAGGATACACCGCATCCCTCTAATAGACATGATGATGATTATATGGCCCAAGATCCAGATTAGTACATACTATATATTAGATAAATAATATCACGTGATATTTAATTTCGATATGATCAAGATGGTGTGGCCGTCCTGACCTAGGGAGAATTGTAGGTAATGGCAGGACTCGAAAATTCATTATTTCAGTTAAAGTTCACTGCAAAGCAGCTCAATAGGCAGGCTGCAAAGCTGGCTAAAGAAGAGCTACAGGAAAAATCAAAAACCAAGAAAGCACTACTCCAAGGAAACAATGATATTGCTCAGCTCTACGCACAAAATGCTATAAGAAAAGCCAATGAAAGAGTCAATCTACTTCGCTTAGCATCTAGGATTGATGCAGTGGCTTCACGTATCCAAACAGCCGTCACTATGAAAACCGTTACAGGTAACATGGGCAATGTAATTCGAGGGATGGATAAGGCTTTACAAACTATGAACTTGGAAAGGATATCATTGGTCATGGACAAATTTGAAAACCAATTTGAGGATTTGGATGCATCTACTAATTACTATGAAAATGCCACAAATAATGTGAATGCTTTGACTACACCTCAGGAGGAAGTTGATGAGCTTATGAGTCAAATTGCCGATGAGGCAGGAATTGAGCTCAAGCAAGGTTTAAATGAAACAAAGGTGGAGATATCTACTCCGGTATCTAATGCCATGACTGAAGAGAAGGAAGACCAGCTTACAGAGAGACTCAGAGCTCTCAGAAATTGAGCTATTGGCTATTCCTCACTTCATCATTCGTCGTTAGCATAACTTTCGCTCATTTGGTTAATTGATTTGGTATTATTGCTATTTTTTGTAATTATCTATGACTGCTAATACTCTTAGATCTACACTGTTTTTCAATAGATCACGAACACCTGCTGTTCGGTTATTCAATACAGCATAACGTCCTGCATGAGTACTTCTTACTCAGCCAATAGAATAAGTGCGACTAGCGCAATCAAATTACAATACAAGCTTTATATAAGACAGTTAGTTTCCGTCTAGATTAAGAGCAATTGTATTAATTAGTCGTTTTATATAATCAATGCTTTCTAGTACTTTCAAAAGCACAGTTGGACGCTCATTATTGAGCTCAGGTACCAAGCCATCCATTGGATCTATCAGAACAAAGGTTTCTTTACCAGATTTGGATTGGGACCTTGGAGCTTTAGAACCTTACATTTCAGGTCAGATCAATGAGTTGCACTACACCAAGCACCATCAGACATATGTCAATGGTTATAACCAGGCAATTGAGCAACATGCTGAGGCTAAGAGCAAGGGTGAAGTTAAGAAGACCATTGAATTGCAGAAGGCAATTAATTTTCACGGGGGTGGCTACATTAACCACTGTTTGTTCTGGAAGAACTTAGCACCTAAGGAGCAAGGTGGTGGTGAGGCACCAAGTGAGGACTCCGACCTTTCCAAATTAATTGCAAAACAATATGGCTCTCTCGAGAATTTACAGAGCGTTACGAACGCTAAATTGGCTGCTATCCAAGGTTCCGGTTGGGCCTTTATCGTAAAGAACAAGGAGAACGGTGGCTCATTAGATGTTGTTACTACTGCAAACCAAGACACAGTCACTGGTCCTTTGGTCCCATTGGTCGCTATCGATGCTTGGGAGCACGCATATTATTTGCAATACCAAAACGTCAAAGCAGATTACTTCAAGGCCATTTGGAATGTTATCAACTGGAAGGAAGCTGAGAAGAGATATTTAGTCAATTAAGATTATATATGGTGAGAATAATAAATTAACATATGTCTATATAACTCAAGAGAAGGTAGCGACACCTAATACAGTGGCTGCACTTTTGGCATTTACTTGGGTAAAATCCTGAGTCTTTGGATGATCATTTTCATGCAGCAAAGATCTAAACGTACGAGCAGACCACGAGTCACCACTGCTAGACTGTGATTGATTTAAATTATGCTTGAGATTGGATAGATTTTCACGATTTAGTCTAGATAAGCCTCCCTTTTCGTCAATTATTCTGACGTCTAACCTTATATTTTCCATATGCTTTAATATTTTTCTGTGATACTCTATCTTGCTTAGCGTGTAGAGCTTGAAAGTGTTTTTAATTCGTTTATCAATATTCGCTATAATTTCCTTGCGTTCGAATCTCATCTCTTCAGAGATACGACTTACTTGGAGCGATAATGACTCCTCTGCCTTCGTTGCATATTCTAATGAACGTATAGCTTCGTCAACTTTTAGTGGATCGAATGATGATTTACTTCTTATCTTAGATGCTTGTTGATGCTTCGCTTTCGTTTGAGCCTCTGCTTGTGAAAGTTCACGCATAATCAAATACCTATTGGTCAAAGCCTCCTTTATTTCGTAAAATTCGTTCAGCATAATTTGAATCTCATCCCCAAGGATTCCCATATCGTTGGTCAGCTGGATAAAAATCATGTCAGCCTGGAAAGTTGTAAGCTTTGAAAGCTTCTCCCACATGTTTTTCATTCCCGGGTGGAAAAGTTCGAACTCTGAAAGTCCAATAAGTTTTAAAGCCATGTCTCCAACGCTAGCTGAAAGTTGCTTCCCAGTTTTGCTTTTCTTTTCTAAAATCTTTTGCAATTTTTGTGTCACCAAATAAAATGCTTTAATGGTTGGTCTAAATGATGCCAAATCCTCGTATGGATCAAATGGAGGTGCCAACTGCTTTAACGTTTTACGAACTAGTCCACTGGCTATTGAGGATTTGCGATTAGAGTTAATTACTGAATAACCAAAATCGCTTTCAATAAAGAACACAAACTCTTCGTCCCTAATTAAAATATAGTTTCCTGTAATTCTATCTATCCAGTCTTGAAACCTTCTCGTGAGGGTCTTCATTTCGGTCACCCCACCAGCGGGGTAGGAAGTAACGGCAGGTGGTAAAACTGGAACGAACACCTCAAGGTTCGATATGGCCAAATAGGAACTAAACCTAGACAATTCATTGTATGTACGCCTAATATCATTGTAATACTTCTGACGATATTTGGGTAGACCTATTACAACAGCGTCAAATTTCAAGATAGGATTACCAGGTTTATTCTTCTCAACATGTTTCAACTTAATACTAATTGAGCTTTTATGGCCAGCATATCTTTCAGGTAAAACTTTTTTAATAATCAGTACAGCACTTTTGTTAGTTACGTTTTCTTTATTTTCTGACTCAAGATCAGGTTCAGTAGCTTCATTAGTCTCATCACCCTGATCCAAAGTTGTTGAATTACCCGCATCATTTATTTGAACTCCAATCATATGTCCTTCTGGTATTAGATTTGACGATCTGGAAGATCCAAAAGGGTTATTATCTTCAAAGTCATCTGGATTGAAAGATTGAGCTGATGACATGCTTGCATTGATGATGAATACTCTCGAGGTAAATCTAATAGAATTCAAATAATTTGGGCACGTGATATTTGGAGAATATAAAGCTATATACATAAAAACTACAATCTCTCTTCCCTTAGTTGCACTCCGGTTTGGCTGATAATATTATAGCCCCAATAGCCGATTACATTCATTATCCCTATTCTCCAACCGTTGAACAATCCTAGTCTTTTGATCTTTGATAATGTAGTATTATTTTTGTTGTCATGTTCTTTATACCAATCATCATTATAATCTACTATCAATTCTTTATCTGGGTTTACAATCGTCAATACATTGTAAGCATCTTTCTTGTACAGTTCTTGACGGAGCAAATATCTAACCTGTTCTTTTCTCAACAAATTTTCGACGGGAAGTTTGACAAAAAATTCAGCAATAGACAGAATCAAATTAGCAATTGTATAGAGAGTTGGGTACTGATATGCATCAATATTAAATCTCACAAACATGAAATATGGAGCGATTTTCCTGAAAATCGTGGTTGAAAGCTGATGTAACATTGTCAAAACCGCTATAGAAGGCTCAGGAGAAGTTAAAAAACTTGCGGGAAAGTTTCTAAGTGAATCCCGAATAGATCTGACATTAACCTTCTTTTGAGATTTAGCAAGCTTATTATCTATATCTTGGGAGCTCTCTGACGGATCTCTATCGGAGTTTTCGATTGGTTTGTTAAAGTGTGTAATCATAAGTCTTACCTTAATAAGATCCAAAGGCATCAAGATAAATCCAGTTAAAATACATGCCAGAATAGAAAGCCACAATGATTTGTTTGGATCTGTCAGATGAGCAAGATCCAAAAAAAATGGATCTGGTATCCCTAAAAATGGGGACAAAAACCCTGTAATCCAAGCCTCTATTGTGTGTGAGAGAGTTCCATATATGAAGGAAGCGTTAATACCTTTAAATAGAGCTAAAGGGCCATCTTTTGCTACTATTGAGAACAAAATGTCGATAGTATGTAAGGATACAGGCTGTATCTTATTTGTATCTTTCTTTTTTTTAAAGGAGCTTTTCGTCGTGCTCTTTAGTGGGGATTTAGGTCCCCTTAAATTTCCAGAGTCTTCTGGGCCAATAAAATAGTTCAATTCCTCGTCAGATGGGTAAAAATCGGGCGAAACCAGACCTTGCTTGGAATCGAAGGTGCCCAGTGATGCTATGTTGTGCAGTATATCCTTCTCTGATCGCTTCTCATTATCAAAGTCAAACTTGCCTATCTGCAAAACTAACCTCACTATGTCTAGAGGTTGGGATAAAACCACCTTGCAGTAGCTTCGAAAGAAATTCCACATCAAGTTCTTGAAGAATTCAGAAAAGTTGTTGGTGTCAAAATACTCCTGCAATTCAAGGTCATATAAATAGTTCTTATCACTACTATTTGGAATTGAGTACACTTTTTGCATCTTTTCGAATCCAGAATTAGATCCAAAAATCCCTAAACCATTAGGAGATGATAGTTTTGAGCTTCCCAGCCTGTGTATCTTAGATGTTAGGGAAGCGGTCAAAGCAACTTGACGATCAATATCAATCAACCCTACACCAGGCTTATATATTACTGAATAACCTCCATTGAATGTATCATGATCATAATATGGCCGCAAGTCGTTTGTTGAATTCATGTTTAAACCTTGCCTTCTATAATATATCTTAGTAATTTGAAATGATCGCAACTGTGCGAATAAAAATCATCTCACTTTGAACCTTTACTATACTTAGCTGCTCGAAAACCAGCTTACACTAAGTAGATAACTAGAGTATAGATTGATATAAATATATGGAATATATTGTACAAGAGTTTCTTTATTGACTATTTTGAATTTTTCATATATGCCTTTTTTGTGCGTTGATAAAAACATCTCTATAAGATTTTTAGTTTCATCGACCTTACCTTATTGATAATCTATAATGAGAGTTAACATCTAAATTCGATATGATCAATTGCTTTCCGTGGACTGTCCTGATTTTTTTATGAGGAATTCGCCTAACCATCTGAGAGGATCGTTTGGTTTTTGACGTGCAACCTCTTGCAACCCCTCTAATAAAGGAGCAGTTAAGTTTCTATTTAAATACTGCCTTATGGAAGATCCTCCAACGACCTCGGTGGAAGGCATATTTAATATTGAGTTTGTATAGTCTGGAGCTTCTTCAGATTTAACTCGCTTCCCACTTAAACTTTCATTCATGTCAGTTGGAGTTACTACACCTTCCTCTATAGTGCTTCCCACTTCTATTTTAACATCTTTGTTGTGATCCTCCGCTTGGTTCAATGCTTCATCTTTTGGTACTTCTTCGAGGGACATAATTTAATACGGTCTTTTATTTCAATATGGATCACCAAAAGTTGACCTAAGTTCCTGTATTTAAGCATCAAGAAAACACTGAGATTCTATCGGGTATCAATAATCACGTTCTGTAAATTATGGATCCTTTCAATGAAGTACATAATGACTGCTGTCAGCAGGTAAAGAATCTTGAAGGTTTCTTAGGAAGAGCCGATCCTATAAATGAGGATATTAAATCAGATTTTAAATATTCGTTTCAAGATTTGCAAGAAACATTGGCTGATTTGACACAGGCTGTTGAAATATCTGAGCAGAATCCAGTACGTTTTCATTTGACAGAACAAGACATTAAATCCCGAAAAGCTCGTTTAATTGAATTGCGTCAAACAATTGAAAGTCTAGAACAGCGTTGGAACAACAAATGCATTGGTTCTAACGCCAGGGACGTAACGACTATGTCAAATAGGATTTCACAGGATTTTGAAGAGAACTTAGATGATGGAGACAGAATAGATTCCCAGTTTGACAAATTCCAGCAACAAGAATACTTAGAGCAGCAAGATTTTCAATTAGATTCAATTCACGAAACCATGAAACAATTAAATCAACAGGCTGTGATCATGGGAAGTGAACTAGAGGACCAAGCATATATCTTAGATGACCTTGATAACCATATGGATGATGTAGGAAACAGATTACAACGAGGTTTAAAAAGAGTAACATATGTCATTGAAAAGAACAGAGAAAAGGCTAGTGACTGGTGCATCGGTATATTAATAGTAGTTCTAATCGTCCTTTTGGTGTTATTAGTTGTTGCCTAGTATATAACTGCATATATGAACCCTAAATAAAAGCTCATTTGACATGGAGATTATTCCATTTTTCCACAAGCATGCTCTATCATAGAAATACTTCATTGTATTTTTTTTTGTCCTATCTTTTCTGTAAATAAATTATTTTTGAACGCTAAGAGATGCTTAAAGCTTGAAATTTTGAAATATACACAAAAAAACATAATTTAGCCCTTTTTTATGATATATTCGATTTTCAAAATTTTATAAAAGAAAACTCCTATTTTATTACAGTATAGGTATATTTCTACTGAATTAGCCAATTTGGCTGATTAACATGCTGAATAATAAGACTTAAATGTCTTTTAGATTGTTATTCTTAAATCTTATGTCTATTGCAAGATCTTGAATATTACACAAAAGTACAGTCTACCAGTAGGACATCACATACTACTACTAGGTCGAATGAAGATACAGTAGTAATACCTCTGGCGTTTTATCTTTATAAGATACTTGAAATGGAGGTTTGAAGCTACACCAAATCAAGATAATTCAAAACAGGTTAATATATAAAAAAGAAGGATGTCTACAATAAAGAAGGATGTCTACAATAAAGATATTCAGAAGCGAGTTTATTGAAACCTAAACAAAATCGATGCTATAAAGAATCATATGAACTCTAAAGAAGTGTTAGAATTTAAATATTCCAATAATGAAATAATGGTATACGTTTATATCAGACAAAAAAAATAAGGTAGCTTGGTTTTTTCCACATAGACAGAAAGTCTCGAGCCAAATGCACTCAAGTCATCATACTAAACGTAACCCTTAACATTTAATTGCAATTTGTACATACCATTGAATAAAATAAGCAAAATGAAAAAGAATAAATGTTATAAGTTTTAGTATCGATCAAAATTTTCTTCAAATACGTATAGACGAGAATTTACCCGGACTTACCAAATGACACTAACTTCATATCTAATTTCTAGATACGTCTGCCATATATCTCTAGTATGTCATTGCAAGATTCTAAGTATAAGTATAGAATCGAAATACAGCAGATGATGTTCGTCTCTGGGGAGGTTAACGATCCTCCCTTGGAAACAACTTATCTCATAGAAGACATAGTGAGGGGACAAGTGATTCAGATATTGATGGAGGCAACTAAAAGTGCAGCTACGAGAGGGACGAAATCAATTGCACCTGAAGATGTCATATTCTTAATAAGGCATGATAAGGCTAAGGTTAATCGCTTGCGGACGTACCTATCCTGGAAAGATGTTAGAAAAAACGCTAAAGATCAGGAAGGTGGAGGAACTGAATCATTGATAGATGGAGATGGAACGGCCGCAGGAGCAGTCGGTTCAAATGCACAGGGAACTGATTCAACCAAGATGTTGAATAAATATAAAAAACTGAAAATCAGGCTACCATGGGAACTTCAATTTATGTTTTCGGAACTTCATCTAGAAACTGCAGAAGAAGCTGACCAATTTGATGATGACGAAAAAGCTGCGACGTTAGCTTCTCTTAAGAGGTTAAAGATGGCAGATGATCGAACTAAAAATATGACTAAGGAAGAATACGTTCATTGGTCTGAATGTAGGCAAGCATCTTTTACTTTCAGGAAAGCTAAGAGGTTTAGGGAATGGGCACAAATCACTCATTTATGTGATTCTAGACCTAATGATGATGTCATTGATATACTTGGTTTTTTAACATTTGAAATTGTATGTTCACTCACCGAGGAAGCCATGAGTATTAAGAATGCTGAGGAAAAATTAATTCAACAGCTGTTACGAGATAGAGGAACTTTAAACCAAGAGACAAATAAGCATAAACGAAAATACCTTTTTGATAAACCAGATGATCTTGCGAAACCAATTATGCCGTACCACATAGAAGAGGCATGGAGACGCTTGCAATCTACTGATTTTCAACATAGAGCTGCTAGGTCATTCCGGGGTGGTTTATTTAAAACAAAAGTTAAGCTCATATAGCTTCAGCATTATTTATCTAAATAAAAGACTTAATCATATCATTTGTATCTTCATAAAATTGTCTCCACCCAATGAACTTCTTGATACTAACACCGTTTTTAGCAAGGGTTTTTATTTCCAAATCATCCAACGAGTTCTGAAAGTGACACCAATTTCTAACATAAGGACTCAACTCTAATGTATGCGGGGTACGGGATAGAGTATAGCATATGGAATCTTGCCCAACGCCGACGCGTTCAGTCAATGACTCATCAAACGATCTAGAGAGTTCTGAAGCAGAAAGAGTGCTTGATCTTAAACTCCTTGTAAAATGTGCCTGCGTTCCCCTATCCGAAGCTATATCACGAGAGCCTATAAAATTGGCCACTTTCTTCTGTACCTCTAAAAAGTCAAAATTTTCATACAGGCAGTATTTTCCATCATTCAATCTATCTTCAATAAAACCCCCAACATTTAACTCAAAAGGAAGAGTGCTTTGTTTTAACCTCAAACTGCTGTCGATGTACTTTATTTCTGTAAATTCATTTTGAATAACGTCATGTTCTATCAATGACAAAGATGAAGTAGAAATAAGATCACCCAGAGAGAGTAAATCTAACCTTGTTGAAGTTTCCTCTAGCAGAGCGGTGATATTTTGTTTCTCATTTTCAGTAATATCTGATCTAAGATTTATCTTTTGGATGAAATTTTTCTCCGAACAAAGAATCTTTTGGCATAGAAACTGACATTCTGTTAAAGCTTTTCTTATGTCATATCTTTTTTCTGAATAAGAAGAATTTAGAATTTCATTTAAAAGTTTTTTCTCCAAATCAAATCCCCTGTATATGCAATGCAACCATAAAAAATCATATATTTGATGAACATCAGACGCCGAAGAGTTCAAATCTATTATTGAATCCCCTGCCTCCGCCAAATTTATTATATTTAACGGGATTGTTCTAGTATCCTGACAGGTCAAAACAATTGGACGCTTCGTTATGTCTAAGACCTCATAAACTGCGTTCCAAAAACTTCTATCCTGCTCAAATAATATATCACAATCTTCAAGTAATATTATTCCTTTTTGAAATCCCCCTTCACCTTTATTTCTATGCACTAATTGAGTGGTACTCATCTCTCTCAAAGTATTGATTATATCCTTTCGAGCTCTATGATGCCCAGTGTTTATCTCATACACATATCCATTAATATCATTCATAGCAGCATATATGGAAGTTGATTTGAAAGAGCCCACAGAACCTGAAATTATCATTAGTGGAACAAATACATCAGAATAATCTGGGTGGTAGCCTGCAGAATCATCTACTATAAAGTCGTTGAACTCTCCTGCGCTTTTCTTCTGCTTTTTGGCAAGTTTTAATAAAGCATGTCTAGAGCTTTTGATATTTTGCAGCTTAAGTTTTTCGAAGGCTAGGTCTAGCCATTCCATGATTTTATTTTTAATTTGGGAATCAACTAGGACCTCGGATAGACTTTTCGGCAGAAGAAAATCAACCCATAAATTAGTATCATTTGAAACGTTATGGTTCCTCTCAAACATGTAAAATGTATTTCTAAAAGGTGATTTCAGAGGCAACTTTTGCATAACGTAATCTCGTAGCCAATCAACATCGGAGTAGAACATGAAACTGATATCATACGTTCGTGATTCCTTAGACGAATTATCGAGTAGATCTGAGATCTTACCTTGACAATTCTCCACAGCAGAGTTCGATTTAACCTTCTTAGAGAAATATAGCGATATGTCCACATCTTTATAGTTATAATAATTTAAAGGTGTTACATGGAATTGAATTCTTTTAAGAATCGGTGGTAAAAATTCCTTAAGTTTCAGGATTACATTTGACTGACGACTCTTTGATTCTGAATGTTTCATCATAGATTGGAATAGACTGGTTGCAGATTTCTTTCCAACGTTATTAGTGAGTTTGCCATCAATTTTTTTTAAATAATCAGGAGAGATCTTCAACGTAACTTTGAATCCAGGGATTGCCAGCGTACTTCTATTATTTCTGAAGGAAGAGCCTAAATGAACATTTCCTTTGGTAAAAAATGGGTTTTCAGTTTTTGCTACTTCCGCTAACGCTCTAGTATTGATTTTAAGGGTTATAACGTAGCTTTTTCTATCGGGGATTTTGGTAATCAGATATGACTTTGCTGTGAATCTTTTGAACATGTCTTTTGCAGCTACCTTTTTAACATTTTCTCCGTAAATTCGAGATTCAATCTCTTCTATATCATCATCAATAACTATTTGTTCTGCTTGCAGAAAGCTAGATTTAAAAGGCAGGTCTCCTGAATTAGTAACGGCGAGAAAGGACTTTTTCTTGGGAAAGCTGAGCAAATTTCCAATAGACACGGATTTCAAATTATTGGAATAAACCCTTTTTTCTAATTCAAGCACATCATGATTTTCAATTTCTTGTGAGCCTTTATGCAATTTGGAGTTATTGTATGAAGCATCTGTTTCTGGGAAAAATGCTTTATCTGTGAACTTTAAGTCTCTTTTATTTGTGACTTTTTTAGTCTCCTTAGGAGGCTTAGATAAACTTGGTCCTGTTAAAATAGATCGTATACCAGTAGGTGTTGGTTCTCTTATAACAGTTCCTGTATTCACTATCGGATCAATACTTTTTGGTCCGTATTGATCATAGTTACTCATTTCATCACCTATCTTATATTCCACGAAACCTTGCTTTGTAGAATGATCAATTCCGCTAGAGTTTGCAAATAAAATTTCCAGATCAGTATCTGTAGTTTCGTAGTCAATTTCGGCTCTTGTATCTTCAAAATAACTAGACTGAGTATTGATGCTTCCATCGAGAGCTGTCAGATGCTGAGACAGTTTTGTAGAACATTTCGAGTTGTCATTATTGATGGAAGTGAAGCAGTTCGATTCGTGAGTATGCAGCACATTCTCTTTGTCGCCACCAAGCATATCTTTGACTTCCAGCGTCTAGCAAAGTGAAGTAGAGAAGGCTGATAATCGTGCCTGATGATGTACTCGCGTTTTTGTGTAAACATGAATACTTGATTTTATTATAGTCATAGATTATAAGCATGAATTTCAAAGCCAAGAAACTGACGATAAACCCTAAGATATCTATATCCCTTGGCGGGAATAACATTAAAAAGAATGTACAAAATGTAACTACTGCCAAAAAAAAATATTCCTTGCCGAAAAAGACTCGAAATATTTTAAATGAATCTGGTTCTGAAAGTGATGATGAACAAGAGATTGAAATGATTCAGAATTTCACGAAAGATACATTAGGCAAAAGTGCTAAAATAGTGAAAAATAAAGACCTCATCATTGTTCCAAAAAATGGAGTAAAACGTAGCTTAATAAAAATGCCTAAATCTGGAATGAGGGAAGCATCATCTCTCTTGACTAATCGTCCAAATGTACCAACTGATAATGCATCCGAACTCTATGAACAGGATAATGATAATGAAGATTATGCAAGGGCAGCAATAATAAATGGCACTTCTATCGATGGTGATCTAATAATTTCTCAGAAGAATGGATTAGAAGACGAACCTGCTGAGGCTAGTGAAGATATGTACAATGAAGTGCCTGTTGCTGATTTTGGAGCAGCCATGCTTCGAGGGATGGGTTGGAAGCCAAATAAGGAATCTAAGAATAAACTAGTCACTGCATCATTGATACGACAAAGGAAACAAGGAGATATTTTAGGGATCGGCGCAAAACCTATTGAAGCTGAATTACAAGCTGATTTAGAGACTAGGAATAATAAATACAAAGTACCATTAATTCGTAAAAGCTCATAAATATATACATTACATAGATCATCCACGATTTCAAATTTCCATTTTGATTGATGCAACCCCTACTATGCAATTACCCCTAAACCCAATAATAACAACTGACTAGCGAATGAATGTGACCATAAATTGTACTTTTCATTAATTATACGCTTTTCATCCTGCTTTACCAGTTTCCACAACTCCTCATAGATACCGCTTACAATACTGTCAAAGAGTTTTGTTTCTGATAACTTCTGGATGTTCTCTAGCGCAGAAACTTTTTCAATTGCTGTACCTTTCACAACGATTGGATGCTCCGTTGTTGTATCTTTATCATTTATATACAAAATTAATGATCTAAGATTTTGGAGCGATATGAATGGAAGTGGAGATGATGATGCCATAGGCAAAGTTGAAGGCAATGACGCCTTCAAATCGGTAAACTTTATTCGGTAATTTACCATGATATATTCTGATAAATGATTCATATCTTGATCTGCGAGACTGCTAGAGGTACTTGAAAATGTTTGATAAATTGCACTCAAAGCACTTTTGAGCAATGTTGTTTCATCATATTGTTCGCTTCCTCTCTGGGAAACATCTTCATTAGAGGAAGCGCTAGCAACCTCATTAAGTAAATCAAAAAAAAGCGTGGAAATTTTAGCATAGTCTAATCCAAATATAGAGTTGTTGACATAATCCTTCTTGCCATTATTTTGGATAGTAATATCAGCGATAATTTCAGCCTTACCGTTCACAATCCAGTTAAACGTCAGCCTTGGATTCGTCTTGGATATGGTTGCTAAATTTACACCGTCCAACTTGAATCTGATTGATTTATCATCGCTCGAACGATTGAATGCTTGCCTCTTATGAATAGTGAACATTGAATCGTTTACTGCTCCAGTGACATTATCAGCATTAAAAAAATCCACTAAGATCATATTTCCTCTCAATTTTGGTAAAACGCAGTTGAATAATGAAATTCGAAATGGTTTAGACAGTTCATCCTCCATTACTTCAAAATACGAATCATATATTTTAACACTTGAAAGCTCGTATCTTGGATCCATCCAAAAACTAGGGGAGTTTGAATCTCTTACACCTTCATCATCAATACCAGGCGGCTCAGTACCGAAAAACATGCTATCACTATAAGTAGAAAATAAGACCGCCGAACGTGTTCTATTACTTGGCAATGGTTTAGACTCAATCATATCCGGTGCTGAAGGTCTCTTAAAGGACCCATTAGCTCCATATATTTCCAATTCATTTATTATGCCTTTTCCCTCACACCATTTCCCAAAAGAAAGAGTGAGATCCATTTTCAGAACAGAAATTTCAAACTGTAGATCATTTTCTTGAAGAACGCTTTGATGTTGTATATTAGATGATTTGATTTTGAATTTCAGAAACCTCAATTTGCCATCCTTGAACTGAGGTAGCACATTACCATTAGAGAACTCAATATTAATTCCTAAACCATTAGTCAAAATTTTGCTAGTGATATAACCAAGAATATTCTTCTCAACTTGAGGATTACCCTCCATATCGCTAGAAAGTTCCGGATGAAAGTACTCAGTTAATCTTTCATAAGCATTATCAAAAGTATGTATAGAATACATAAGCACTAAACCGAATGTAGTAGTCCCAAGAACCACCCAGAGCAAATTACCCATGATTAACCAGGAGAAAAATGCATTCATGTCATCAAGTGAAAATGGTCGGTTATTTCTCATCAATGGCCATTTTATGTGTATGAGCAACTTAGACAATGGTCCGGATGCGGTGGAAAGTAGCTTCAATTTCGATTCATTAGGTTTGAACTTTGCTGTTAGGAGATTCAATTTTTGATCACCAAAAACTTTAGGTCGTCTGTCGTTATGTTCATTTTGCGTCCTCTTGCTGGTAGAGAAATACATACTACTGCTGAGTAAGTTGAATTTATGATCAAGATTTGGACTTAAATTCCTAGCCCTGTATAATCCATATTGATTCATAGGTACGTAACGTAAGCCAAATAACACTGAGGATAAGCTTCGATTGTGTATAACTTGGAAACCTTTGGAAAATTTTAAGTATTTCATCATTTCTATTCCATACTGTTGAGAACAAATAGGAGCACGAATATCAGTAATATATAATATTTAGATAACGGAATCAAGTAACCAGCAAACTAAACTAAAAAGCCAAGTCTTTATTGGAATTCCAAAATAAAATGTGTGCAAATTCCCTTTAGAAGAAATATCTTAATAGCCAGTTACAAATGCGCAAAAATATCCTGGAGCGAAATTCGAATGCAAGAAAATTCGAATTAACTTATCCACAAAAAAAAAAAAAAAGATCCTAAAGCTTGTCTGAAGTTTGCAATCTAGTTAAGTCCTCACTCAAGTATTGAATAATTTCTAATCTATTGTAGATTAACAATTCTGTTTCTAAGGATATCTCCCGGCGATCATCAATCAAGTCACGTGACAAAACAGAATTTTTGAGATGAGCTGCTTCTGAGCAAAGGAAAGAAAGAAAGAACAAAGATAATAAATATGGCAGCTCCAACAGCTATAAGGAAGCCAGAATTAGAGGCCAAACCTGCTCACATAAATGAAGAGAACTCTGAAGATACAGAAGATATGATTCTAGATGTTTCTGGTGCAAATTCTGGAGAGAATCAAAATACTGAAGCTGATAGTAACGCTAATGATTCTGTTAATATGAATTTGACAGTTGACGGCAAACCAAAGTTCGCTGCTTCAAAGGCTGTTTCAGAGCGTGTTAAGCTTGAAAGTAGGAAAGTTCCCATCCCTCCACACCGTATGACTCCTTTAAAGAATACCTGGAGTAAAGTTTACCCCCCATTGGTGGATCATTTGAAATTACAAGTTAGAATGAACTTAAAAACAAAGACTGTGGAACTTAGGAGTTGCAAAACAACAACGGATAATGGTGCGCTTCAGAAAGGAGCAGATTTCGTTAAAGCATTTGCATTAGGATTTGACGTTGATGACGCTATAGCTTTACTAAGACTAGATGATTTATATATTGAAACTTTTGAGATCAAAGACGTTAAGACTTTAAATGGTGATCATTTATCTAGAGCAATAGGTAGAATTGCGGGAAAAGACGGTAAAACAAAATTCGCCATAGAAAATGCCACTAGAACAAGAATTGTATTAGCTGATTCTAAGATTCATATATTGGGCGGATTCACGCATATAAGGATGGCTAGAGAAGCTGTTGTTTCTTTAATTTTAGGATCTCCACCAGGTAAAGTGTATGGAAATTTGAGAACAATTGCATCTAGAATGAAGGAACGTTATTAAGTCAGGTTCCAATTGGGAAATAATTTGTTTAGCATTCTTAGCCAAGTACAACGGACTATGTTTCTGTATATTATGCTTATTAATATATGTTACTACTTAAGCTTCTAATAAATTTGAAGTAAGATCGTCCAGTATATCGATACCTTGAAATTTACTTGGTAATAACTCATCGAGTTTTAAATCCTTTCTCATAGCATATGCATCTTCTCCATCTTGATAATAAGACTTTTCTATTGAGGTTATTTCAAATTTTAAGGAATCTCTGTACAAATGTAATGCTGCTCTATTAGACATTCTAACATGTAAAGAAACATATTCAGCTTTGAAAGATTCACACATAGCATATAGCGCTTGCCTCATCAATTTTTCTGCTATTCCCATACGTCTATAAGTCCGCATGACAGATAAAGATGTTATATGACCATGTGGGGTTTTATCTTCGGCCTCAGGATCGTCTTCCATCTTACCTAAAACGTAACCCACAACTTTTTCAGCAGGTGCTACATATGCCAGGTCCTCCTTTGTCTCCTGATTTGAAGGCACCGTCAGGCTTTGATCCAGTATCTGAGGTTTGTCATCGAAAGTAGTTGCAACAAAGCTAGCTTGAGGCCATGACAAAATATGATACATATAGTACTTTAGTTGATAATTTTCAGGAAGGTTGTGCAAGTTTGCATTTTGCATAGCCTGTATATCATCAATAGTAGCCTGCCTTATAGTGATGCCCATAGTGGCTGTCTTATTTACCTATACTGAATATTAAATCTTGACTAAGTTTAGCGTTGAATGTAAAAAAATCTACTCAATTTTGTGTCACATTAATTGCAATTACAAGAAAGTACATATGACATAATAAATTAGCTGAAACGTAGCTCTTCTCTAACAAACACTTCTTCTTCAAACTTTATGAGAAAAACTGTTCTGAAGGGAGCTCCTTCTTTCGGAACAAAATGGGCAGTGGCTGTAGCATGAAAACAACTAGAATCTAAAGCGCCTTCAATTATACCAGCAGTAAATGCAGAGCAATTTAAATTACCATATTCT
The DNA here is from genome assembly GCA_031081795.1 of Debaryomyces singareniensis. NCBI lineage: Eukaryota > Fungi > Ascomycota > Pichiomycetes > Serinales > Debaryomycetaceae > Debaryomyces > Debaryomyces singareniensis. Next base: position 1,055,063 of record JARYSX010000004.1, read on the forward strand.
TTAGGAATGTTGACAAACTTTGACATTAATGGCTGATCGTCAATTATCATATATTCGTCATCAACATCTCTGGACTTTTCTAGATCGTTAGCAGGTCTCCCAAAAATCGATCTCCATAATTGCGTGTGTATAAATTGCAAAACTTCTAATATACGGATTTCTCTTTTGCTGTATTTTATTCCATCCCGTACTTTGATAAGCTCAAGAAACCGCTGGCCGATCTGATAGCCCAATGTATTAAGTCTTTCCTCTAATTCCTGGGTTCCTTTTGAACTTCTAGTTGCCCAACTAATTATTTCACAAAATAAGAATGACAATGAAGATAAGCTGATTTCTGGAGACTTTTTGCTGATGTTTCTTTCATATATGCTAGATGATGACTTGGGGGAAATTGATATGGTTTTCTTATTCATAAGCAAATTTGATGTCTCAGGATCAATTGAATTACACAGTGGTCCAATTCTAGGATTATACCCTAGTCCCAGTTTAGTCAGTGCTGATGAGGGTGTGATAGCCAACGAGCTTATCGAAGGCATAATCATCTCATCATTGGCTATTGTAGACATGAATTAAAGAAGTATCTCTTTATATTGGTACTTCTTTGAATTCGAGAGAAATGTCGTTAATCAATGTCGTTAATTGATAACCTCTTTTACAACCAGTAGACACTATATAGTTGTTAAGGAAAATGATTCAAAAACTAAAAGATAAGAGGAAGAAAACAAGTGAAAGTAAGAGTAAGATTAAAGGCTATCAAACAATCTAATACTTCTTTAGGGTACTAACTTGAAGAAATCAATTCAGGACGGGCTAAACAGAAGATTCATGGGAACTTGAAGGCGCCATCCAATAATATTAAATCCTGTAAGACCAATTCTAGGTGTAAGAGTTCTCTGGACACAATCAGTAGAAGCTCTGAAATACAAAGTCATCTTTTGAAAAACTTGAATGATATTTTCCTGCCTGATACAGAAGAAAATCTGGGATTAAAATGCGACCAAAACGAGTTTAAAGCAACTTCAACACCATATACATCCCAAATCGACATTCCATTACCGATTGATACACCCGTGGCTCAAAATATTCAAGCTCCAATAAACTATGAGTCTCTCAAACCTGAATTACCAATAAAGAAAAAGGAAAAACCTCTTGCTTTAAAGCTAGCATCGCGCATAATCAATCAACATGCTGTTCAAAAGTCAAAAGTATCTAATTATAACTCTAAAGAGCAGCAACTGAAACCTGCTAATTTACCTGGAACCTACAAACCCGTTTTATCCACTGCAGTGATAGACCTAAAAGACCACCGAAAGCTGCATAATTTGGAACACAAAGGTAAAATAGGAACTTCCGTAAACGCTTTGAAGGTCACTAACTTTGTTCCCGACTCTGGTACCTTTACATCAGTTGTGAACAAAGAAAGTCCTTCATTGCCGAGGTGGCAAAAAAAAGGCACTGGTTGTGTTCCAAATATGACCAAGCGAAAATCCACAAAAGTTCTAGGGTCATCCACGAATGTAAGGAAGAAACGTACTGCAAAAGGCACAAATCAGCAGAAAAAAAACACACCCACAGAAATCGTAGTTAAGCCCGTGTCATTGTATCAAAGTTTGTTGAATATGTGCCTCCAAGGAAAAGATCCTATTGACCTTCTCATATAATCTTGAAGTGCTCTCCTTTCATGACGTTTGCAGACGATAATTTGCTAATTTCATGTAGTATATGAGCACGTGATTTCATCCTGCAGAACACTGTAAGAAAATCTTCGCAAAGCGGGAAAGATAAACTCAAGAAATTTTATAGCAGTTTATTTGGAAAGAATGGAAAGTAATGTTGAAGGCATGCTTGATGATTCCCCAGCTATTCTAACTGGTAATAACATGTCTGAAGGAACCAACAATACACACGCTGTTTCTCAGAATGAGGATATTAAGAGAAATGATGAGTATCGGATGAGCGCAGACCAAGAATGCGATAAAATGAGGCACTCCGAAAAGGAGCTTCTAATAAGTAAACTTAAGAAAATTCCTATTGAAAAATTAAGGGAAATAATAACTAGCCAGATTGACCTTGAAATAAGATTAAAGCATAAGGAGTTGAAATTAATAGAAGAAGAGATAGGCAAATGTGAATCCCAGATGATTACTCTAAGAAACTTTTTTCAAGCCCCCTCGCACTTGAATCTACCAGAGGAGCCTAAGGATTTTACAGTTAAGTACTATGACTTGTTAAACAAGTCGCTATCGATAAGCTATTCTAATTTATCAGGCATTGCTGAAGGCGGTAATAAGGATGGGGGTATGAATCAAGATATTTCTCCCAAGTATACATATCGTACCAGATCAACTACTTCTTCATTAAGGCCGCCTAAGCAGTCTTACAAATCGCATTCAATTTCTGGCTGTGTCTATAAGCGCACAGATAGTGTTTTAGTTAAGTTAACATGCCCTGACTGCCAAAGAAGTAACTTCTCTTCTGCCCAAGGGTTTTTGAATCATAGTAGAATTGCTCACTCTAAGGAATATACGTCACAAGATGGCGCAGCTTTACAATGCGGAACTGTTCTACCAGATGAAGATCAGGACGAGGAAGGGTTGGCGAGCTTGCAGAGTCTCAAACTTAAGAACTTGGATCCTAACAGTAATTTAAACATAGATGAGATCTACTTCAATGGATTAAGTAATTCATTGAATACGGTTCATGATTCATCCCACGAAAAAGGAGGTCACAATTACTCTACACCTTTCACTCAATCGCCGGATCACAAGGTTACAACTAGTCACCTAATGAAAAAGCTCATATCGGAAGGTGTAATGAAAAATGAAAAAGATTACAATGAGTTGTTACTGGATACAGCTACGCCAGTGAAAAGACTGCACCTCTTCGATGACGAAGAAGAGGTTGATAATAATGAAGACACTGCAAAATTTAAGAAGAGAAAATCAAGATCGGCTTCTATTGGTCATGCCTCCTTTCTGCTGAGCCATGAACCTTTAGCATCCGCCTCTTCGAATCCTCCCCTTCCAAAATTAAAGTTACGCATTCGGAATTGCTCAAAGCTGGGTTCACCCGATACTGCTAAGGCGTCACATCTGGTGCAAGCTAATACAAAGCCACTGGAACCAAATTCACTGAACGCTCAAGAAATGATGAAAGAAGTGGTAGAAGCTTCTGGTTTACCACACACTTCTAATACTACTCACAAAGAACCCGTTCCATCGGGAGAAAATATAACACATGAACTCCCAAACAGCAAATCTACACAGAACCTTATGACCATAGAAACCCGTTCAATGACAACTAAAAAAAGAGACAGAAAAAAATAGTCATTTAATTTGTACACTAATATTTATGCCATGTATTACTAGCTATTTTCAACTTTTCCAGAATATATTTTCAAATTTTATCTACGAGTATGCAAACAAGGCACTATTTTTTTATCGTAAAACTAGCTGCAAGGTATGAGATTACTAAATCCCAGAATAAATTTTTAATACTTAGAATGTGCTGCACATCTTATCCCACAAATCAATACCCGTAATAATATACAAGGGACATGTCATGTGCACATAAACTGCACTACATACTTTAGAATAAATCATACAGACGAAAATAGGTTACATGTAAACGGTCCCTGATGTGATGACTGTAGAACCAACTTGGATGCATCTATACTATTATGTAATATCAAATATAATTATATCTAAAAATAATTCAAACTTGAAAAAAAGGCTACAGCTTTAAGGTGATTTGCGACATATGAAAATTTAAATTTCATACATGTTAGTTGGCAGGTGTATGGAGAAAGAAGGTGTGAAATTATCCTTGAAGGGATTTCTACTTTGTAACTGCAACGACACGCGGTTACGTCATGATTATGCCTCAAATCAATTTTTGTCACATCCAGCGCAGAAATGACTATTTTTGCATATTGAACACTTCGCCTCAAAGTTCTAGATTTGGGATATTAGGGGGGTTCTAATAAAAAGAATAGTACTCTCTATTTTTATTTCTCTGTTTCATGAAGCATCTTTGGCAAAATAAACCGAACGTCGGGATGCACTCAAGGGATACAGTAAAGTATTTTATCTTGAGATTATTCTCGGAGGTGCTTACTTCTGCATTGAGACAATTCAAATTATTATATTGCGTTCATCGTTGTAGTATTCCTCTAATGTTTATGAATTAAACAATGGCAACGCTAAAAGCGAACCTTCATAAATACAGAAAAGTTGAAAGTAGCAAGCGAAATTTAGGCGAAAACCCCTTCAAAATAAACGCTTTTGTAATCCTAGTAGTTCTGCATGTTGAAGGATGGAAAGGCCGAGCCGTTTAATAAGCTGTTGCGTACCTTCAAGCACACGCAAGAAAAACACACTACAAGAATTTATCAATAACCTAATTTTATCTTTTGGAGTAGAAAACTAAATAGACCAAGAATAGTAACAACTAGAACAAATAATATACTAAAAGGATACCAGGGCTCTAGAAGTTGAATTATATAACATTTTTTTTTTTTTTTTTCATTTGTACTGCAGTGACTATTAGATTGAAAATAATAACAAGGAGATAATATTAGTACAAGAGCAAATTAGAAAGGTGATATGAGCTCTCCAAGTGGTTTCTGTGCTTCAAATGAATATAGATTCCCAGAAGGTAAATGCCTACCTGTGGATATAGGAAATATGCAAATAGACAAAATGAACACGAGTGGCTTCGATTTCCTCAAGGCGAATAAGCCTCAAATTGAAACAAGTAAAGTACATAGTGGTGTCAATAACTCTATCTCGTCTTTGAGCTCAGAGAGCACTGTTTGTGAACATTCTAGCATAGTTTTAAAGGAAAGGGGTAATAAGTCCGAGAAAAATAAATCGACTGATACTTTAGTGGATGATACAGGACATCACATTAAGAGGGTCTCGGACGTATCAGGTTTGGATGGCACATATGTAAAGAGTACTAAAATCGAGGATGGCAAAGAGCATGAAGAAAAACTGAAAAAGAGCTCAAAAGGTGCATCTGAAGGCGCGATAAAGCCACTCTCCCAATCTGCTTCAAATATTGCACAAGAAAACGATAATAATCCTTTCTTTGGTGGAAACAACCACTCAGATCATGCAAGGAGTCTTCTGTTGACGGGCAAGGTCCCTCTCATCGAGCAAAATTCAACAAAACGTTCTCCGGAATTTATTAAGAGGCCCAGTTCGGTTGGCGATTGCAAGCTATTGATTGAGGAACTTAGTCGTAGGAATCCTCATAACTACCATATCATCACACCATCAGATGCTTCCAAATTGGTTAAAAGTTCTCTGGAATTCGCTTCTGGTTTAAGTGATTTGATCATTATTGATTTACGTTGCGTGACTGATTATGCTTCTTCAAGAATAAAAGGCTCAGTTAACTTTTGTATCCTGCTGACATTACTAAAAAGGCCAAATTATAGCTTGGTACGCTGTATGAATTTGCTACCATTGAACGAAAGGCTCATTTTTCAGATATATCAAGCCAAAATTAGAGAGAAGAAGAATTCAAACAGTGAAGATCGCCCTAGAGTCTTGTTGTATGACTCATTCGATAATTCATCTGCATTATACTTTATGTCAAAAAAGTTTGTTGAAGATGAAGATTGGGGAAATATTCAGATCAATATTTTAAATTCCAAATACGCGGACTTCAATAATTCTTTTAAAGACCAAATCACACTATCGAGTTCAGAAATAGATAAGGAGCCTTCGAACACTGATTTTGAGCCATTGGATCTGGTGCTAGGAAACGTGAATTTACACCTATCCTCAGTACTAATAGATACGAAAACTCCAACATTATCGAACTTTCATATTCCTAAAACTCCTACGGTTTCATTCAAAGTAAAGCAACTTGAAGATGATTTCTGCTCCGATACAGAAAGTTTGGTTGCTGATGAATACTTCAAAAATAAAAAGCTTTTA